>JAVLVB010000002.1:392645-400145 GCA_032876305.1 Orestias chungarensis
CACATTTGTGTTTTTGTAAGATATTAAGGAATCCCCCCCCCCCCCCCCCCAAAAAAAAAAAACACCTTGTTCTTGTCTTATGACTTCCAAGGAAGGACCTGTCAGGGTTTTAAAAGATTTATTGCTCAGGATATTTCAATTTTTCATCAGGTGAGAGCTGCTCATTAATCTTGACAGCTCCTAGTCTTGTTGACTATAGTTATTACTAGAAAGATTACAGGAAAAATCCACTGTCACCGTTAAGGTGTCTATTTTACATTCTTTTGGTTTTCCAGACAAGAGATACAGTTTCTCCTTGAAACTTTCAGAATGTCCCACCGACTTTCTGCTCATGTTTAAAACGGTTAATGGTTTCAGTCTCACTTACAGATGATTTCCAAAACCTAAACGACCAGTTAGAAAAGGGAATGTGTTACAGCCGTCTGTCCGTCCATTTTTCCTCCTTTTATCAAGCTCTGCGCATTGAGGTAGTGGCTTCAGGATGAATATACAACGGTCACACTTTTGAGGGGGTAATGCTGACACTGCTGCCCCAGCAGATGATGGCAGAGGAGATGACACTCTCAACAAAGGACTTATAGAAGATCAACATCTTACTGCAAACCTTAAAGGATTTTAGCTTCCTCAAGAAGAACAGTCTGCTCCGTCCCTTTTGGTAGACGGCCTTACTCGTACGTCTCCAGTCCAGTCTGTTGTCCAGATAAACGCAGAGGTATTTATGTTCCTCAATCATCAAGAATCAAGAACCAGTTTATTTATATAGCGCCAATTTACAACAGATGTCGTCTCAAAGCACTTTACAAGAAAATTTATTAAAATCAAATATACATCATAAACAAATCAGTTTGAAAAAGTTTCCAATCTAAGGAACCCCAGCAGATTCATGGAGTCATTGAATTGCAGCATTCACTCCTTTGGAATCAGCAGACAGAAACAATGGCTTGTGTTGTCGTTGACTTTTCAGCAATCCCTCATACTGAGCATGCATGTAGCGACAGTGCAGAGGAAAAATTCCCCTTTAACAGGAAGAAACATCCAGCAGAACCAGGCTCAGTACAAGCAGCCATCTGCCACAACCGACTGGAGGTTTGAAGAGACAGAAAACTAAATTAGATGCAGATGAAACTGAAAATAAAAGCAGGAGTTTGAGCATCCCAACCCATGTACTCCTCCAAGAACCTGTTTCAGCTAACAGAACGCCAGACCTGGTGTTTGCAAAAAAATCTGTAATTTGTTGTCAGTTATTTCAGTCTAGGCTTGGCTTTTTCATTTACTTTTCCTACCACACAAAACAATTACAAATGTGCTGACTGCTTTGCGGCATACGTCACTTCCCCCGTTTCTTATCTTCCACATCATCATCATGACATTGTTTCTCCACAATTAGATTCATCACCTCCTCGCTATTCATCCTTCACGCAGACACTGGAAACAGAAATGTACTTCAATCCAACTGCAGGCGACCGAGAGAAATCTCCTGAAATCTACAATCATCTCTTTTGTTTTGTCTAATTCAAGATGACATGATTGTTCCCACACCATGCCACTAAGCGCTCCACCAGCTCTCTGTACTCAGCATCTTCTCCATCTCTGATACACCCAACAACTACAGAGTCATCTGAGTATTTCTGTAGATGACAGGAGTCTGACTTGTGCTGGAACTCTGAAGTGTACAGAGTGAAAAGGAATGGTGAGAGTACAGTCCCCTGTGGTGCTCCTGTCTGAACTTAAATCTGAAAAGTCACGTTTTCACATCTTCAAATACTTTATGTGCATCTATCTGCAAACACATTATGGTAACACACAATGATGGCGGAATCAAGTTGTAGGACTTTTTTATCCACAGTAGCCGGTGGTGTTTGGCCTGTGTTAGCTTATCACATTCAATCCAAGTAAATACTTTAACATTTGTAGTTGCAACACAAAAACAATTGGGTTCTAATAGGTTTTTTTTCCCAAAATGCGGATTCTCTAACTACGCATGACCAGCGAGACTCCTTTTAACAAAGAGGGTTAAAGTAATTGATTTAGTGCGACCAGGGGAGCTAGTAGATGTCTTTCTGAACGTCCAGCAGAAATGTCAGAGAACCTGAACGCTATGACAGATATTTGCATACAGGCCGTTCTCCAGCCACCAGGGTCCGACTGATTCCACTTCTTGATCTTTGGAAGCCTGAGCGGCATCACGAGCCTCATTGAGATGCATAACATTTCAAGTTTGGCACAGCTAGACCACTCTCACTGTAGAGTGTGAAATATAAAAAGGGCAGATTTTAATCTCTAAATGCAGATATTTCACAAAATATGAAGTTCCCTCATTTTTAAACTCAGCAAAACTTCCTTTCACATCCCAAAGGCTAAGGTGTGAATTTAAAAACCAGACGCCTATGAATAAAAGCTCGTACAAATAACCGTAACCTTAGATGATTTTCCCATTAACAAGCGCCTAAAGCTGAAAACAAACAGATGTATGTAAAACCATAAGGATAGGCAGTAAACAATAAAATAATAAATTAAAATAATCATCGGCTTTAATATTAGTGGACAAATGAACCCAGAGAAGCTGTTTATAGCCTCTGGTAGTCACTGAAAAATAGAGTTTCTGGAAGTATTTAATAAATCAAGCTGCAAATCCGTAGCTACATAAAACGTTTTAGGACTCAAACCTTTAAATAAACTAAATTGACCACAGACTCGCCGCTTCTAAGACCTACGTGTTTCTTCTCGTTTGTGTTTTTGTTAGATTATAACAACCACAGAAGTTTATCACCTTGCAAAACAAACACAACTTCAATTTTTTGATAAATACCCACTAAAAGAGATCTGTTGCCAGTTTATTTTTTTACAAAAAATTTTTCTTATTTGATGACGCTTGAAAACAAAACAATGTTCTCAAGAGTTTGTGGGCAGCTCGCCGTGAAGCGCTGGCAGGCAACCAACCACAGAGAATTACAGAAGCAGCTGTTTTTGCACGTGCCGCTTGCCTCCGTGTGTGTTTTGCTTATTAGAATTTTCTACATTGTTTGTTTTTCAGTCGCCGGTTTGTTGCTCCCCATGTTCAGTCTGACCAGAGAGTGTACTGAAGCGTCATCAGCACGCTGCGGCCCGCTTCTCTGCTTAATGGCCAACTTCAAATGTTAACTTTGCATCCAGTGATAGTTGGAGGGAGAACACAGGAGTGCTAGAGGACGCCTGAGGTGTTTGTGTTCCTCGATTTGCATGTCTTGGTAAGATCTCTCAGATCAGACGCGTAACTGCTGTTTTTAATTACCTTACCTGGGCCCTTTGAAAACAGTCCTACAATCCTAGATGCTGTAAAAATCAATATTCAGATATAACCAGTACTAGAAAATGAGTTAATCAAAAATGACACATTGTCATTTGTCCAGTTTGTCGCATTTCTTCAGGCAGCAGATCTGCAGTACCTCAGCCCCCTCCCCCTTCCTGCAGCCTCGGCTGACCAAAACAATGATCTGCTGATGCTGGAGGAGGTTTAGACTCTGAATACAAAATCAGGACATCCAGAAAAAGCTACAAGACTCTCTGTTAGATTTTATGTTTTCTCTCTATTGAAGAAACATTCTGTTAGCTTTGACACCTTCTTCTCTCCTGCTATATCGGTTCTTCTGATTTTTCTCGAGTCTCTTCCGTGTCTTCCCGGTCGTAGCAGATGGATGCTCGTACTGAGCCTGGTTCTGCTGGAGGTTTCTTCCTGTTAAAGGGGAGTTTTTCCTCCCAACTGTCACTACATGCATGCTCAGTGTGAGGGATTGCTGTAAAGTCAAAGTTACAACGGACGTTATCGTCTGTCGCTTAGGAGGAGTGAATTATTCATGTCAACATGCTGGGTTTTGTTAAGTTGTAAAATCTGTTACATTTATTTATTAAAAACAAAATAAAGTGAGGATAAAACCGTCTGTTCTTCCAATACGCCTGTTCCAACTCGATACCTTTAAATTTCAATTGTGAAGTCACCACATTTTTTTAATCTGTTACTTCAATGTTACATGGAGGACACAAACAGAGGGATTTAAACAATTAAATATATTTAGTTTTAGCGTATGATGGTCTCAGTACATAGGATGCAGCTTTAGGGAGACTTCACTGTGTAAATAAAAAATTAAGGCAATATCAACTCATATTTTTACTCAAACCCATTTACTTATTCATCATAAAACTTTAAGCAGTTGAAAAGCTCAGTCTTGCTCTCATCTCACCAAACCACACAGATCCAAGCAAACAAACTCTACAGATTCTGTTTGTGATGGTAGGACAGATAGATAAACTGTTTGCTGTTTTAGTCGTTTTAAACCTTTTGATTATTCCTCTGACTGCAGATTTGGGAACATTTCGGGCTAGAATGTGATAAGTCATAAATGGATGTCCAGTTTGGGGTTTAGCATTAACATCTTAGTTTCTAGAGTTTTATATCTGAATTCATGATGCTGAATCCTCGGAAGATGATCCATAGATGGCCCTAGACTCTGTAATTAACTTTCCACACATGGATCTCTTCTGTTTCACATATTTATTTCCCTGTTGAGAACCTAATGATCCTCTGTCCCATTTTTTTTTAAGTACAATGTGGATTTATTGCTGCAGGTTTAACAACATGCAGGATTTTAGGTTTGTTCCTCTTCTTTCTGACGGCGTTTCATTAAGCGAACGTGCGATCTCTCTCTTCTGTATCACTAAGAGTCATCAATCCGAGGCACATCTTCGAAAAATGTGATGTTTATGGTGGGTTTTGTGTGCTGCAGCCTGTTTTTTATCTGCCGCTCTCTCAAACAGGTGAACCTGGTCCTGGATGATGGACGGTCTCTGGGTCTGATGGTCCGAGGGGGAGCTGAATATGCCCTGGGAATCTACATCACCGGAGTTGACAAAGGATCGGCAGCAGAGTGCGGAGGGCTCAAGGTATTTAGTTTTTCTTCAGCTAATCTTTTTCGTCTAAATAATAAAAATCACCTGTCAAAGTCAGATAAAAAAGCCGACTGACTTAATTTTTGTTTGATACTTTTTAAAGTGCCTTCAGTCAGAATGGTCATGTCGCATTTTATGGTAAATCCAGACGTAAATGACGTCTGAAGCAAGCTTTCGTTTAGCTTTCTTTTTTCTCAGCTTCCTTCATCTTGTTCTGATCTTGTGACAAGACGGTCGGCTCCCTTTGCTCAGGAACTTTAACATCCATCCACAGCGTTCATCTTTACTGACTTAAACCTACCGCTGCTTCTTGGGGTCTGTTCTCGTCTTCTGTTCGCTGAAGTTTAATTGCGATGGCATTTAATTAGCCCTATAAATGACCATGCAAAAATAATTGGAGGTACTTCTGCAAAAGAAATTGGAATTGAGTATCATTACACTCCTTAGCAAGGTCCAGACATAATTCGCTTTCGGGTTGTTCGGATATTCGGTAAAACCTACTGCACGAGATGCACTTGAATGCACCACAAAAGTCCAGTCCTTGGGAAAATCCATTGTGGTCGGAAAGAACAGGGTCTGTTGTTGCGCCTCATCTGCCTGCAGCTTTTTTATGCCGGTTTAACCATCCTGGCAGTTGGATTTGGATTTTTGCTTTAGTCTCTGTGTTTATCGGCAGTAATCGCACAGTTTTGTGGGTCAATATTTGGGTCTCAAAAACCATCAACTGTATTTTCTACACTATAATGCGCATGCATGCTTGCAACTTCACTTGCCCCGTTTCTATGCCGTGATTTTTGGGCCCACCAGGTTGAGTGCGCAGTGATCTGAGTTTGAGAGCTCAGATCTATCTAAAGGAACATAATTTTAAGTCATTTTAAGTGTGCACACGAATCTGCTCGCTCGCAACTCAAACTTGTCTTTGAAACTTGTCTCGAGCTTAATGTGGTATTTGCGAGCAGTTCGTCAGAGTTGAGAGCGTCTGTGAGAACGATGCGCAAACGCTTAAAATGATTGTTCCTTCAGATAGATCAGAGCTCTAGAATTAGTATCACTGCGCTCAAACCTAGTGACACAAAAATTACGTCAAACAAATTGTCTGACTGTCAATCAAACAGAGCGTTTACCAAAGTAGCACAACAGCTTTTTGACTGATTCTGGAACTTGGCCAATTTTTGACAATTTAAGGCTTCCATGTGCGCTTTATAGTCCACACCATACGGCATCTTTTGTCACAGTCAGCAGAAGAAATTGGAAACCTTTTATAAATATTCTTGCCCTCTAAAATGAAAACACTGGGCTGGTTCAGATTTTCTGTGATGACAAATGTTACGCATATATTCCCACGGCCGACACGAACCCCAATGAAAATTTCTGATCAGTGTTAGATAATAAATTTAGATGAAATTATGTTCCTAAAAGTGATTCAGATTGTTAAAACTTCATGTTTGAACTGTAATGTCAGGTGTGTAATAACATTTGACTAAACCGTTCTGATTTTGAGTCATCATCTCTTCGTTCGTTCAATTTTTGCTATGTTTTATTTAAATCTACATCTACAGTCTATATGCTTTGTTTCTGCTGGCTGAGGTGTTGTCCTTACGTCATGTCGACTTTTAATGCATGTCAGCTTATTGTCGGCAGATGCTACCAAACAACTTTTACCTGTTAGAAGGTTTTTGCCATAGATTGTGCAAAACTGACCTCTGGGATTACTTTTTTAGGATGTAATCTAATATTTGCTTTGTTTTAAAGGAAAGACTGTTAGTTTATATTGTCTGAATGAACTGGGAGCTTGTGTAAATGTCAGAAATAAGACATTTTAAGGTTATTTGGCTTCATAAATTTTATTCACTCTTAAATTGAGAGGTAATATGTCCCATCCAAATCCTTTTTGTATTCCCTATTAGTCATAAAATGCACTGCAGGACGATCAGAAATAAAGAGTGGGCTCAGATGTGCTAACTTTAAGTTGCTGTTGGGAAGTTTAGGAATAAATAAAGAGGCACATGAAGCAGCTTTTCTGCTGTCAGTGTTGACAGCATGAAGGCAGGCGGCAGTGATCAAGGTAACGGGGAATCCTCCAAAGCAGCAGTGACACAAAGATGACAGCTCTCATTTAACCTTTATTTTTTTGTCAGTATAGTCAAAGCGGTGAAAAGTTGCACAGAGGATTTGAAGTTTAGAAACGCATCTTTTCAGGAGCTTTGATCGCTTCAGGAACCAAACAAGTAATCATTCGATATTAAAAAAAGAAAACAATTCTCTGCTCATTCTGTTTCAAGATGTATTTAAACTTATTATAAACTTATCGTAGCTTTGTTGTTATGCTGACATCATGTAGGAAAGATATTAAAAGTCATACTTTTAATATTGGAGATCTAATTCAGGGGTTCCAAAAATGTTCAGCTTGTGAGGCCATAATAACATTACCAGAGACTGAGACCCCCTAAAAATATATTAATTTATCAACATCTGAAAAGTTAATTAAATAATGAAGTATAACATTATTTAATGGTACACTTATTTATTTCAGGATTTATCAGTCCGCCCAGAAAAACTCGATACTGTGATCGCAGA
>JAVLVB010000002.1:405059-420384 GCA_032876305.1 Orestias chungarensis
AAAAGTAACTCTTAGCCATCTGCTTTCTCGTTATCTAACTGACAATTTTATGGCTTGGAACAGATGAATAGTCCCCCTCCATCATCCTCTGTCCCAGCTCTGGAAGATAAGTAAAACCGGTCTTATCAGGAAATTTATAACCCTTAAGACTCTGCTTCTACTAAAAGAAACAGTAAAGGAATGTTTATCCTGCAACAATGTTTAGAAATAAGAATCAACTAGTTGTAATATATATTTTTTTTTAAAGTTTTCTTGTTAGTCTTCACACCACACTCATGCCAGTGAACTTGTTTTCTCTTATTACTCTGTAATAAACATCTCCATGGTTGCATCCACGCCCTGCCTCTGTATCAGGATTTTGCCTCTGGCCGTCGGAAACATAGTCAACATCAGACTCGTCCTGGTTGGACTTTTTTTCACCCATGCTTACAAAACAGCAGCTCCTAAACAAACACACCCAGATTTCAGGAATTCTGATGGTTTTTATTCTGACTTCTTTATCATCTGTCATTAGACTAACCAAAGTAGAGCTTAATTGTGAAATGGTTGGAAAGACATGCTCAGCGTCGCATATAAATGTCTAAAAAGTAAACCGTGCATTTATATTCAGCTCTCATGAGTTAATATTTTATGGAGCCGCGTTTCCCCAGGGTTACATCGGCATGTTTCATGATCAGCTTTGCAATTTAGAGACTGAAATATTTGTGCATTCTTCTTTGCGGAGCAGCTCAGACTCTGGTTGGATGGAGAGCGGCTTTGAACATCCGACGTTTTAAGGTTTGCCACAGATTCTCTGTTGGATTTAGGTTATAGACTTTGCTCTCATTCATACTTACTTGATTGTTTAGTTTTATGCACAGTGGACTTGTGGTATTTGGAGCGATTTGAGAGTAAAGTCTCTTGCAAGCATCCTCAAATACTTCAGACTCCTTTTAAAATTTTTATAACTGTCCATTTTCGTAGTTCAAACACCAAACATACACATGTTCCTCTGGTAGGTCTCCATTTTCAGTTTGGATGGAGTTCTGGAGGATGTTTACAGCTTGGGATATTGTTTTACAACCGAGCCCTGGGCAAGCTTCTCCATATCTGAATGTTCGCTCGTGTCAAATCAAGTTTATTTGTATAGCTAGTTCAGCAGCAAGGCAGTTCAAAGTCCTTTACATGGTAAAAGTTTTTAGATTTTGTCATTCAAATCAACAAGAACAGTCAGCACTCAAGTTTATCAATCACTGTTCTAGAATTATGAATCAAAAGCAACCTTGAACAGCCAGGTGTTTAGCCATAATTTAAAAGAACTCGTCTGTTTTCTGGGAGTTTGTTCCAAGTTAGAGAAACATAAGAAACATAAGAAGCGGTAATGCTGTGTTCACACCGAAAACGTCTGCAGCTTCAAGAGCGGACAGTTTATATGGAAGGCTATGTAAACACGCCTGTAGGAGCGTCAAAAAAGTTTTGTGGCATGTTACGCACATCAAGACCAGAACGTTTTGGGCGTCAGAGGGTCTAGATGCCTCTGACGCCCAAAACACTAAAGGACGCTTGAAAGTAAGGGGTGGAGCGATTTTGCAGTGATTATGCTGGATAGATTTATTGTCGCTGTTTTCGCTAATCTGAGTGAGACGAAACTAGCGCCTAAATCAACAGCCTTGTCAGCGCCGCTCGTGTAAAAAATCACTGAACTTTGAACGCTGCTGAATTTTTCCGGCAGTTACAGATAAGGTGGCGAGGCAGCCGAAAACTAAAGTTCTTGCGTAATTTTTTGTTGCAGTGTGAAGATCACATACGCAGGAGAAGGTCGGTTACATAACAGCTGTAAAGCAAAAGCAATTAATCAGTACTTAATTACTGACTTAATTAAAAGTAACCTTTCTTAGTTTGGTTGATAAACCTGCAGCATGTTTACCGAGTGTTCACTTGCTGACCTTAACACCGAGACAGAAGAAACTCCAATCATCTGAAAATGACTTAAAACAAACCATTTACTTCAAATGCTCTGTAGATTCAAGCGTAAAAGCATTTGACTCCCCAGTGGGAAATTGCTTTTTGCTCCTTGTTTGTGTATATATATATATATAGATATATATCTATATATCTATATATATATATATATATATATATATATTTATATAAAATATGAGTCATTTATTTATGTTTCCTCCTGATTTCTGATTGACTGTGGGCCACTTCAAAAACCTGCTGTGCAGTAACAAACAGGATGTGGCTTCTTGTGTCTCTTCCATAAACACGAGACTCGGGTAAAAAAAACAACAAAGAAATACATGCAAACAGAAGCTGGATTTAACGACAGTGGGAGTGTAGAGATTGCTACCTAGAGGTCCAGCTATCAACTCTATACGCGCCAGAGTGAATAAGGAACGCTGATCTGTGCATGCACTTGTATTCCTGCTGCCCTGTGTTTTGTTCAATAACCAGTTCTTGTTGTTTTAAATGTTTACTTAATTTGCATGTGGAGTATTAGAAAAAAATGTCTTTGTTAAACAGACAAATCGAATATACAAAAGAAAGAAAACAGAGAATGCAGCCAAAAGTTACTGAAGGTTAATGACATTCATGGTTGGAATATGCAAATTTCCTAGCCCGATGTAGTGATTGCAAACTGCAGCTCCAATTTGAGTTAATGAAATTAAGATTTATGTACGAATTCAACAAGTGACGAGTGGGAAGTCATTGAAATTTGCCGCTAAAAGATCTAACAAACAAGCACCACACCTAGGGATTTAAAAACGCACCATACTGTGGTGGGCACACTAACGTGATGGTTACTTTTACTCAAACTTTAGCTGCACGGTGACTGAATGCTAAACCAACTTTACATTTAGCAGACGCTAATACTAACACAATAACATGCCATAAATCAAACACACTCATACATTGATTACTCAACATTTGTTACAACTCACTAACCTATATTGTGCTTTTGAAGGGTTTCTTTGAAACCTTTTGGTTTCAGTTTTAGAGTCTTTAAATGTTTTCTAGTTGTTTTGCTGAATGAGCCTAAATAGCCACTATAGCG
This sequence comes from Orestias chungarensis, assembly GCA_032876305.1. Taxonomy (NCBI): domain Eukaryota; kingdom Metazoa; phylum Chordata; class Actinopteri; order Cyprinodontiformes; family Cyprinodontidae; genus Orestias; species Orestias chungarensis. Next base: position 408,097 of record JAVLVB010000002.1, read on the forward strand.
CTTCAGTCAGTAAGCATGCAGGACATCAATATACAGTAACTTTGGGTACAAAATAGACATATAATTTGCTAGGTGCCATGAGCATAAATGTCTGCTTGAAGAAATTTTAACTGTTTTTAACCAACACTTCAAATCACATTTCAAACTTTATGCATCTTGGCGTTTACAAAACAGTCAAGTAAATGAGCTCTTTTGAATTTATCTAGAAACATTTTTTAGGAGGAAATAGCCAATATATCTAAAAAGCAAAAGAAAATCCTAACTCTGCTGTTAGCACATTAGCAGATTAGCAGAGCTAGGTCAGGATTACGGTATGTCTTTGTTTGAAATTAGTCTGGTTTGCGTTCATTTTTCACTCTTTAACGTTTTACTTATAATAATAAAGAATAATTTATAACACAGTGAAATGATACGCAACAAAATATTTGGAAGTGGCTCTTTAAACGTTTTGAAAGCAACAATTGCTAATTCCAGGTCATTACTGATGTCTTTGATTCAACTCCCGCTGTTCTATTGCACTTTATCATGTCTGACGCTACAATCATCCATTCACCAATTCACAGACTGATGGTCAGGATCCACCCTGAAACTAACGCTGCCCTGTTGCAGGCTGTCAGAGGCGTGGCTGCCTCTGACCTCTGACCTCCTCGTCCTACAATCGTCACTGTCCTTTTATAGAGGGTGAAACTAGGGCATTCCCAAACTTTCCCAAGCCATGTCTCTGAAACGGCATCACTTTATTGTTGGGGAACGCTTGCAAAAACCTACAACGCTACAAAATATGTAAAGAAACATAAACTTTTTTTCACTTTTTGAAAATTGTTTTAGCAGGAAGAATTATTTAACTAACATGTTTTAAACGTTATGGATTGTATTTTCACTGAAAACAACAACTTTTTAACCTGTCTGGCATCAAGTGATGCTGAAGTTTAGATAGTTTTGTCTACGAGGGACAGAAGACACATTTCTTTTCATTATAAAACTTTTTTGTATCTCTGTAAGGTCTTACATAATGCGTACTTCCTTATACCTTATAATTTTAGCTGGTCAAGAGTTTTTTGTTGTTTTTGTTTTTTTTTTTGCAGCAGAAGCTCCAGCAGGGCTGCTAGTCGGTTCTTTTTATCTTTGTCTTGTCAGAATCTCTATTTTAAAGATGCCACGCTAGCTTTAGGAGCAAAGCAGCTTAGTAAATTATATTCAAGCTAACATTTGAATATAATTTAGTTTAATACGTTATATTCAATGATGAGTTCAGAAGCCCCTTAAGTTGGCCTCCGACTTTGAAAAACACTGATCTAACCTGCTAAGGTTTAATTAATGGAGCGCCTCACGAAGGTCCAGCTTGATACTTCTGTTGAGTACTACAAGAGCGTAGTTAGACGACTTACATAAATCACTTCTAAACTGTCATAATGACAATGAATTAAAATTTCACATCAAGGACGCAGGCGGGAGTACTTCCCATCTGTTTCTCTGTGATGTCTCCAGCAGAGCGCTCTCCACAGGATCAATCTCCCCGCGGAGCTAAATGCCAGGAACACTCTCCTATCTGGTGCCACGAAGTTACAGCAAGCGCTCGGTCACACAGACGCCACAGAGGACAAATGGGAAAACCTCCAAGCTTCTTTTTTTTTTTTTTTTTTTTTTCTTTTTTTCGGAAGGTGAAACTTATCAATTCAGGCTAATGCAGCATAACATCTCTAAGTGAAACAGAAGGAAAGGGAAATGTTTGGTCGGTTTAAAGCCTCTTTCTTTATGGTTTTTTCACTCTTTGTTTTCTGAGTTAAACTAAATGTATACAAACACAAACAAAGGTATAAGAACCAAACCAATTAAAAAAAGAGTGTTCTTTAGAGAGCAATTGCACTAATAAAGAGCAGAGTTCCTGGTTACACTAATTACAGCAAGCTATCCGGGTCCTAAAGCTGCAAAGCATCCCCAAATCATCAAACTACCTCCACCACGGTTCAATGTTGGCATTGTTTTCTTCAGAATTTCAAGGCTTTTGACATCACTGAGGTTTTTGGTAAATGTGAGAGGTAGCTTTTTGTTTTCTGAGTTAGCTGAGCAGTGGTTTTAGTCTTCAAACTTCCGTAGATGGCATTTGCAGTGAGTGTTTCAACATGAAGATCCAAACATTGCATGAAAACGAAAACATTTCTTGAAATTTTACTCTGGAATAATCTGTAATGGGACAAAAAATACAAAATCAATGCCTGGAATCAATTTTATTAAAAGTACAAAAAAAGTAGGAATCTACTACGTGTTTAAACTAAGAATGTTACTAGTCTTTATCTAATTAAATTAGACATATTTGATTAAATCCCTCTTAAACAAAAAGGTTTTAGATTTGGGCATTCAGCTGATGTAGACGTATTTAAACAAAGCATGTGTTTTTAAAGATACAAGAGGTTATAAACCAAGAATGATGCAATACCCTAAACCTAAAACCCCATCCCTAATTAGTCTCCAACTTATAGCTAAACAACACAAATAACCTGAAATGACCTGTCAGGCTGTAAGTGCAGCAACTGCGTTTAGGCTAAAAGGTCAGCAGCCGCAGTTAGGGGCTGATTAGGAGCATCGATTTTACAGGGCCTGATTTAATTGCTGCAGAAAGATCATATTTCTTACCCAATGGGACTAAACTAATTAGTTACAATAGACACACATGTATAGGTCATTATCACCCAAACCATGGGGTATTAATACTGTTCACTGAAGTGAGCACATTGGGGATCAAACCCTTAACTGGAGCAAAATTTTAGAAATAATTTGTTGACTTTGCTTCAAAACACTGAGGTAGTAAGCAGCTAGTTATCTAATATTGTAGTAATTGGACTGTTTATAATTTTCTTCACAATGAAGACACTCATTGCCAATTATTTCAAACACTTGATCAAATGTATCCCCAGCCACATATTAGGTGTAAGGGGGGAAATTAGTGTTACATTTATTTATTTAGCACCAATTCACACCTGTAATCCCGAGGCACTTTACGAGCTAATTGATTTTAATCCAATCATAAATACGCTCCAGTTTCTCGTACTTATCAATAATTGACTGAGCCAGCGTATTGAGATTAGCCTAAAAGGTTTTCTACGTAAGGAATCCCAGTAGATTGAAGTATTCAATCCTCCTTGAACAGCAGCGACAGTGGTTGATGGCTTGGATTGACTCATTTACTTTATAGCACTCCCTTGTCCTAAGCGTGAATGTAGCGACAGTGGAGTGGAAAAACCTCCGTTTAAGAGGAAGAAACGTCCAAGAGAACCAGAACCTGGCTCACTACGATCGGCTGTCTGCTGCAACCCACTGGGGGTTTGAAATGCAAAGAAGAAGCCCAATAGGCAGCAAAGAAACTGAAGCCGGTTTACTTTCTAAGTAAAAGTCAAAAGGCAGCAACATCCAGGAAGGTGTCGCAGCTCACAGAACGCCAGACCAGGCGTAGCTTCTATGGAAAGACAAAGTCAGAAAAAACAGAGAGTTAACTGTTAAAATAGAAGTAAATGATGCTAATTTGATGCAACAGGAAAAACAGGGCCAAGTTTGTTCATCATTAATGCTTCTACCTGAGATTCCTATGTTTGGCAAATAAAATGTTTACCATATAGGAATTTATGTCTGATTATGTATATTGATTTTTGGTTACTAGAATAGTAATTCAATGGTTATCAGGATTTGTTTGGTCATGTGACTAATGTTGAGGCAACGCATTATTGAATAATGTTTACCGCAAGCAGAGAACCAGTGTAGACATTGTCAGTTTTTTTACAGAGTTGAAAGGGTAAATAAGATAGTTTTTTTGTTTTTATATGTTTTCACCTGTTATTTTCATAAACTCAGCAATAAATACCAGCATTTTAAAATATTCAAATTATATACAGTTGTTAGATTTTCTTCAGCTGTACAATTGCTCTAATATTGCAACTAGTGTCACAAAGTATCCTGTGCAATAAAAAGAAGGTAAGTCTAAGCAGTATTTGACTTATTTGGTTTTGACTTAAGGTGCTAAACAATCTGTACCACAAATATCATGAGGATAATCCTTGTAAGTCCATATCTCCCATCCCTACTGCTCAGTTGGGTAGAAGGCTGCAGCTGTCATGCGTGAAATATTAGTATGCACTGTGCAAATCTGTCGGGCTTATTATGAGAGATTTCACTCAAATTGGACTCTGCTTTTCTGCTGTCGGAGTTGCATAATTAGGACGGTCTTCATCCGTCTCTGGTCAACCTTTCCAGAAGCGTTCTGATTAATTTAGGAATGTCTGGGCAAGAATGGATGAAATGCATACAGATCGTTGGAAACATGTTAGTTACTCCAAGTCAGGTTATTTAAAACATTAAGTTGGCAACAAGTCTATGAAAAAAGGGTTCAAGTTCAAATGATCTCAAACTATTTCCTTCAAATTGAAGTCACCAGTCCACACAGTAACCAGATCTCATTGCAAGAGAGCATACTGAGGTGAAATATGTGATTTGTAACCAAAAAATCTGCAGGTGATTGAGTGGTTGATTTCAGCATTGATTAAAATTAAACTACTGCTTATGCTAAAATGAACCTAATCAACAGCTGAAATAAAGGCTAATAACAGACTACTTAGAAGCTAACATAAAAGCTAAGGGTACCTTCTTAGAAGCTAACAACCAAGTTAAGATTAAACTAATTTGAAGCTATCATGCAAGATAACACGAAGCTACTTAGGAGCTAACATCCAAGCTAACATTAAGGTACTTAAAAGCTAACATAAAAGCTAATGTTACGTTCTTAGAAGCTAAAACCAAGTTAACATTAAAGTACGTTAAAGGTAATATGCAAGATAACACTAAGCTACTTCAAAGCTAACATAAAAGCTATTGTTATATTCTTAGAAGCTAACAACCAAGTTAACTTTAAACTGATTGAAGCTAACATCCAAGATAACACTAAGCTACTTAGGAGCTAACATCCAAGCTAACATTAAGCTACTTAGAAGCTAATATTTTAGCTAATCCTAAACTACTTACAGTAGAAGCTAATTTAGAAGCTAATGCCAAGGTACTTCAAAGCTAACATTTTATTTGTAGATGGAATAGGCTATCAAGTGGACTCTTATTCATTGTGTGTTGCAGTTTTTGTTTTTTTTTTTGAACAAAATCTTATTACTTACTCCATAAGATTTGTTTAATAAAAACATTCATATCAACATTGGGCTAAACAAAAGCAAGGCAACAAAACATAACTTTATTTAAAGAGGTCTTTCTGCTTCCCTTTTGTGGGGTTAGTTGGAGATTCTGACATTCTGAGTGTGAAGTCCGACATCAATGGGCATTTTAGTGAATTTTTTCATGCGAGAAGTCCGAATTTTGTGAGTTCCGAGAACAAGTTGAACCGACATCCAGGTAAAAACTGAAGGTTGGAAAGCCAATCAGCAGCTGGTGTCTGGCTAAAAACAAGCATAGATCCAAGTGAAGACTTGACAGGATAGTACAGGGAAATTGCATGTTTGAATATTCTATGATAGTTTCTGTATTTCTGAAAGGTACCCTGCGTTCTGGCAGCACGTGGTAGATCAAGACACTATATAGAATATCACATGAAACGAGTCTGGAGGGTTTGTGACAAAATCATTCATTGGACCATGCAAGCAGACAGGAGGCGTTAAATGAATCACTTTGTAGGCTGTTTAAGCATTTGTAGAGGTTTTAAGGGTCAAAGTGGGAGAACAGTTAGGAGGACATCATAGGAGTTAAGATGGGAGATGAACAACCAAAATCAGTTCTCACCGTTACAGCTGTATGAAGAACATCGCATCATTTTATCTTCAGCGTTCTTGTCATAGGAGCTTGGCAAGGTCTGTCTTGTGGACTTTGAAGGGCCCAATCACGACTAAGTATCAACAGTTTGGTTACGGGACATTCTGGACTAAGAGTTGATGCTTGCTATTTCATAGAGATGCTTTATACTAAATCACTCAGGAAGAAGCAGCCTCAGTTTACAGACCTGTTTCTCTGTCTGCCATAAAACAGGTATTTCCTTTAAATCAGCACCTTTACCAAATTTTGATGCATCGTCCGCCTCTTTGCAGCATGACTTTCAACTAGCAGTGGTCGAAGCAGATGGCTGAGGGGAACCTTGAAGGTGGATCACAGCGGTTAGACTCTGTAATGGAGCTGAGAAAGGCCAAATAATAAAATATGAGCAGAGAAAAGGAGGAGGACCCTGAGGAGGCGTACAAAATGAGGAATTAAATATGGAGCTCACAGGTTAAAGAGGAGAAATTAGGAATGATTAAGGGATGGGATGATTAAGGTCTGTAGCAGAGTGTGCCAGGGAACCAAAAGGCATGGCTAACAAGAATTTGGATTGTTAAAATAATAAAAATGACAAATGACTAGCAATGTGTAGTTCAAAGGAAGAAGAGTGCAAGGATTCAATTCAAGTTAAACACATTTACAAAGATGAAGCATAAAACCAGACACCTTGTTACAATCTAACAAATTCACACCATGTTGGGACATTGGCAGCTATAAAAAAATTATTTTACGTTCACGTACTGACAAATTTTCCAATGAGGCAGAAGATCCGAAAGGAATAATGGCGGATGGATTTACTTTCAGTGAGATGAAACTAGCGCCCGAAGTCGACCCTCGTCCGTGCAGCTCCTGGATGAGGTAGAGAAAATCACCAAACTCTGAACGGTGCTGAACTGACGCCGGTCAAGCATGTTTGAACCGTCTGACCCTAAAAGTTCCAAATTCAAGCATTAGACACGATTTTCACGCTACGGACACATTTTGTGTGAACGCAGCATAAAGAAAATTCGGTTTTGGTGTATTTTGGCCCCAGTGTGGACAAAAGTGGTAGTATTTTTGCCTGAAGGAAGAGTACATTTCCCATGAGGACCAGCACATGGTATGGTAAAGTCCTGATCTGTCGGTCGTCTGCAGTTGGATTGAAGTACTTTTCTGCTTCCAGTGTATGTGTTAAGGATTTATAGCAATGAGGTTATTAATCTAACTGTGGAGAAACAATGTCATATGATGAGCTTGAATATAAGACACGGAGAAGTGACAAATGCCGCAAAGCAGTCAACACATTTGTAGTTGTTTTGTGTGTCAAAGTTCCTGCCACCCTCCTCAAAGTTTCTTAGCGATATGGGCCATGACAGAGGTGTCATTTAAAGAGCTGTAAGTTGACGTATAATCACAGCAGTTAACAAAATATTTCATGAAGGTGAAAAGTTACCTTGTGTTGCTTTAAAGGCGAGTTTGCCTGCTTTTATTGATAACAGGGATCATTTTAAAATGCATGCAGTTACCTTTAAATTCATCTTAATGATTGAATTAAAGGGCCTTGAAACAATATTTGTTACCAAATAAATAAATAAATAAACGTAGTTGAGATCCGCGAGATAACAAAAGCTATTTCCAAGCTTGATTGAAAATAATAGGCGACATCCACAGTGGGAAATTATACTGAACAGGTCAGTTAAAACCTTAGGTTTGTTAAATCTGCTTCTTAATGCCTCCCTCTGGAAGGTCCTCACAACTTACAGCACCATAGTTTAGTCCCCCCCGAGATGTGATTTCCAGGGTCAGAGTGTGTTCCCTGAAACAGCTCGTAGCTCAAAGCTACGACACATTCGCCTCACAGGGAAAAAACAAACTTGGGCAAGAATTGATCAGGAACTTCTTAGATAACTCTTGAGTGTTTCGGTACTTCTAGCAAGTAATTATCTGTCGAAACCCACGACTCCCGGCTCCTCTGAGCCTCATGATTTAGAGCCTCAGAGGAGCCTCTAAAGAACAAAATAACTAAACAAAAACACAAATATACGTCAGACAAGTGCAGATCCTTAAGAGATGTTCAGGGTTTTGCAGAGGGCTGAAAAGGAGAAGCAGTAAATAAAGGAAAAGAGCTAAGAGTATCTAACTTAAGATATTAAATAACTTTTCATTTGATCTAGAAATGTTTAAAACATATTCATGTTCATTTGAGATTTTTTTCTTGTTAAATGTTTGAAAAAACCCATTTTGTTTACATTTTTGTTTTACAACTAAATAAAAAAAACGGTTTCATAGGAAAGCAAGCTTTATTTGATCAATTTTTCAGAGCAGACAGGAATCTGAGGTACCCCAAGGCTCCATCTTGGCACCCCTCCTGTTTAGTTTCCTCCAGTTTCTATTCTAACAAGTACTAAGCTTAGTTGCCATTAGGGCTGCAACTAACGATTATTTTCATAATTGATTAATCTGTCAATTAGTTTTAAGATGAATCGCTTTCTATTGTTCATTTTATTTATCCTTTACTTTCCTATATAAGCTATTAAAAACACATTTTCATTATGAAAAAGTAAAACAAGAGAATTGTGCCCTTTGTTGCAATTTATTTAACTTTGTTTAAAGGAGCAAATGACCTCAACAGTGTAAAATATTTGTTCATTTTCAGACATAAAATACAAAAATTAGGTTAAATTCCTTAAAACGTATTGAGTGTTCAGCATATCAACAATAATCTCAGCCCTTATTATGCTGTAAATTTAAGCAGGAGGCTGACTTAGTTGGTCATTAGTTTTTACAAATAATATGAACTTGTGTCTCAACCAGCATGTTTACAACAGAGTTTATAAATGGTAGACATTGCTGGAGTGTCTTGTTCCACTTGTGTTCGCTTATTGTTGCTTGTATGTATTCATGTATTTTTGCTCGTCCATCTCACTTTAAATCATAAATTTATATGTATGATTTATATGTATCGCTGCAATTTTTAATATGTAGACAGGAATAAATGTGTTACTACAATGTTAAAGAGAGATAAACATCCATAAACGCCAGAATTACATTTTCTTCTAACTTTAACCCTTATGTGGCATAATTATTCTTGTTACTCACCGTCAACATCTTCTTTATTACTTAGTTTTTTGGTCAAATTCTGTGTATGAACCTGCAGAGTTGAGCACAGTGCCTCTTTCTGCATTAATATCACAGTGGATGGACAGCTAGGGAACTGGCTCGGCCCCTTGGAGCTTCATACCCATTGGAAAAAAACTGAAAGTTGCTCATGCCTAAAAGATATGTATTGTGAACCAAACAGCTCGTCTTGTTTTGAAGTGAGTTTTTTTTTTTTTTTTTACAAAACCGAACCATAGATATGCTCCCAATCACAAAACGGTGTTGTTGTTTTATTTGTTAGTTTTTTTTAAGATGGCAAATCATAATACAAACCTTCTCCAACAAAATGATTGAATCGTCACTTTATTCACTTTGTTTTCCTGCTTGTGAATGAAATGGAAATTTATTTCATATGAGCTTTTCCCCTTATAGGCAGTTCAGCCAAAACCAAACTAAATTACCATAACAATGTTTACCTTTCTGTATCAATTCGATGGAAGCTCCGTTTTTCCTGCCGGTCCTGAGCTCTCTCACGGTTTGGCTGAAGGTTTTACAAAAGGAGAAAGAAAACAGTGTACAGAATATGGTCTATACCAGGAGCTAATAAACAAGGAGCAGAGCTGCTGTTGAGGTTATAAATAAGAAATTATCCCCTGGCGAGCGGGTCGGAGGAGGAATATGGTCAAAGTTGATTCCTTTAAAATTTGGCTGAATTTGGTGATAAAACAGCTTCCAAAAAGCTTTCAATCTCTGCTATCCTTCAGGCTGTATCCCTACTTCAGCAGGTGCTTTAAAATAGGTGAATATGTGAATCTTACAACGGTAACCTATGAAGAACTCCTTCTCTAACGGAGATGATGTTTTATCAACTGTACTCAGATTTATTGTTTTGGGATTTGTGTGCCCTGGTCACAATCTGTGTGGTCTGATAATTGGTCACAGGGATGTGTATTTTTCTCTAAATATCAATTGTTTTTGTAAAAAATGTATTGTTATTTTCTCACTAAAGTGCTGAGCTCAGGATAAATTATACATTTATATATACTGGCAGCGAACCTTGAGAAGCTTCTGAATGAAGACCCTGCTACTGTATAACTGTATCATTGAACTGCGTCCGCCATGCTGAATTTATAGTTAACAGAGATGATATTTCACAATAATATATCTTGGATGACAGCACTCCTGATCTACCTCATTCATTTTTGCCTCTTCAAATCTCTTATGTTTAACTTATGGTTAAAATCGGTGCAAAAAGATGTTGGAATAGGTGATTCGATCCTCGGCCGCCCGCTATGATAGATGGAAGAGATGGTACGAACTTCCTCTTTCTTCTTCTCCTCTTTGCTCTTGCTCTGAAACCATCGAGCCGGCTTTTCAGCACATCTGTTATTTAAGTCTTTTTAGGAAGCTGAACATTTTTAAAACGTTTCTAAAAACATGGAGCACAGATTGCCTTCGATAAGATGCTTCTTCAGACAACTACAAGGAGATTATCTCTAACCATGACCATTAGCATATGTAACAAATCGTTGAAAAATTACTGGTTAACATAAGCTAATTTCATTTTGGGATACAAAAAGTATTTTTTAATTAAGTTAAGTTACTTTTTTTTTTTTTTTTTGAAAAACAAGAAGTAATTTTTTGCCAAAGAAACCAATTTGCAACAGTGGAAACAACTAAATAACCAAAATTTAACCGGGGCAAAGCTCTTAAACACAGTGTTTTTTTTTAAAAGAGAACCCTATAAAGATTCAATGAAGCAAACTATAATAGAATATGTAGAGCTACAACAGACTACTATATATATATATATATATATATATATATATATATATATATATATATATATATATATATATATATATATATATATATATATATATACACACGCTGGTATTTCTTTATTATAGTAAAAGCTGCTTTCTAATCAAAACACTCTTGGTTTAAAAGCCAAAATTATCATAATCTTTTTTCATCAGAGACCAAAAGAAAATCCCCTGTTGAGCGAAATTCATACCTGCTGCAGAATTTTGTTAAATTTACACTCTTATCACTCCCTCAATCTTCAAAGCTATGAGTTATTAATAGTAAACTTTAAACTTCCATATTTTTCAAGATAAAGTGAACAGATTTAAAGAAAACTGACTTTTTCAAATTGGTTCACTTGATTTTGACCTCTATACATTTCCCACCGACTGTCCTGCACGACTGCAGCACAATTTCACACGAAAACGTCGACAGTCACTGGAGATTTCATCAGCATTGGGTGCTTCCTGTTCCACAGGGAGCCACAGAAAGACCGAAACACAATATTTTTTATCTGAAATCTGAAACGTTCCCAAGGTGATATTAAAACGGTGCCAAAAATATCTGGCACACTTTTTTTTGTACATTACTTTCTTTTTTTTAATGAATCGTTCTATACTGTCAGTTCACATACAGCACGTTATAATTTTCAGAAAGCTTTTCTCGTGATTATTTTGGACGTCTTCTGATTTTCAATACTTGCTCTAAAAATATTTTTACTTATCTTCCCTCTTACAACATCTCATGGGCTATACATGTGGAAAAAAAAGTACCCTATGGGAATTGAAGTGAAACATATACAAGTACTTTTGTTCACATGCTCCACGTTTTGTTCACGTGTTGATAATATGATCGGATGTTTCTCACATTTTTGGAAGTTATATTTACATGTAAAAAACTGTTTAATCCATTTGAAGTGATTTGAATCTCGTGTTGATTTGGATTTAGAAAAACATTAGATTCCCATGTTTTCACATGGGTTTTACATATTCCTATGAAATTAAGATAAGATGAGATAGACTTTAATGATCCCGTAGGAACAGTACAGTACACAATCAACATATAACAATAACTACACTACTATTTATCCCTCCTGCAGATGGAAGAGGAATCGTACAGTTTGATTGCAACAGGTAAGAAAGACCTCCTGTGGCGTTCTGTGGTGACTCTCGGTGGTCTCAGTCTCCGGTTGAAGGTGCTCTGACAGGCCGTCAGTGTGGCATGTAGGGGGTGGGAGGTGTTATCCTTGATGCTGAGCAGCTTCCTCAGCATCCTCCTCTCTGACACCTCCACCACAGACTCCAGTTCCAGTCCCAGGACAGATCCAGCTCTCCTGATGAGCTTTTTGAGTCTGTTGGTGTCAGCCGTCCTCAGCCGGCTGCCTCAGCACACGACAGCGTAGAATTTGGCGCTGGCGACCACAGAGTGGTAGAACATCTGCAGCATGGTCCTGCAGACGTTGAAAGATCTGAGCCTCCTGAGGAAGTACAGTCTGCTCTGACCTTTTTTGTAGACAGTGTGTGTGTTCTTAGACCAGTCCAGTTTATTGTCTATGTGGACACCGAGGTATTTGTAGTCATCCACTATGTCCACAGCTGAGCCGTT
>JAVLVB010000002.1:426182-452936 GCA_032876305.1 Orestias chungarensis
TATATATATATATATATTTTTTTTTTTTTTTTTGGTAGACAGTAATCTAGAACTTACATTGGACCATTTTGTACTTTTATACATGGTTTTGTTTCTATTTTTTTGTTTTTACCTGGACACGCTTTTTGTTTTGGTTATAAATTATTCCCTGCAACTTAGTCTCCTCAGTCAGAGACTTCTACAGTTTAGATGCAAAACAGACTGCTGCAGAAAATCTTTTCTGCCCACAGCCATAACCATCTATAATAACTCCGTAGTTAAATGAGTTACTTCAACATTTCAATTGCCTATGGGAAAAATAAAGTATATTTGATTGATTTGATTGGATTTGATTATACTTATAGCAGCACCAAAATTGTGTTTAAATCTTCTCCTGATCAACTAAAGGTTTGTAAACTGAACAACCAAACCATCATAAAACTTAGAGAAAGCCAAACTAAATCTTTGCATTCCCATTTATATAAAACTTAATATTATATTAATGGAAAGTGGGAACAATTTTCTACAAACAGTCTATGGTGCTCACACATTTCCCTTTAGATTCTTCTTAAAACTTATCTTGTTTGTAAATCTTAAATACTTTCAGTTGTTTGTATATTACATGCATTTTGGTAAAATGGAAAAAAAATGTGATTTGAAGATACTGAGGAACAATTGAGGCTCTTAATAACGAAATCGGGTCTGTTGCCCTCGGGAACAGATAAGCGTCTCAGTTTCAGCTCAGAGGAGGTCAGAGCTGCAACCAAAGCTTCGATTTAAGGTTGTTTTTAGTTCATTCTCTTTCTCTGCCGCCTGAACTTGAAAGACATTTCGGTTGCATACGAAGTAGCTCTTGAACCAATCAAGCATCAACTGCAGCTGCTAAAACATTAACCCTCTCACACACCTACCTCCACCTCTCTCTGACCTCTGACCTCTGAACCCACGCATGCCGCAGTCTCTGCCTGCTCCGCCCTCGCCACCATGCTCAGCCCCTCCCACCACGCCTCTCTTTTCCGCTCCGTCCCCGCAGGTCGGCGACCAGATCCTGGAGGTGAACGGCCGCAACTTCCTGAGCATCCCGCACGACGAGGCGGTCCGGGTCCTGAAGTCGTCGCGGCACCTGATGATTACGGTGAAGGACGTGGGGCGCCTGCCGCACGCCAGGACGGTGGTGGGCGAGACCAAGTGGATCGCCAGCTCGCAGATCGCCGAGAGCTCCGCCAACAGCAGCGTGGCGAGGTGGGCTTCCACTTTTAAACTGAGGAGCTCTGCGTCCGAATTACTTTTATCTTATTACAGCAGCGTGTTGAGATGCACACTTTAGGCCTGCAATAAGTAGTCAGGAAAATCATCAACAAATAAAAAACATAAGAGATGTTACAAATATTACAGCTATAAAGAGACTGTGACCATTTTCCAGTGATTTAAACAATGTTTTCAGCATCCTTGATAGTTTTCCTTAAAACACTCAACTTTCTGTAGAATATGTGACAGGCCATGACAAAACTAGGAACAAATCTCCCTATCGGAGTTTTGATGTATTTACAGATTCTGAACGATTCTAGTCTTCCCACACATAGAAATCAAGAAAAACGTAAAGAAGATCCGTTTATTTGAATCTTGCAGCTCTCCAAACATGAGAATTCTCCCCAAACCCGATTATATTATGCATTTCTACCACAGTGTTTCATTTCTCGCCCCAACATTTATATCCCTTAATTGCAAAATCAGTCTATGTTGGATTCATTATTCTGTAAAATATGCTGGTTTTTCTCTCGTTTCTTGTTTTTCACCCTTTACAGTGATAGAAATGTCAATTAGAGGAAATCACTGGCTTAGAGTTAAGGTTTTCTACCAAAGTATTTTGTGCTTTTATAAGTTTCTACATTATCTGTAGTTTGTGACTCATGGAAAATTAAATGGGAGGAAAAAATGAAATCTTCTAAAAATTAACCAGTTAAATTTTAGCAGGAGGTTTTAATACACTGCTCGAAAAAATAAAGGTCATTTCTGGTTGTACTCCAAATTTGGCCCTGATTTTCATGTTTATTCCTGTTGCTAATTTAATTTTTCTATTTAATATTTTACCCCAACAACAACCTAAAGCAGATTCCTCTTTCTTCCATTTTCCATTTAACCATTTGACTAGAATACTGATGTTTTGTGTTTTACATTTTATGTATTCAGAAGGAGAAAAAAAGCCTCAAAGACACTTTTCCATCTCTTGTTTCGATGCTTCTCTGAACGACAGCTACTGCCACATTTTTCAAAGACACAAAAGCCACGACAAAGACTTAAAATCAGACGTGCCATTCACAAGCCTCTGATGGATGAGAAATGATTTGCAAAAGATTAAAAGCTGCCAACCAACATATTTGAAATATTCTTGTCATCTTAAATTCTGAAATATGTGCATAGAAAACAGCAGTAGTTTCAGATTTTATGAATTTGTTTTCCATTTTTGTTGAAGTTATGATAAATAAGTAGAAAAACAATTATTTGTATGGCAGGAAGAAAAAATAAATAAAATCAAAAGTAGGGAATTACCTTTTATAATAAATTTGATTAAATTGTAGCATTTAGGATCTCAGAGTAAATTAGTAAATACATTTTTTTTAAACATCAGATTCTCTGTAACTAAATTCACGTTTTAGCTGTTTTTTAACTTCATATTTTGCAATATTACTTGAGGATATTAGTGAAGCTAATTAGAAAATAAGGTATTGTAGAAGAGATTACTGTGGAAAGCTTAAATATCCTTGTTACACAAACCAAACACAATAAAATTGCCCATGAAATTTAATGTATGTCTGTCAGACCCGGTCTTTATTTTATACATTTCTGACATAATTTTAAAACGTGTCTCTTTCAAATTATCCCCAAAACTCAAAAATTGTGTCACCTGCACAACAAAACGAACTTAATTGTCTTTGATACCCAGCAAAATGTTATTGATTAAAATATGAAAACGTTTGGGACCTAATACAGACCCCTGGGGGACCCCACAAGCAGCGCCAATCGAGGTCATTAATGCAAGACCAGGGATTTATTTGTCTTGAAACATATATATATATATATATATTTTTTTTTTTTATACTTATAGATAAATGTCAAAGTTTCTAAGCAAGTATTGGCATTTTTTTATTGATTCATACTTAAATTACATTAAATCACTTTATAGATTGAGTTCCATATGTTTACTAAGTTTCTACAAACAGTCTACGGTGCTGACTAATTTGCGTTTAGATTCTTTATAACTTTAAAAATCCTCTTGGTTGTAAATCCTAAATATTTTTCAGTTTTACATGCATCAAGGTTTAATGGACTATAATCTCACATCTTCACACATTCTTTCCTGTTTACATTGTTTGTAGAGGTTGTAAATATTTTATGTTTATTGCTGACAAAAGACTTTTTAAAATGATTTAAAGTAAAATTTCTCTTGTAAACATTTTGTTAACCAAACCAGATGTTTTTTTTTGTTGTAGGTTTACAGCCGTGATGTTTGCTCATTTCCCTCTGTGATCAGTTTGCTCTGTTTGTTTCTCTGTAGCTTCTCTGTGGATCCAGGAGCTTCTGCAGCATTAAAGGTGAGCTTTCTTGCTTACCTGTTTTGTGTTTGTGAACTATTATGAATGCACGACTATGCCGCATATAAAACAGTTTGTGTGCAATGTCTCTCATACCGACTTTTTGAACTTGAGTTGAAAAATCGTCTCTTTCAGACCGTAATCTTTCGTTTGATCTTCACGCCGTTCGTTGTGGGTTATCTAAACCAGAGCCGTGGTAAACCACACGATTTCAGCGCCACTGCTATATTATCTGTTAAAGTCACACAATAGCAACCAGAACACCTTTTTTTAAATTATTATTATTGCATCTGATTTTTCCTTCTCTTTCCACTTTGTATCGACTGAACCATGCAGGCATGTTAGTTTTAAATTTCTGCCGTTTTAGAGCACGCTTTGTTTGGATTGCTGAGCTGTTTTGTTGCAGACGGCAGAGGAATGGGAGGAGAGATGATGATGGACTATTATGGACTGACAAAGAAATCAAACGGTCTGCTCAAAAGAGCCGTGTCTAGTGAGAAAAAGAATTGATAAAGGTGGGATTCAGCCAGCTTTTCAGTCAGCGTCTGTTTATTTGACATATTGGGAGGTGAAGTTTAACATGTTTGTCTGAGAGAAAAGGATGATGGATGCAAGACTAATCTATTCTGAGCCTCCAGAACAATCCCACATCATCACTTGCCCACCACCGGGCTTAACAATTGTCATGAAGTGTCTGTGCTGATATGTTAGGAGTAGTTTTTTTATGTCCTATCTTGTCCTTTATGGTCCAACATCTTTGTTCAGCTGCTGCTTTGCTAACCCAATTTGAGCTGCCGTATTGTTCTGAGAAAGAAGAGGATTCATCCTTCCTAACAGGCCGTATTTTTATCAATTTTTTGTCAAATACATTTAAATTTGTGCATTTAGCGATCGCTTTTATCCAAAGCAACTTACTAAACAGGGTTGAACATCGAACTATGCAAATGAAAAGTTACCTGGAGTATCTTGGAAGAGGACTTAACATTACCTAAATCCATCTGTTTTCTATGCATTCATATCAATGAAAGCACATATCAGTCACTTTTAAAATGTCAAAGGGGTCAAGCACTGATGAATTAGTAGAAGTCATAAATGTAATGCTATGATTACATCAACCTAAAATCCAGTTGTGGCTGGCCAATAGAGGGCGTCAGGCCGCCTCCCTGCTCACCCAATGACTTTGATTAAGACATAAAAAACGAATTAAAATTAAATTGTATAATAAAAATATTTTGAAAAATATGAATGAATTTATTTTCAGATGTGCAAGATAAGTATTTAATATTTAAGTTGCATTGGTTGTCGGATGGTGGCGTATTTCCGCTCTTTGCCTGTAGACTCGTTAAAAGTTGTACATGCGCAGGAGCTTCTCTGAGGCTGATATGTATCTTTATTTTACCTTTAGCCTTTAGCTATTGCTAAATACATAGTATTTAAACTGCTAGCATTAGTGGAATTAGTATGTATTTTTGCTTACTATCTATCTAGTTATTGGGATTTTTTATACAGTAGCTGTGTTCTGTAATGTTATCTACAGATTTGTAATTAACTTAATCGGTTGACAATTAGCTCAGTCTGATCTGTGCGCTTCCAGATGTTTCTTTTTCCACTGAAACAGTGGTTGGTTTGGGTTAAACAGCGCTGCAGTTGGGTTAATGCCACCACTGGGGATTTAAGATAAAGAAACTACAGTAGTATAATCCCTACGTCACCTATTTATTCTCTGCATCATGTTTCAGTGATCACTGCTCTGTTGGCTTTCACCCTAAAGCTGTGACTGATTAGCTCAGCACTGCCGCCACTTTCTTCCCTGTTCGACTTTGGTCGTGACTTTGCAAACGGAACTTGCCGAAATGTCGAAGTAGCCCAAAATGTTGGAAGCGACAGCAGCTGACGGCAGCGAGGAGGAAGGTGAGAAGGAGAGCTCACTTTTTATTACGAGGACTCCTGATGGACAGTTTAGGTCTAACGGAGCTGGGAGGATGTGCAACACTGATTTAAGCGAGAACCGAGGGACGATCGATGCCTAAACTGATTGTTTACAACCTTATTTATCAGATGGGTTGACTCTTGTGGCTGTCCACCAATGTTGTCCTGCTGATGTGACGTATTGGTCTCCCTTGACTCAGCATTTTAAAACAGAAATTTAAAAATTAGGATGTAGGTTTTTTATTCAAGAAGGCAACAAATCTATAAAAAAAGGTCTGGCCTTAAGTGGACAACCGACTGCATTCCTTGGGTAATCAATTATTATCATTGATTATTATTATATTTATATTTGTTTTGGTTCTGTTTCACTACTCACATCTTGGCATGCTTAGTCAGTCCCACCAGAAAAACGCGTCCAAAAATCCTTAATTTTGTGGTGAATTCTGTGGCGTTTTGTCCCTTTTTCTATGATGATATGGGAAAGTGCGAAATACGTGGGAATACTTGTTTCCAAATGTAAAGAGAATAAACCTGCTTCTCCCACGTATAGTAAGTAGCAAACATGACATAACATAGCAGCATAGCTGAGCCAGTTATTTAGTCTCGCTATGCTAACTTAGAGTCTTGGACCATTTAAGGTCATCTATAACGTAGTATGAGCTAAATATGAACATTACTTAGTTCTGAAACCAGAATATGTCTGAGAACAAAGCCAGTTGTAACTAAGTTAAAGCTCCCTGCAGTAAGACGCTGGATCAAATTCAGTCCATTTGCTTTTATTAGTTTACGGGGCAGATCTGACACATCCAATATGGCCGACGCGCTGACGTGCCGCCGCTGCTGGGAACAAAACGTGTTCGTTATGGTGGCGCACGGAGGTGATGACGTCACTATGCGACGCAGCGGACCGTTCACTTTTGTCTGGGGGGGTTATTGTTTGTCAAAAGTAAGAAAATAATCAATTATTTAAAATTTTATGGGAAGAAATTCAGGATGAGTAAAATCAGGCAAATTTAGATAATTATGAGATTTCTGCGCTTAGCTTCTATGTATTGTGGTAAAAATGCAGCTTTTTAAGAATTATGCACCCCCCCTCCCCGCATATTGTGCACCCTTTCCTTGTTTTTGGGGCATTTTCTGCGATCGCAGAATCGCGTTTTTCTGAAGGGAATGCTTGGTGCTAGACCTTAAGCTTTTCACCTATCAGGCAAAACCTGTGTAATAACATCAAGTATTGTAAGAGTGGGTTTTCTTAACTGCAGTTCACACGGCCTACAGTGCTGAAATATTTAACATACAGCCTTTTGTCCCCAAATAGGAGGAGATGTGGAACGGTGGTAGACTGGCTGACCAAAATTACTCCAAGAGCTCAATGAAAGCTCATCTAGGCGGTCACATAAAAAAAAACAGAACATCTAAATCCTCCCACAGGGATTTCCAAAGCGACATTGCCTGCCATGGGTGGCTGGATCATCTGTTTGGTTTAATATACTTTTTCTAATCTGGTCAGCGTGGCTTGAATAGCTTTCACTGCTTAAAAAAAATTACAGAAAACAAGTTTACAAGAAATATGCTTAACTCACATTTGAAGTCGCCAAAAAAGGTCTTTAACTGGTTTCGTAGACCAATCAAACCAAAAACCTCTAAAGCATCTATCAGGACAGTCAGCCTGTCAGGGATGATTTCTTATATAGAATTGAAACAAATGTTTATGCAAATTATCAACAACTATGACTTAAATTGGAGAAAATTTCATGTTTAAATCGCTCATCAGACGATGTCAAGATAAGCGGCCTGACGTTTTTTTCCAAGACCTCCACTTTGGTTATTGTGTTTAGGTTTTTTTTTTTTTTAATCCTGTTCATAAAAATCTGGCAGTTTTTTAATTATTTTTTATTTTGTTCCTTTTTCGGACCGTATTCATTGGAGACATTTTTTATGTCGACACCATAACAATCTCCAAAATACATTTTGGAATTACACCGATTGTTGTACAACATTTTTTACACATATTGAAAGTTGATTGTTAAAAATGGAGGAGGGAGGTGAAAAGCCCTCCTTTAAACTTTTTGGGGCTACTTCTTTATTGAAGAGCTGTTCATCTTATCTGATGACAAGGCCCTCCTACACAAATCCATACAGAAATGCTTTTCCTTGATTGGTGTGGGAGAGGAAATGGCAAAACTGGATCGCCACCAAAACCTTAAAGACGGAGCAGAACAGCAACGCCGACTGCAGCTTTTCTCTGCGTCCTGCTCTCTGTTTTCATGCTGTGAAAAATATTCGGTTA
This sequence comes from Orestias chungarensis, assembly GCA_032876305.1. Lineage (NCBI taxonomy): Eukaryota > Metazoa > Chordata > Actinopteri > Cyprinodontiformes > Cyprinodontidae > Orestias > Orestias chungarensis. Next base: position 433,974 of record JAVLVB010000002.1, read on the forward strand.
TCTTTGAAAGTCCCATGTCTCCTTTCATTTGTTCTCAAACTGTTGTAAAGCTGCTAAGTGTGCACAAACATTCGTCGAGTGAATATTTTGATCATATCATCATTTTTAGACACTTTTTTTTGTTTGTTTTTAATCCAAGATGTCAAAACATGAATACCTAAAATATAAATGCATGCCTGGTTTTACATAAAAGCAGGGGTTCAGGAAAATGTCAGCATCCTCTCGTAAACACACTCTAGCTAGCTTGGCTATCAGGTAAAACCATTAAAGATTAAAAAAAACATATAACATCAACACATCCAGGAACTAATCACTGTTGTTGAAATAGAAGGAAGCTTGTTGGAAACTTTTGAATTGTTTGTTTTTGTTAATTAAACTGATTACAATTAAAATAATAAGATTTTGTTTTTTTTAATTAAAGCAACTATTTTTGTGATCATACGTCGACTTACAGCTCGTTGAATGACACCTCTGTCATGGCCCGAGGAGGTCCGTATAAGAAACTTTGAGGAGGGTGGCAGGAATCCTGTCACACAAAATAACTACAAATGTGTTGACTGCTTTACGAGATACATCACTTCCCCCGTTTCTTATCTTCAACGTCATCATCTGACATTGTTTCGCCACAATTAGATTCATCACCTCATCGCTATTCATCCTTCACACAGCCACTAGAAACAGAAACGTACTTCAATCCAACTGCAGGCGACCAGGAGATAAGGATTTTACAAGGCTATGCGCCGGTACTCATGAGAAATGCAGTCTTCCTTCAAGCAAAACACTACCGCTTTTGTCCACAGTGGCGCCAAAATGGACTAAAACGGAAACTTCTTTAGTGTTGCTTTAAATTGTGCATGTTATAATGTGATCAATTATTTTCAAACAGTTCGGAAAATTGAACTTTCGCCGCTGGACGCTTAAGCATCGACCAATCAAAGAGCGCCTTCTATGTGACGTAGTAACAAATTTTCCAACTGGCTGGAACATTGGTACAGTAAGTGATGGTGGCGGATAGATTTATTGTCGCTTTTTTCGCTAATTCGAGTGAAGGGATGAAACTAGCGCCGAAATCTTTGACAGCTGCTGAATTTCTCTGCTTGATACTGATATGGTGCCGAGGAAGCCGACAACGACGTTCTCTTGCTATTTTTTTTTATTAAATCAAATCTGTCTCTCAATTTCGTACCAGAACACGAAAATGTACACGAGTCCACTTTGAAGCGTCAGGCGCGATCTTGACACTCCAGATGCGTTTGGTGTGAACGCAGAATTATAGATATTCTACTAAGAAATCTGAAACCTAATTTTTACTCACTTCAACATTCATGTTTCAGGTTTATCATCAATAAACCGACTGCTTAATAGTTTTATATTCACCAGTGGTGCCTAAAATAATGTTGCGATAGCTGTCTGATCTGAACGGGTGTAGAAATCCAGATCACTGTGATAACATAAAGTCTTCCTTGGATGGAGGAAAAGTGACATGTTGCAATTTTCTTGAGGAATCTCAGAACGAGCCGTAACAGCCGTGCTGCATGTTTCTGAAGAGGCCGCTCTGTCTGGCATGATGGAGCGAGTCTAGGGGCATTAAGAGGGGAAGATGTATAGCGTGAGGGCTTTGGGGGCTTAGCAGAAAGCAGGAAAGTGATAACTCAAGGCTCTGCTGCTCCTCCATGTGAGTCTGGCAGCCCGTGTTAGAGCCGACCCCCACTGCTAACCTCCCACAGCCGCAGCATTCTCAGCATCAATATTTAGTTCCTCTCAACGCTGGCTGCAGGTTTGTTCTCTCCTTAAACGATCAACAAGGTTTCTGTGTTGGTGGGCTCTGTCAGCAGCCCCTCCCACACTTCTCTCCCAACTAGACTTGCGGCCTAAAGGCCTAAGCAGCCGGAAGAGCTAATTAATTAAGTGCAGGTCACGCAGCAATTTTCAATCATTAACTTTTCCCTGTGGACCCTTTCGGGGAGCTGATCTCGGACAAATCAATGTGGTCGGAGAAACCACAACCAGAACGCTTTAGAGCAAATAATGAGCAGAAAGTTGCATTGTAGCATCACATTTGAGATGAGCAGTCCTGGCCGTAGTGATGATAACTATTCATAAAAGGTGTAAAGATGAATGGACAAGATCAGGATATTTTCTCTATTAAGTAAAATTTTACATTTATTTAACCCAGTGTATTTATATTGGGCGAGTTTACCATAAAGTTTACGATATATCACATGTCGAGGTACAAACCTATGAGGAGATCCAGCAGCATGATGCCTACACCACCGTGTTTTCCCTATAGGGTAAATCTCTGGAGGTAGTAGGCTTGGTTCCACCCCTATGTGAACAATTGGTTTCCCTTTATATCCAGTTATTCTATTAGACGATTAGATTCATCACCTCATCGCTTTTCATCCTTTAAACAGACACTGGAAACAGAAAGTCACTTCAATCCAACTGCAGGCAACCGGACATCTGGATTTTACCAGGCTATGCGCTGGTGCTCATGGGAAATGCAGTCTTCCTTCAGGCAAAAACACGACCGCTTTTGTCCACACTGGCCGGGCAATTATCCAAAACTGAAACCTCTTTAGTGTTGCTTTAATGTCACCTCCCAAACCTGCTGATAGTTTCAAATATACCCCTTTTCTACCAGGGCCTGGTTTCGTGCTGGTGCTAGAGCCGGTTCTAGGCTGGTTCCAAGTGCGAACCGACAAAGAACCGTTTGTTTATCCACACACCGGTGCTGGCCGGAAAGCTACGTCATTACGTCGCTCCATTCGTACGCGTATGACACCAATAGCCAGTAGATTTAGCACCCATTCCAACCCCCACAAGACCACAACAACACTTTTTAAGCTTGTTAATAATTTGCTCACCACTGCGCACAGACCCTCCATCTTTCGCTGGATATATTGGAACAACGGCTTGGTCCTTGAAGCCCCCTCAAGTTTTTTTTGCACTCTGGTGGAGGACCACACTGCGAGCGGGTAAGGAGCGGTGGGAAGTTCAATTATCTATCCCTGAACGTGATAGGGGGAGAGTCTACAGATACCTGGTTTGATTTTACGAATGACTGTCGTAGGAAATGGCAGCCGTAGGTGATTGGTTGAGAAAGGTCACATGTCTCATGTTTATTAATTAGAACCAACCAGGAAGATTACTTTTGTGGCCAATAACAAGTTTATAAGCACAAAAGGAGCTTTATTGACTCCTAACAATGATCACACGTGTAGAGCAAATATGAACAAAGTGGAATTGTTATGGATTCATTCTACTTTGATGTTTTATTGACTTTTATGTCTTTCATTTACCTTCCAGAGTCTTAATTGCTGCCCCAAGTTTAAGGTCTGGACTTTCCAAATAGTCCCGGTCAGCAGATTCGGCAGGCAGTGATCATCAGACGGCCCTCTGTGGCTGTTGACGCCACCCGTTATTGTTATTTTCTTACCTGAATAAGCTAAACGGTTGTTGTGATCCTTCTCTGACGTGTAACTGCACAATCAATATAGAATAATTAATATAATCAAACCGCAACAAGTGCAAACAATGTCTTTAAATGTCACCTTTTCATCCTGAAAATATGTGAATAACTTTAGCAGATCTTTGTTTTACATGTGCTTACATGAAGGTTTTATACTGAACTCTGCATTTCTGTGTGTGAAACAACCACAAAGACACAACATAACACAAATTCCTTCCTGTAGCTTTTCACACTTTATTTCCCTTTCACCAGAACACCAAGGAACATTATTTACACAAGAACTACTATAGACAAATGTACAAGTTAATTAAAATTTTAAATAGAATATAAAAGCTATGAAGTCTAATGTATGCGTAAATAACTACTAGAGAATAAAATAGTGCAAGGATGTGTGTTTTTAAGTGTCTTTAAGTGCGTCCACAACACAGGTGAAATGTTGTCACACACTCTCTGATCCAGTCCTGTGGATGTGGACCGCGTCTTTTTTTTTTTTTTGTATTTTTTATGCCCCTTAGTTGGCTGTTGGCAGAGTTTGCACTCAGGCAATCTCTGCACCCTGGACAGTTTTCCTCCCACTTCTGTCACTTCCTGCCGGTGCTTCCTCTTGTACCGAGTGGCCCTGTACCGGCTGGGCTGGGTGTGAGGAGCTCCAGGCTGAGGGCACAGCGGCTGTGTTTAAGCAGGGCGGTCTGTGGAGGGGGAAACCTGGATGACTATCTATCTATCTATCTATCTATCTATCTATCTATCTATCTATCTATCTATCTATCTATCTATCTATCTATCTATCTATCTATCTACACATATATACATACATATATATACATACATATATACATATATACATACATATATACATATATATATATATATATATGTATATATATATATACATACATACATGCATACATACATATATATATACATACATACATATATACATACATACATATATATACATACATACATACATACATATATCCATACATACATACATACATATATACATACATATATGCATACATACATATACGCATACATACATACATACATACATACATACATATATGCATACATACATACATATATACATACATACATATATGCATACATACATACATACATATATGCATACATACATACATATATGCATACATACATACATACATACATATATGCATACATACATATATACATATATACATATATACATACATACATATATGCATACATACATATATACATATATACATACATATATACATATATACATATATACATACATATATACATATATACATACATACATGCATATATACATACATACATATATACATATATACATACATATATACATATATACATATATACATACATATATACATATATACATACATACATGCATATATACATACATACATGCATATATACATACATGCATACATATATGCATACATACATACATATATAGAGGTTTGGTGTGGAAAACAAAACCCAAAAAACATTACAATGACTTTTCAGTTTTCACCTTCTTAATAGAAATTAGCTGAACTCAGTCTTCCAGAGTGAGAAAAGAAAAAATAACAAAGTTCACTTTATCATAATTAATTAAAACATGACAGATCTTTAACTAAACATTATTCTTTTAAATTACTTTGAGCTTAACGGTTTTAACCAAATCAACACTTGATCCCATCGTAAAAACATTTATGTAATTCTATTTGCACACGCTAATTGGATACAAAAACATTTTGTTCTATATGTGTTATTACTGACAGTTAAAAAAACGTTTTTAAGTAATGAATGACATCGGAACAAGACGGCAGTGTTAGGCATTAGCATTGGCTAACATCAGATCGCGACAAAGCATTTGTAAAAACGAGTATCTGTCACACATTCACCAGATTAAACATTGTCATTTAAAAACAAAGCGAAATAATGTACTTACCGTGCGTTGAAGCCTCTTTGATAAGTATTCCACCGTCAGTTAAGTGACGGGGCGGATCCGATTGGTGCAAAGTCTCTAAAATGGCGGAGGAGGCGATCCGATTGGTAAGTCTACGTTCGAAAGTCTACAGTGGCGAGCGAGCGGCGCCCTGATTGGCCAGCCTACGGTCTAGGTTCGAATGTAGACATTTGCACTACCGTAGACTAGATGTCTGCGAGCAGGAAGTTTTTCTCCTCCAATGACCACTGCTGCTTTGACTTCAGGTCCATTTTTTTTCTTTTGTTGCACAAGCAACTCAAGTGTTGTTTAAAAACTTTACATGTTTACCAGCTATTAGTTGTTCCATAACATCGCCCCCCAGTCCCTGACGTCAATACGTCAAAACGGTTCTTTCCTCAGGCCCCAGCAACAGTTGGGGCCAGCTAAGCACCAGTTTGGAACCAGTTTGGTCAGTGGAAAAGCAAAGAGGTGGTGCTAACTCTGGCTCTGGCAATGAACCAGCAATGGAACCAGTTTGGTGGAAAAGGGGCCATAGACACTTGGATTTTCTTCAGTAAGATGTCAGTCCATATAATCTCAATAATACTCCGTCAAATCTGTCATATTGTTGCCTTGTATGCTCCGTGGAATTATTTGCTTGGCATACTGATGACCTATTTTGCAAATAAGGGCAGATGTGGAGTTGCTCCAGATTTATACTATTTATATAATCACTGGAAAACCGCAGTTATATGGTGAAAGTGTCCCAGATCTGATTAGCAGGTATCTCCAGGTGTCCCATCCAGTTGAGTGACAACGCTACCTCATCTGTCAATATTCTCTGTAATCTGACAGCAATAGGCCGTGCGCCGTTCCTTGTGTGGTCTCGTCGCTTCCCCTCCACTGAGCCCTTGAGTTAAGTAACCGGAGCACGGACGCTTTTAAAGGAATCCTCGTGGTAAGCAATCCAGTTATTAGGATTCAGGCAACGCAGCGGCTCAATTCACCTTGAGCATGTCAAATTTTCTGGCCCCGCTCGAAACGGAGGGGACGCTGCAACAACCGCAGTCGATAATGCCGACTGTCGGATCTGAGCGAGAGTCGAAGATGAGGTGGAAAGGCGAGAAGGTGGGAAGTGGAGGGAAGTGGGAGTTAACGCACCGCGTCTGTTTCCTCCTTTTGTTTTCATCTCCGCAAACAGAGCCGGGCTCAGACCCCGAAGCGTTGACTTTGAAGTGGTTCACTTTGATTAAGGAGTTAATTAAAGAATGGCTGCTTGTAGGCAGGAAGATAACAGAAAGGGGGGAAAAAGATGCAGACAGGGGAGAAAAAGATGGTGAGCAGATATGGAGGCGTGAAGCGATATTGACAGCTCAGAAGTTAGTTTCTTTTGAATGACAGAGAAGCCATCTGGCGCGACGTTGACAGCTGTAACAGGCAAAAAAATAAATAAATCCCTGCTGCCCACATGTGTGAACATCCCAGTTTCTGTTCAGCAGCAAGCTGAGCGCAATGAGGAGATAATGATAATGAGGGCGGGAAAACAGGAAGACGTGTGTCTTTGGGTAATTTATGCATTTGGGATGGGAGAACTGTTCCAGTGTAAGTTGAGGAGATTTGTCTTGTTTTTTTGTTTCCGTCTTAAGCCTATTGACTTTATATCCTCCTGTTGTTTTTGTTTTGAGTTTTTTCACCTCCTTGTTTATCTGTCACTCTCCCTGAGTTGTTTTGTGCTCGTGTCGCATAGATATTCACCGTGTTTGCAGAAGAAATCACATTATATTGCTCAGGAAATCACTCAGTGGAAAGGGAGGTGAGCGTTTGAGACCACAAAGGTCACATTTAGACGGAGTCGGTTTTTCTGCAAAACCGTAACATGTTTGCTGTGATCCAACCTCTTGTCTCAGTGTTAAACTTTTCGGGAACAACCAGCAGATGTCTGCATTTAGCAGATGCTTTTATTCAAAGAGAATTACAAAGTAGACACAATATTACAGATAATATATCGATTTGACCATAAGCTATCTGGAGGAAACTTCATAGTCAGAGTCAGTGGTGACAGCAAAGCGATAGAGGGAAGTACAGAGAGATTAGTGGAGGGGGTATAGAGGTATGGGTAAGAGTAAGGGTATTAGATACTCTAAGAAGAAGTGGGTCTTCAAGAGTTTTCTTGAAGATAGACAGGGATGCTGATGTCTTGTGGCGCTTGGTAGGTCATTCCACCATCTTGGAACAACACAACAAAACAGTCGGAATTGTCTTAAGCATGGTGTAGGCACTGCTAGACGACAGTCCATTGAAGACCGAAGTGACAGAGCTGTGACATAAGACGTTGCTAGAGTATTCAAGTAGATGGGAGCCGTACCCTTAAACACTTTGTAAGCTAGCATCATGGACTTGAATTTGATGCAGGCAGCCACAGGTACCAGTGAAGCTCAATGAACAGAGGGGGGACATGAGACTTTTTGGGCTGATTGAAGACCAGACGTGCCGTGTTTTACCTTACAGGATTGAAGACCAGTCAGGAGTGAATGGCCATATTCAAGGCGATGTGTGAAGCGGATACCGTTGATACCCATGAGCGCTTCTCAACCTGTTCAGTTTAACACAACACCTGATGAGGATTTTATATGAGTTACATGAATAGTTTGTTCACTGGATATGGACTGCTGCCAGAATTAGGTGGAAGTCACGATGGATTAAATTAAATATAGCCAAGCTGCTCTCTCAATTTCATCCGCCATTGTACAAAAAGCTCCAGACGCGTTTGGTGTGTACGTAGCTTTAAATCGGCATCCAAAATCACAGTTTCCAGACGACAGTCTCATGTAAATCTTAGTCTAAGTTAACACCTGAATATCATATATTCATATATGATTCATATATTTTGTATTTGATTTAGGATGTGTTTTTAGTAAGCTTTGACCGACCATTGTTGATTTTTCTTCAGCAATAATAGCTATGTTTACATTCAATTTGAATTTTAAATGAATAATAAAGAAATTGAATAAGGCATGTTTTTATTTACTGGTTTCTTAGCAAATAAATCAAAGTGTAATTTCAGGCTCTAGTCCATAAATTTTCAAATGCAGGTTTCCTGAGTCCTGCAGCGTCTAATAAACAGATCATTTGCAGGATGCTGGAGAACTGACTGCTACTGAGAAAAGTAATTTAACCATTTTATTTAGGTGTGTTTGGCCAGAGACGCATCTAAAAATTTAACTTCGAAGCCTGAATTTTTTAGTTTCTACAACCCCCCATCATTAGGAACAACAAAGTTAATGCAAATCAATCAAAACTCACAATAAAATTGACATTGTTTTCTGTTGTTCACTGCAGACCGGGTTTTATAAGGGGGTCGCAGGTTCACAAGTGACCCTGTCCAGCCTGGTCAACCAATCCCGAGCCATGCTGGAGGAGCAGGCGCGCCACCTGCTGACCGAAGCCGAGCGTCAGACAATGAGCTACTACGTGGAGGAGTACCGGGACGGACACATTGGCATAGAGCAGCTGGTCATGGCGCTGTTCGAACTACTCAACACGCACGCCAAGGTGAGATGGTAGCAAAAGAAAACTGAGAGATCCCAGCAAAATCGGTAGTTTCTGCACCAGAGATGTTTAACCCGAGGCATCCTGAGCTCTGCTGAGATATGAAACTGTGGGATTTTGAGTTGTAAACATGTTTAAGACATCATTTCAGGCTTCAGGGACTCCGAATAGGAGGAAATCTTTAGACGATTTTCGGACTTCCTGACTATCAAGGGCTCCAAACAAGAAATTACATTTTGAAATAAAAATACATTTTTACCCACTATTAATAAGATTAACAGTATTTATAGTAGATTTTCGCTGTAAAAGTAAAATACTACCCCCAGACTAAAAGTAAATCATACACATTTATCAAAAACACTTCTGTAACTGGATAAAACAGGTTATTCTTGCTTTAGCGGGGTTGATGGTGACGGATTTTAGTAGCAGGCAGTGAAAGAACAACGATGTTGTCTAGAACAAATACAAAATTAGTTTAAAAAAAATTACATTAAGACAAATAAGAAAAAGAATAATGAAAAATATAAGTAGGTCAGTTTGTTACTCAGATTTTCTGCAAGAGATATCCGTCGACCAGGTTTCACGTTGTTGTTGTTGTGAGCTAACTAGCTAGATAGATAAGTCAGTATAAACATCATCTTGCCATTCAATGAGGCCGGGAAAAATTTGATCTGTATCAGTTTTTATAAAAATAGAAAATGCGGTGGCTACCCTCACGCACCTGGTGTCAAAACATCGGGACGCGGCCGCCCCAAGCTAAAATTAATCTGCCAGAGTTTATTGAGCATTAAAAATAAACGCAGCTTTTAAAAATGCACATCCTTGTGGTCCGCTTCAACCTCATCTAAACTTCCTCAATTTTACAAGAAAAGTTTTTGCACTTACTTGAGGTGGTTTTTGTCTTTTCAAAGATACTTAATGCCCTAAAGGGAAAAACAGGACTAATTAGCTTTTTCTTTTTTTTTCTTTCTTTTTTGCATCATTTTAGAAGATTTTCTGGTGATGCCAGAAACTCAACTTTCTCCATGTTACATCTGCTGCCATTAATTTTGTTTTTTGTTTGTTTTCTCCGCTTTTATTTGTGTTTTCTGTCTCTTTCGTCTGCCATTTTGTTGCGGCAGACGGCCGCTCGTGCTGAGCCAGGTTCTGGTTCTGCTGGAGGTTAAAGGGCTGTTTTTCCTCTCCACTGTTGCCACATGCATGCTCAGTATGAGAGATTAATGGAAAGCTGTCATCTACTGTACCGTCTGTTCATGCTGAGTGAATGATGCAAGTCAATCCATCGATACAGTCTGCTGGGTTTCCTTAGATTGGAAATTTTTAAACTGATTTATTTGAAATGTATGAATGTATTTATGATTCTAATATTTATTTATTTATTGTAAATGAGTCAAGACCAAACCCTGTAAATTGGCGGTATATAAAAACTAAATATTGACCTAAACTAAAAACATAGGTTTGCACAAGGAGCCAGTTTGAGGAATTCTTTATGCATCACTCCATTGATCAACTAAATCAGAGGAAGACTAAGTTCAGATCACATTTTGGTTTCTTATGTGTTGTTAATGAGAGAAAGATTATGCAAACAAAATTTCCAGGGACAATAAAGTGTTATCTTATCACATTTTGATTTATTTTTCTCATAGGGTCCCGAAACTCTTACTTTATACGTACATCTCTCGCTCCTTCCTCAGTTTTCTCTTCTGTCGGAGGTGAGAAGTCTGGTCGCGCCGCAAGACCTGGAGCGATTCGACGCTCTGGTGCTCCGGCGAGAGATCCAGGCCCTGAAGGCGCGCCAGGGGGCGACGGCGGCGACCAACGCGCAGCCGGACTGCCTCTCCTTGGTGTCGTTTCCCGACACGCTGACGTCGTCGACGGCGAGCTTCATGACCAACACGACGCTCAGCTCTGCCCGGGTGACTTTTAATGAGTTTTTCTTTTGGAGTTTGCAGTCAGAGCAGTCCACTTCCTGAACATGTTTTCACCTATGACCTTTTACTAATTCAAACATTAAAAGCTAAATCAAAATTGATGAGCCAGTTTTGCGTAAACGTAACCTCGAAGTCTACAGAATTCAAATTAGATCAGGCAGATTCACCCCAAATAATTATATTATTATATATTTTTTGCCAATATCCACTTTGAATGGTCCAATTTTGTTACTCAAAATAAAATAAAGAAACAGATTCATGCTTATATTTGTGGAACTAAATCAGACACATTTTCAATCAGGGCGGTCATGTCTCATTTTATATGACTTTTATGTCATTGACGTGAGACATGCATCAGAATTCAGCACCAGAAGAAGCCAGACGCTGTAAATCTGGACGTAAACAATGACTGAGTTGAGCTTTGTTTTTCTTTGTCCTATAATCTGGACGATACCATCAATCTCATAACTACGTTGGTTTTTGACGTCTACTTTCTCCGTCTGCTGATGCGTGTCGGTTTGAGGACGTAAATCGCTCGCACTGATGTCGCATTTTAATTAGTAGTAGTGAAGAGTAAAGTCCAAAAAAATCAGATTTTGGCTGAGTTAAGTTTATCCTTTGTTTGTTAGCAATCTTCTGTTTTTTGGGCCGAAGGTGAAAACGTGTGTCTTTTTCCACATTAAGTCGGAGGAAATGTCGAACCATCTAGAAGCCGATATGAAGATTCAGGTGTCAAGTTTTTATTTATCTGGTTCTGAATAAAGTCATATTTGATTTCCCCCACAAATTATGGAGACAACGATTATTTACAATCATTTTTTTAGAAGCTATCATGATGCTAGCTGCTATTTTCCTCCAACCTGAATATCCCCAACCCCTGTTAGTTCCTCTAACCCGACCCGTTTTCCCTCTTCTGTAGGAGAGGCTGCTGTGGCTGATAGACATGATGGAGGTAGGATCTGCCGCTGGAAGGGATGAATGGCTTCCCTCTAAAAAATATGAAAACCTGAACAACACAATTTAACATCCCTGAAGTGAGACGACGTGAACCGGAAGCACATTAGCTTTCATCATACGTTGTGCTTTTGCTGTGATTTTTGTTTGCTGTGGCTTTTTATACTTGTAGCACTTCTTTCTTTTCTTAGTGCATTTAGAAGTGTGTCAAGTCCTAATCATTGTTCTGACCAGGTAGTCAAAATATCAGAACAAGAAAACTCATTCAAAACAACTTCTGCTCACTATTAATTATATTAGCTATTAGCATGAGTAATGAGATTGCATTTTTTAACTAAGTTTAAGGATTCTTCTAATGGCGATTAGCAACGGTTAGCAGCTAGCTTTACAGAAGTTGCATTATTTGTGTTTATTTCTTACAATTTAGACTCTTATATATTTAGTCTGAGGTTTAAGAAAACTGCCAGTGTTTAGTGTGAGACTATAATAATAATAATAATATTTAATACCACATACATGGTCATACACAGTACAACTGCAATGAAATGCTAGGCAGCCTACATTGCGGCGCCAGATTGGCAGTAGCGCAAAGGGTCTTGCCTAAGGACCCACACTGGATGCTGTGGTGATTTGAACCCATCACCGTCCAATTGGAAGTCAGGTGACATACCACTTTAGCTACCCAGCTCAAGTACGGTGACTTTTAAAAATTCGATAACACTCCATGTACAAAAAACTATTGATACGAACTTAGTTGAACAAATGAGGGTTTAATTTCAACCTGGCACGTATTAAAAGTCCAGATCTATATATATATCAGGTAGTTTCAGTTTCGGAGAACTCCCACAAGCTATCAGTTTCTGGGACTCACACTTTACTGTAAACACCTGTAACATCTTAATTAAAAGAAAGCGAAAACAAAGCAACACTAAAAAAGTGTAAGGATTGGTCCATTTTCGCGCCCAGTGTGGACAAAAGCACAAGTGTTTTTGCCTGAAGAAAGACTGCATTTCTCATGAGCACCAGCGCATAGTGTGGTAAAATCCTGATCTCTCGATCGCCTGCAGTTGGTTTAAAGTAAATCTGTGTGAAGGATGAATACAGATGAGGTGGTGAATCTAATTGTGGTGGAACAATGTCAGATGATGATGTTGAAGATAAGAAACGAGGGGGAGTGACATATGCCGTAAAGCTGTCAGCACATTTGTAGATGTTTTGTGCGGCAGGATTCCTGCCACCCTCCTCAAAGTTGCTTAGTGGCGGTTACAGCCATACGGACCTCCTCGGGCCATGACAGAGGTCTCATTCAACAAGATTACACCAGTCTGGCGCCGCAAATGGCTGCCTCAGTGTAATTACACCAAAACAAATTCCTAGTATGTCCTGTATGTACCTGGCAAATAGAGTTGATTAGGAGAAAAGCTGGAAGTCGACGTATGATAATTATATTATATTATCGGATATCGGTCCGATATCGGCTAAAATCATGACATCGGATTATATCGGCCTGCATCTAAAATGTCAGTTTGTTCCATCGTTTCATCTGAGCCACCATTTCTATTCAGCAGCTTGTATTCAGCATGCAGAGCCATGATCGCTACAACAGTGTTTGCTAACAAAATAGCAACAGTTAGAAACAATGTCCGTTCTTAAAAACTAGTGTTCTCTATTTGAGTCATATCACCCAATCGAGCCTTTTCTAAAATCTCACACTGTAAAAGTGATAAAAGTATGTTTGATTCATTCAGAGATCATATCGGGTCAATATCGGTATCAGGCAATACCGAAGACCGCGATATTTGTATCGTATCATATCACAAAGTTTTTTACGCCTGAGGCGAAATTGTCCGAAAAAGGTAATGGGAGTAAAAGGGGGTGGAAACACATTTTTAAAAAGGTTCTGATGTAGCAAACTTTTTTGTACAACTTCCTGTTTATTATGGCCTTGCATGATGAAATAGCACCTTCGGGAAGCCTGTTATTTTATTTATTTTTTGTCACATTTTAAAACATTTGCTTGATGTGGAAAAATTATTTGACTACTTCCTGTTTATTACATCCATTTGTAAACGGATTTCTCATATCAGCTCCGGTCGTGATGCGGCAGCGGATTATGATCTGGGTGATTCGGCTCTTCACACAGGGTGGCATAGATTAAAGGGCTGCACAAAAACATCCTAAAAAAGGGAAATTATTGCTCTTTTGCGTGTCCGATTAACGGTTTTGTTCTCTGTTGTTTGTAGCTAATGTAAAAAGTGGCTAATATGCTACAGTTTTTCTAAATCTATGCTTTCTATTTAAAGATAGATATTTAAATGCTCTTAATGGATATCATTGTGGATTTTACACTCTTCTGTCACCATCTGTTGGGCCAGCAGAACCACATCAAGGGCTTAAAAAGCCTCAAGAAGCTGATAAAGACAGCTGGTTCTGAAGGATTATCCATAAAATGAAGAAAATTAAGAATCACGCTGAGCAACAGCAGTTTCTTAAGTCAGTGGCTAAAATGCAGTTGTAATACAGACCGCTACAGGACCCCCTTTGTCTCCACCCACGACGAGCAAAAATAACTTTTTTGATGAAAACGGAATAATCCCTTTGCGAGAAATAAAGTCTTTAATGTATTTTAGCTTTAAAAGCTGTGGCACTAAAGTAGGAAGACAAGGTTTTAGAAAGTTAAAAGTAACATTTTTTACAATCACTTTAGAAATCCTTAGTGTTATAAATCATTTTTAAATTTAACCTCTAAAAACGAATAAAAAATTGGACTGTTCTCCTCAAAATCAGGGAGAGTTCCTCGACGGAATACATGGATGAACTTTCCCACTTTTAGGAAAGTTAAACTATCTAATCTTTATCTTGCGGTTAATAAAACACTTAAGATTTTCATTGATAATCATAACAGATAATGATTAAGTTACATTTTAAAGCTTCGTGAGCTGCAGGCTACACAAGCATCTAAAATAAACCGTGTCTGGATCAAAACGAATGCTTCTACTCAGAATGTGAAGAAGATCTTCTGTGGGATCAAAGGTCAACTCAGACTCTCGCTCTTCTGAGGAGATATTCCTGTATATTAATCTCATCTCAACGCAAATGTATATTTATAGTTTTAGTGAAGTAATGATTCAGTTTCCCCACATATTGAAATAAGTGTTCTGAAACAGAGGAAGAAGTTAAATGTTAATGTGTAAAAATGACTTTAAACGAAAGTTATTTTTTATTCAAACTGTTAATTTAAATATTAGATTCTAAACTAGTTGCAGAAACGTGCCTCTAAATATGCAGATTTCTGAAAAAAACATTCCAGGTTTAACAGATTTGGTAACAGCAGCTCTGTGTTTGCTAACGTTCACATGCTTGTTGATTTTATTGTATTTGTGGGAAAGCTTTTATTTTTGTTGACATAAAAGCACAAACTGGAAATGCATGCCCTCGTTGTAAACACATCAGCGGGTGAATATTTGGTTGGTTGAGGGCCCGGGGACCGGACGAACGTCGACGGCGAGCCGGACGCAGAGATAAGCCGCCGTCCGTCTTTGGGTTTATCAGCCGAGCCGCCGTTCTCGATCACATTTAGCTTCGCCTGCTCTGAGGGCAACATTACCATACTGGCTTGTTTACCTGGGGTCTGGATTCCTGCCGTGCTTTTGTTTGTTACTGTTTGCTTCTGTTCTGCCGTCGCTGCGTAAAGCAGATTAGGGAGCTGGTCTGAATTTCTACACCTCTTACAAAGGCATGGTATCTGCATAATCAGGTGCATACCAATGAATGGTTGTGCTGCTGCATCTGTGGGGAGATTTGTCATCTCAAAGCGCCGAACGCAACAGAATCCAAACCTATTTGGGTGTCTGTAGTTTTCCTTCTCATAGAAATTCCTCAGCGCTGCTGAGCGACCGAGCCATAATGGATCAGACTCAAAAACATTTCCCCCTTCTAGGAATGAAAGTGGCCTACAGCTTCTCAGCAGAGACCGAGCAATGTGCTGGAGCTAAGAAATAAAGAGATATTTGCATGCAAATACGAAATATAATTTAACACTTACTTTATTTTTGGATTTGACTGCAGCCTAAATGGCCAACAACAAAATATCAGCACTCAGTACCTGCTCTGAGCTTTTTACACATGAATTACTGCATCAGTGCGGCGTGGCGTGGAATAGATCAGGCTGTAGTTCTGCTGATAGTTTGGCGCCCAGGTTGCTTTAACATTAGCCTTCACCTTCAGCTCGTCTTTATTGTTGGTTCTGATGCGTATCGTCGTCATCTTCATAAGACTCGATAATAAAGCAGGCGTGTGTTGGAGCAAAGGGAACGTGGGAACGAGCAAGTCCTGTCTGAAGCTCAAATCGACATCTTCTTGAGGTTTATCAGCGGAGAGAAGCGTGATATACACGTGAGTTATGTTTGGACCGAGACGCTGCCGTCAGTTTTCTCCACATCTCATGTTAAGAGGCATCCGATGCTGCTTCTGGTTCAGGAAAAGCTAACGAGAAAAGATGAGGCGATTGTAGATCCAGCTGCAGTTCATACCCGGAGAAAACGGTCTAAGCTAATGTTACGATCATCTGCAAAAAAAACAACTTTATTTGCAGCATTTTCTTTCTTTTGTATGATTATTTACGACTAGATAAGCTTCACTGTAACAACTCAGCGCTTGAAGTCCTTAATAACATTATAAATACATTTCTGATGTGTCTGTAGTTCTAAAAAATGAAAATGCTGCAGAAAATGAGCTCATTCTGGGTGTAGATGAACATAAACTGCATGCACTGTACAGTCATGGCAGCTTTCCCAGGTTTGCTTACAGTGCACAGGAGCATCCCCACACACGGAGAGTCTATTGACTCCTTGTTATGAATGGATTAGACGTAAGTGCTCCAGACGCTGCAGCGAGCGCTAATCAAGCTGCAGGGATGGGGGCTCTTTGGTTCTGGAGCTAAATCAAGGGCAGCTCTGCACCTCCAGGCTCAAATCGCTCAGGTTCGCCTCATGTCTCCTGGTTTGCCACGCCGGTGGGTTTCGGTGCTTCAGATCCTGCTCACTTGCTCTGTCTTCAAATGTAAACTGGGGGGATGTCGGCAAGTGATCACACACTCTGACCGTTGTTCCTCTGTCGCTTCTGTTCCCCCCTGCAGAACGACAGCGTGGCGGAGAGCAATGAGGGAGACCCGCCGGAGAGCCTGAACACACAGCTGACTGACATCTCTCTGGTGAGCGACTGGTTTTACGGAGTCTGAGGAGGGTAAAAGGAGATGGGGATGAAAGAATGAAGCTGTTTGGAAACTGAAGAGGAAAAGTTGAAATGGGCGACACTTGTCACCAATTGTCACTTTTTTTTAGCTCTCTGGTGCAGAAAGTTCTTGTTTCATGAAACAAGCTAATGGTCCAACTGTCTCCCGGCTCATACATTATCTTTTTTTTTTTTTTTCATCATTTATTGATTATTTTTGTCGCCTTTTGTTTGACGTCATATTTCCGTGTTCATTCCACTGTTCACTTTCTGTTGGTTCGCTCACATGTGGGGTGGGGGGTGGACACAGGATGAAACCGTCAGGATCTGTTCCGGCTGGATTCGTCTTCGAGGCGACGGTAACCGCTGGCGACTCCAATGGAGCGAGAGGTCCGAAAAAAAGCTGGTGGTTTGTGACCTCCGCGCACTTCTGTGTGAACGGAAGGTTTTATACGATCCGTGAGACGGATAATCGTGATAAATCATTTTGAGAAGAGATGATTTTTTGGTTGATTTTATCAAATTTTATTGGACACCCTGCACATTTTAGATGAACAAAGAAATGTGTTAGGTGAGTCAATCCTGACTAACTATTAAAAATACACACAAATCATCAGATATAGTAGATCTGAGTAAACCTGAATAATGTAGAGCTGTCTTAAAGCAGCACTAAAGACGTCTCTGTGTCGGTCGATTTCGGCAGCCACTGTGGACAAAAGCGGGAAGTGTTTTACCTGAAGGAAGACTGCATTTCCCATGATTACCAGCCCATTGACAGGCAAACTCCGGATCTCCCGGTCGACTGCAGTTGGATTGAAGTAAATTACCTTTTCCAGTGTCTGTGTGAAGGATGAATAGCGATGAGGTGATGAATCTAAATGTGGTGAAACAATGTCATGATGATAATGTTGGAGATAAGAAACGGGGGAAGTGACATATGCCGTAAAGCAGTCAGCACATTTTTAGTTGATTTGTGTGGCAGGGTTCCTGCCACCCTCCTCAAAGTTGGTTAGTGCTGGGTAAAGTGATATGGACCCCTTTGAGCCATGACAGAGGTGTCATTCAACGAGCTGTAAGTCGACGTATAATCAAAAAAGTTATGGAAATATATTATGAAGGTTGAAAAATTATTTAATGTTCCTTTAAGGGCCCTAAACAGTCCTATTGATTCTGAAATCGCTGAAAAACAATGGCGAGGCAAGTTTATTTTTATAGCACATTTTCGTGTACAAGACAATTCAAAGTGCTTTACATAGGAAAAAAGAACAGAAAATGAAATATTAAAATCAACTTTGAATTTAAAATAAATAAAATAATAATAATAGTAATAATATTCTCAGTTGCTATATGCACAGTTAAACAAGTCTGTTTTCATACTGGATTTAAACAACGGCAGAGTTTAAAACTGTCTCACCTCTCCAGGAAGACTGTTCCATATTTTAGGAGCATAAAACTGGAATGAAGCCTCCCCTTGTTTGGTCCTGACTCTGGGCATCAGTAGGAGGCCACTACCTGAGGTTCTCAGAGTCCTGGCTGGTTCACATAGCTCTAACATGTCAGATATGTACTTTGGGGCTAAACCATGAAGAGACTTTTACACAAGCAAGGCTGTTTTAAAGTCTGTTCTTTGAGTGACAGGAAGCCAGTGCAGAGACTTTAGCACTGGACTAATGTGGTCATGTTTCCTGGTTTTGGTCAGAACTCGAGCAGCAGTATTCTGGATGTTCTGAAGCTGTCTTAAGGCCCGTTTAGAAAGCCCAGTGAGCAGGCCGTTACAGTAGTCTAACCTGCTAGAGATAAAAGCATGGATAAGTCTTTCTAGGTCTGGTTTAGAGACTATTCCTCTGATTCTGGCAATGTTTTTAAGATGGTAAAAGGCTGCTGATGTTACTGATTTA
>JAVLVB010000002.1:456254-492886 GCA_032876305.1 Orestias chungarensis
AAAAAAAAAAAAAAAAAAAGGTTGTTTGTCTCTCTTTTTTTATGAAATAACAAATCTGTAAGCCATTTTATCAAAGTTATCATGTTTTTCAGGTTTGTGTTTTTTAAATGCAATTATCAGACTGACGAAACTGGACACTTACTTGCAGATTTTCCTGGTTTTTTTTCTGAAATATTCTTAAGAAAACACAAATTTAGAAGCTAGAGAAGCTGAGATTTTCCTCTCAGCTCCCCTCACTTTCTTCTGCAGGGCTAATTCTGAATTTAAACTGATTTACATGTTCTCTGCACTAGAACATCTTTTAGGGGGAAAAAAAAGGGCTTAGGTTAGTTAAATTGAAATAGTTTTGTTAGGATCCACAAAATAAATTATTTTAGTCTTTTTATGATATATCTGTTAGAAAATATAAAAATTCACCTTTTTGAAAATAAAATATAACGCTGCGTTCACACCGGGTTTGTAGTTAAAGATAAAAGTCTTCCTACACACGTCTTCTTCTTTTTAAGTGGTTGAAATCCAGCCTAGCTCGATTAATCAACCTGTCTGATGTTTAATCGTTATTTCCTGAATTTCACCCTAACTGCTATATCTTCTCTCCTCCTTCTGTTTGTTCCCACGCCGTCTTACGTACGTCTTAATTTCTCACCCATTCAATTCATTCATTCATTCAGTCACAATCCATCGTTTATTCGCTCACTCGCTGCTCTGTAGTGTAACGAAACTCAAATCACTCTCTGCTGCTCGTTGATTGATGTCAGGAGTAACAACAAAGGTTGGGAGGTTTTGTTTTTTGTGTTATCGCAGAACGGCTGTTTGCCTTTTTCGTTTCCTCTCCCGGTGGGAATAAAATCTCAGGGAAAATGATTATTAAATGGGACTGTGTATCATAAAAAAGCTTTTATTTTAGAGAGGAGCCGCACGTTTAACCTTTTCCCCCATAAATGCCAGTCAGACGTTGGTAAAAAGAGAGAACCTGTCATTATCTAAAACATGTTTTTGGGGTTTATATTAAAGCTGGCAGACACAGTTCTGGCCACAAAGGTCTTTTGATCCCATATTTTAGTGCATAAAAAAAACAAAAGATTGCTGTATAAAAGTCTAACCAATTTCTTTTTTTAAATTTAATTTAAAGGGGAAATACTCGGTTACTTTCACACCTGGAAACTCATGAAAATCATAAAATATTGAAGTTATTCAAATACAGTAGCATGACAAGACACTTTGAATTTCTGTTTCTTTCTTACGCTTAAAGGCCGACTTAGCTGGAAAACTGAGGTTTGCTGTGTTGTTTTTAGAACGTACTTAAAGCTTTTTATTAATTAATGAAATATCTAATTTAAAAAAGCTTCAAATCTAGGGGAATAACAGAGGAGTTTTTGAGTTTGGACAGCCTTTGGACTGCCTTTGTGACCTATAACATAGAGCCTGATATACAGAAACGTCCATAGATCACTTTTTTAGAACTGCAGCAAACCATGTGGGACAGGAGTCAAATAATCAGGTCATTAGCAAGACTCCAGACAACTTGACTGATACTGGGGAGGTTCTTTATCCATCTGATTCTGGTGTGGTGGATCAGGGATGCATTTAAAACTTGTAGGACATCGGCCCCCCCAAGGACTGGAGTTGCCCACCCCTGATCTTGGGTGTTTACTCCAATTGCTCATCTGTCCTACCGTCACAATCATAAACGTGTGGATTTTACTGGAAACATTTCCTAGTTAAGATGAGACTAAGGTGGAGCTTCTCTGCAGAAAAAGCTATGGTTGAATCTGATTTAAAGCAAAAAAAATACATATTTGTAGGTTCCCATAATGTTAAGTATTGTGGAGGATCTATGATGCTGTGGGCTTGGTGATCAGCACAAAACCAACGCCTTTAAGACGGCAAGATTTTATGATTTCTTCTTAAGTGTTTCCCTTCCAACCATTTAAGGACACGGCCATTATGTCTTTAAGATAACCTTAAAAGATATTCTGATGTTTCTGATGTTTGTAGAGCAGTTTAATGTCAAATCTGGCATGTTTAACATGTTTTGGATTGTTTAGGTTTGATATTTTAGCATGTCGGATGTTTCTGGAGAAGAAAACAAGGCTGTTAAACTTAATATGAATCCACTATATAAATAAACTGAATCAACCTGATTCAGTTTATTTATATACTGCCAATTACCAACATATCAAGTCTTAAGGCACTTTACAAGAAAATCAATTAAAATCATAAATACATCAAAAATAATTCAGTTTGAAAAAGTTTCCAATCTAAGGAACCCCAGCAGATTAAATCGAATCATTGACTTTCAGCATTCACTCCTCTGGAATCAGAAACAATGGCTTGTGTTGTCGTTGACTTTACAGCAATCCCTCATACTGAGCATGCATGTAGTGACAGTGGAGAGGAAAAACTCCCCTTTAACAGGAAGAAACCTCCAGCAGAACCAGGTTCAGTACAAGCAGCAGTCTTCCGCGACCGACTGGAGGTTTAAAGAGACAGAAAACTAAATTAGATTGACAGGGTACTGAAATAATAGAGTTTATAGCAGCAGTTGTAGAACGTCACTGGAAGCATCTCAGCCCATGATCTCCTCCAAGAAGCTGTCTCAGCTAACAGAACGCCAGCCCAGGTGTGGTTACTATGGAGAGAAGAACAGTGAGAGAAAACAAAAGGTTAACAAGGTTGAAATAACTGTAAATAAAGCAGATTGGACAAAGGAAGAAAGTAGAGAGAAAAAAGTTGTCAGATTGTCCTCAAGCAGTCTAAGCCTATAGCAGCATAACTATAGAAAAACTTAAATAACCCCGTAGAGACATGAACAAGGTAGAGCAAAGGAGAACCGTCTGTCAAGCATGAGTTCCTCCCCTAACCGGATTAGGCCGTCTTCTATACATCTTCCTAACTGTAAGCTTTATCAAACAGGAAGGTTGTAAGCCCAGATTTGAAACTGGTTCCACAGGACAGGAGCCTGATGGCTGCTTAACAGCAGTAAATTTGATTTCAAACAATAGACCTACTTTATAAGTAAAGAGTTTTGTAACTGATTCTATGGTCTTCAAGTGATTGGCAGACATGTTGGATTTCTGGGTCTCTTCTAGACCTCCAACCACTCATGTTTGAAATCTTCGGGTTTGGTTTTAGCACAGCAGAAGAAGAATCAGGAACGTCCTTCATTTGAAGCTTACCAAACCCCCAAAGAATTTAGCAATAAAACCCAGAAACATGTTTTAGCTTGTTCTCTGAAGAAATTAACATTTGAATGAGTCTGAATAATAGCCAAACTGTTTAAACATTATTCCTGATGATGCTTTTGGCCTTTGACATATTGAAAGCATTTCTAAATATATTTTTTAAGAAAGAAGAAGAAATCTAAAGGGTCGTGGGCTTTTAAAAAAATAAAAATGCATTTAGGCTCCAAGAAAACAAACGTGCAGAGAAATAAAACCACCATCACACTCATGAAATATAATAATAATACTCTCTGATCTGCTTCTCCCGCTCCAGCCGGGCCTTCTGGAGCCGACCTCCACGGTAGTGAGGGTGCCAAAGAGTGCCAGCACCCTCGGTATCGCCATCGAGGGCGGAGCCAACACTCGCCAGCCGCTGCCACGCATCGTCACGATCCAGGTGAGTCGGCACGACCGGCAGGGAAAATCCTCCCGAGAGAGTCGGGATGATCTCCACCCACAGAAATCCGCTTTGATTGAGAACGATCGCCGACTAACTCCCACTCGTGCGGCAGGGTTTCGTGTCGTTTATGTGAAGGAGCTGACCTTTTAAAGAGGACAGTCACAGCATGTGTGTTAACACTTGAAAGTTTCAGTTTTCAACCACTTGACCGTCATATCCTGTTGTGTGTGTGCGCTCAAAACCTTTTCAGCCTCATACTGTCAGGCTAAAGGTACATTTCACCTTTCCAGTGCTTCTATATGGAAGGCTAGACCCTCATATTTACTCAAATCAATGGTCCGCCGGGTTTTTTATGACAACAAAATGATAAAGTCTCATGAAAACTAGCCTGATAATAGACATTTTCTGAATTGTTTTGTAATTACTAGTTTATTATGTTTATATGTCAATAATTAGAATTCGGTAAAATTATCATTGAATTTCTGTGTAGCATAGGATTAAACCTAAGCATTACATTTGCTTTAAGCCATAATTTCAACGTATGTTGAATTATTGTATCATTCATTGTCATCATGATACATTTCTTGAAGTGAAAATAATTGCGGTTTATCGTCGTAGCGATAATTTAAGCTTATTAATGTTTAAAAACTCCAAAAACTGGCTGGATTTACTTATTTTCTTAGTTTTTTCTAAATAAAGTTCTGTTGTACAGCTTAGAGAAATAACATTTCTTTATGTAACTTGTGTCCTAAAAAAAACCTGTTTTAACTTTATCGTCATTATAACAGTACCAAAAGACATCATGATAACATTTTAAGTTCATCAATAATGCCAAGCGTAACCAAACTGATCTATTTATTTATTTCTTTTTCTTCTCTTTTTATAGAAATTTAAATAAATGTTATTTTATCTTTCAATAAAATCCAGACGAAGTAGAAAAACTACTTCATGCTAACCTTAAAGCTACATGCTAATTACAGATACAACAAGTTTGATTGCAGAGATTTGAAAAACCTGGACTGAAATTTTCATAAAGAGACAAAAGCTTCAGTATTAAAAGGTTCAAAAAGCAACTGATTTATTTTTTAAATGCTTTTAGGCAGCGTTTGTGATTTTGCTGCCCCCTAGAAAAGAGCCGATAAAAAAAGAGGATGAAATAACTTCCTCTTGTGTTTCTGCAGCAGGATCTCTAATTTCAACATTTAGGTTTGAGGATTAAGTCCACATGTAGCCGGATATCCGGGAAAACAAACCCATTTTGATGCGTTTTGGCCTTTCATCCTCACAAAAATGAACTTTTTCCTCAATAAAAACAATCATGGCAGAGATGTTGTCAACATTTGTACGTCTGACTTCAGAGGACTCATCAGCAATGAGGAACCTCACCACAAGTCAGATGTGTTCATTTTCAGATCGTTGACGCGACTAAATTAGGTGGGAGGTGAAAATCCGATAGCGATCATTTGCAGCCTCCCTGCTCCGTAACATCTGCGTCTTCATAGAAAATCCAAATATTGGGGGTTTAGCCTGACATGAAAGCCGCGTTACCTCCGGCGCGTCCGTCTATTTTCTGTTTGGTGAGTCAGCAGATCGGTTTCAGAGAACACTGGACGTGCGAATTTTAAGAGATCTGAGCCAGGACCAGCTACCGAGTCCATTCTCCAAGTCTCCCACTTCACCCAGATGCTGATTGAAATAAAAAATAAAGAAAAGAAAAAGAAGGGGGTGGATTCGGCTGATTGCCAACGGAGGGATAAAAGGCTTGGAAATCAGTGCATTCAGAATCAAATGGGCTTCTGGAGAACAGAGTGTAAGAAAAAAGAAGAAGATTGGAGATAATAAGGTGAGGAGATGGGATGGAAGAACAAGGCTGGCGTTCTGGACAGATGCTCGCAGCATAGGTGTTTTGAGGGTCATTGTGGGGGAAGGCTTTGTAAAACTGCTGCTGTTGATACCAATCAGCAAACAAATGCACAATCTTTTCATCTGCTACCTGAAAACGTCTCCTTGCTTTTAGTCGGTGTGAGATGGAGAAATAAATGGAGGACTCAGGAGGTTGGAGCAGGAAAGGTCGGTTTACAGAAAGCTCTTGTTTATGTGCCGAGCCTGACAGTCAACAACTTCACGAGATTTAAGCCTTCTGGGAATTAATCTTCTTTTATCGCAAACAATGAAATAAGCTTTTGAATGGCGTTTTTTCAGTGTGTGCGTTTTTCCATCATTACCTCGACGATAGGAACCTCGGCCTAATTCTCCGTGTCTCTAAATTTAGAGTCATGAACAGCATTCGTAGCTCAAAGATGGAGCTCTGAGTCACTTCACTGGGAGTGTAATAATGAAACATATGCACCTCGTAAGAGTGAATGGGAACCACGTCACCAGATGGAAGATCAGATTATTGACTCAGATTCCACAATAAAAAAATGCTTTCATTTAACTATATCTAAAAATGTAAGGAAATATATGTATATTATTTTTTTTTTAAATGGTGCATGCAAGCAGAGCTACAATTTGTAAACGTCTGCAAGATTTATGTAATCAAAATCAAAATTTCATGTATTGTTATTGTTAAAAGCTAAAAAACATGATGTGTAAGCACTAATTTTGTTTATAATCCTATTATTAGGACATCTTTGTGTGGTTTTTGCTGTATAAACTGTTTGTGGGGGACAATCATGGTCTGGGACCAGGCTGTGTGTTTTTTCAGCTGCTTAAAAATAAATGCACCTGCTGTATGTAAGTTCAAGGGGACGCGTATTTTTTAACAAAACTCTTGTATATGAGTTCACCATGTTTTCTTGTAGTTCTTCTAGGTTTCAATTGTTACTTTTAAGTTTAATGGCTCCATTTTTGGTTTGACTGGTTATTAAGCATGTAGAAAAACATTATCATGTTTTTCTTAAGTTCAAATAACAAACTGTTTGAGTGCTGTCCTGCCAAATTTTGCCCTTTTGGTGGATCTCTTTCTGTGGATGGGTATCCAGATAATTCGCCAAGAGACACTTAATTTTGGATGTTAAAATGCTTTGCAATAGTGATAGCGCTCAGGACTCCAGCACTATGACCTTCCAATCACAGACCAAATTCAGCAGCGCGTCAGATGATTGTAACGTTAGCTTCTAATGAGTGATGGTGGAGACAGCCAATCACACAAGAGATCCAAACAACAGAGAGCCAATCAAGTGCTGGTGGGCGGTCTAATCACAGAGAAGCTGGCTTCAGCTTGAGCGGTTGTTTTCCGCTTGGTCCTAGTGCTGACAATTTTGGTTTAGTGTAGCGGAACATTGTTTTCTGGACAGTAACAAGTGCAGGGGACCAAATGGAACATTTGAAAAAGTGCTAGGGACATGTCCCCTGTTTACCCACCCCCACTTGGCCTCTGCTCCATCTGGTGTAGGAGACGACAGCATCAAAGCAGCGACCCACACGGCTCGCTCGCTCTCTCTCCCTCTGCGGCGCTGGAAGTAGCTTTTCTGAAGAGGTGATGGAGCAATTCCCTGGCTTCTGTACTTCCCATCTCTCGTTTCCTCAAGGACTCTCCTCTCAATCTCGACATCTGAGGATGGAGTGAAAGCGCTGCCGGTGGGCGGTTATTCGTCTCATCCTCTCAGAAATTGCACACAGAAATTGAACCTTCACTGTCATTCAGGACAGTAAAGGTTCTGCTGGTGATTTTTGTCCTCATTGATGCACACGTGAAAACAAAAGTACTTTTTTTCTTTCAGTTTATGCAAAAATAAAAATCCTCGTAAACCTATTAATTTTGTGGCTGTATCCTCTGAGGTTTTAATTTAAATGTAACAAATGGACAATTTAGCAAGCATAACTATATTGCATTAGGAGAAACCAGAATTAACACACTTCCATTAACAATAATTTAAAATAATCCATCTGCTTATTCTGCAATTTATATTTATTTCACTAATGTAACCCAGAAATGTTTTCCACAAGTGTGTTTATCCGTTTGATTTGCATGTTTATTCATAAGCTGCATTTATATGAGCAACAACAAAAAAAACACCTCATGATTTTGCCCCCAGAGCATTTCTGGCACACTGAAGAAAGACGTCTCACAATTAATATGATTTATTGCTCTGACTTAGAGCTGCACAATGTTTCAAAATACGGTCAAGCATTGTGGTTCAACTTAAATTCTCATGATATTCAACGATAGCCCTGCTCTCTATAAATAAAAACAAATGTGAATAAACTGTTACTATATCTGGACTCCCAAAAGTAAAAATCGGCTTTACTTAAATATTTTACATTCATTTTTTTTTTTTTTGCTTTCCCATTTTTTTAGAGTAGCTATGCCAAGTCAATAGAGAATTTATTCACACTTTCCAGTAAAAATAAATACTTTTAAATCCTGTTACATTTATTTGGTAGTTTATAGGTGTGTCAGTAAGTCTAGTCTCTAGAGATTGTTTTGAAACATTTTTCTTTTTTTTAACACCAACTTAAGCAGACTTATTAAGTGCTCTAGTTTACCAGGGGCAAAAGTACAATAAATAGTAAAGGGCACACTGGTCTCCTTTATCCATTAAAATTCTTACTTTTAGCAAAAGAAGCAAAAGCTTCAAGTCCAACTTCAATAAAATTATAGTTTTTTTTTTTGTGACCTTCCTCAAGAATCAGTTTATTTATATAGTGCCAATTTACAACAGATGTCGTCTCAAGGCAATTAATTCAAATCATTGATGCATGATTACAAAACAGTTTGAAATAGTTTCCAATCTAAGGAACCCCAGCAGATTCATGGAGTCATTGACTTGCAGCATTCACTCCTCTGGAATCAGCAGACAGAAACAATGGTCTTGTGTTGTCGTTGACTTTACAGCAATCCCTCATACTGAGCATGCATGTAGCGACAGTGGAGAGGAAAAACTCCCCTTTAACAGGAAGAAACCTCCAGCAGAACCTGGCTCAGTACAAGCAGCCGTCTGCCACGACCAACTGGAGGTTTGAAGAGACAGAAAACTAAAATAGAAGCACAGGATACTGAGAATAAAGAGAGTTTATAGCTGCAGCTGAATACAGAAAATGATCTTACCTGGCTGGTATAACTCAGACAGTCTGTGAACCCATAGTTATGATTTCAGCTCCAGCATAAAAGCTGACAAACGTAATAATTTTTCTCTTTATTTGTGGCATTTATCTTCAGTTCTACCGTGCAAGTAATGAGGAATCCTCTGAGAGCTGTTTTATCGGATATGTTACTGTTATACTGAAGCTCAAAATAAGTCATTTTGCCTTTGTTGGAAATGCTGTGTACTTCACACTGCAAAGACACAGTCTTACCAAGTATTTCTTTCTAGTTTTCAGTGCAAATGTCCCAGTAAACTTAAAATAAGACAAAACTAACTTACAAGTAACTTTTCATTAAGATATAAGAGCTTGTTTTTAGTCTGTAATGCTTTAATATTGAAAAAAATCTATCTCCATAGGGTTTTTTTTCCATTTTCTTCCTATTTATTAACATTTTTACAGTGAAAATACCTTTTTTCTTATTTATATAAATATTCATGACCTTAAAACAAGCTACTATATCTACTATACCTATTTCAGATTGTACCTATATTCACAATTCCATGAAAAGTTGGATAAGTGTCCGATATGTAAAATCTGGTTCCGGTCACATGTTCCTAACATATCTGTATTTCAGCCAGGGGCAGTTTGGCTGCTCTATTATGTATTTCCTCTCTACTTTGTTACATTATTATCTTCTCCGTTCCATGTTTCTGTTTCAGAGAGGAGGCTCGGCCCATAACTGCGGCCAGCTGAAGGTGGGTCAGATCATCCTGGAGGTGAACGGGGTTTCGCTGAGGGGCCGAGAGCACAGGGACGCCGCTCGCCTCATCGCCGAGGCCTTCAAGACCAAAGAGAAGGACTACGTGGACTTCCTAGTGACGGAGTTTAACGTGGCACTATAGCTGTGAGGCGCAGGAGAGAGGATAATGGGGATGTCGGCATTCAGAGACAAGTTGTCGGATATAGTCGGATAATACCCAAACGTCTTGTTGATTTGATGCCACAAATCGAAAAGAACCACCAACTGATCTCTGAGCCCTTCTCTTTTCTAATCCAACGTTTAAATGCTAACTTTGATTTCCTCAACGTGTTACCTCCAACTGTGAGACTGGATGCACTACTGTGGAAAATAGTGACTCCTTACCTTTTGGGTCCTCCTCGATGTTTAAAACCCACAGACCTGCAGCTGTTTGAACCTATCCTCGCTCAGTACAATGTTAATTTTGCATTAATTTCTGCTTATGTCTGAGAGTGAACTGTACAGCTAAAACCGACTGACGCTTGACTTTACAAGCTCGGGTTTGTACTGTATGTATAAAATGGACATATGTAGATACAGATGGATATATGCTGCACACATGAAAATGCTCCTATATAAATAAAATAAAAATATGTGTTACCTTTGAGTACTCAATAAAAGTTGTGTATGAAGGGCTGAGATTTCCAAAGATGGTGGAAAAGGAAGAACCTTTAATGTTCAAAATTAACCCAATCTTTCATCAAATTTGGCTAATTTGTTAATACTTCCAATGAGCCAGACTGTCTCATCACGTTTTCAAGATTTTTTATGAAATCGTTCTCCTGTACCATTTTCTTATGGCTGTTGAAACGTACTGTATTTTAAAACATCATTTACTGTCATGCCACAGATTTCTGATGAATTTAATGAATAACTCATTTAAAAAAACTCCTTATTTTTCACATTTCGGAAAGAGAAATTGAAAAACATTTATTTAAACATCCAAATTATACGGAAATCATAAGATTTTGGTTTCATGGTCAAATTTACAGCACAGTTTGTTTTTCCTTGATATAATTTCCAGTAAAAACGAGTAATGGTGTTCTCTGCCTGAATGATTGTGTTTTAACAGCAAGGGTGGTTTTATTCTCAGCAGAGAATGCCTCACTGAACAGACGATAGAATATCTGGAGGGAAGGAGGTCATAATTGATGAACCAGGGAATCACTCTGATTTATCTTCGTCTGTTAAACACGGAGCGCTTGTTGTTGGAGTGCCTCTCAAAGCCGAAGCACAGATTTAATTATAAAGCAGGGATTTTGTTATAGCTTTTTAATAGCATATTTTGGTACCAAGATGTTATGTTATCACTTTATAGTTTAGTTATTTTTTGTGTGTTGTTTTTACTTCCATTGCCTCCTGTGCACTAATAATAGATTTTACTGTACAGAAATAATCATCACCTAAATATCTTTTTTGCAGAAGGATACTTGCTTGGTTAATTATCTTTTACTGCCATAACATTAGGCCACATTGCAAAAGCTTTAAGAGAAATCCAACCATCATAAAAAGTAGATTTATTTATTAGGGAAACCTGTTTAAAAAAAATAGTGGCTTCTAATAAAATCTTAATCCTGATCCTAATACTTTGTCCAACACATGAAAGTACTTATATTTCAAGAAGACAAAGCCTACAGCGAGAATCTTTGACCATCATCACTTTATAAAATTTCTTTAGATCATTCTGTCTTGGACTCTCTATTTCTAAATGTCTGGGCTCTTAAAAAAAGGTTAAATTAGTGTCTGATAAACCATTTTTCTGTAAATGTTAAATGTTTTGGATCATTATCACATCAATTGACCCAGTACTTTTGCATTTTCAGGTTCTCCAGCAAATGTTTGTGCAATATTCTCTAAAACGCCAAGATGCCTGCACTCTATGATGGTTGTCTTTAGCAGATCAACTGGCCCACAGCTTGAAGGATCCTTCAACATGCTTGAAAAAGGAAGTTCTTCCAGGTATCCGACCTTTTCTTGCAGAGTTTCTGATGCTGAAAAGCTCGATCTTAACCTCACCTGACCAATTCACACCCTACTTACTTTCAAGGTACTTTCATTACTCCAGCAGATGTTTGTCCATTATTTTAATAAATAATGGTAAATTAGATCAGTGTGATTATGTTGGCTTCATTCCACTTTCCTTCCAACATGTCAGATTTGTTATGTCAGGATGAAAAAATGAAACTTCAACATCTTGGACAGGGGGGACCTGAGCGCCTGTGGTAACTTCTCTCCTTCCTTCTGGTTGGTTGAGTTTACATGTAGGTCTGCTTTTGTTGCCTGGCAGTCTGAATAGTTAGTGATGTCTGATTATGGGTGGGCGATATGGACCTTAAGTTTCACAGCAATACTAAAAAACATTACTTCTGAATAGCAGAAAAAAAAAAAAAGAAATACAGATAATGCTCTTGAGCTACTTTGATATTTGTGATAGACTTTTTATTAAACTGCTGAATTTATCATATTTGTAATGTATTAATATATATGTATAAGGATTATTTTTCATAAACAACAATGGACAAAATAATGTAAATAACACAATCAGTTAGTGCCGTTTTTCAGCATCATTTAAAATCATTTAAACTGACAATAAATTCAAATTCTTATGATTAGAAATGTATCAGGATTATAGTTTTTTTGCTGGACCTTTCTACCCTCATCTGTTTGTGATGAATAGCTGCTACGATCCAGTTTCTCTTAATATATTTGTACATTTTTTTGATTAGTCGTGCTCACAGTTTTCCACCTGAGTGATGATTAAATTTTTTTTAATCAGCTACATTTAATCATATTCCCCCTTGTTGGGTTTTCTGAAGTCTAGGTTTGTGCAGCAATTACTCCCCAGAGGGGAGTAATGAGACATTTACAGAATCACATTGCCAAATATATATTTAAAAATATATATATGTATTCACATACATACCAAGTGGGCGTGCACGTTTGATTCATTTTTAGAAGAGTAATTGGCAGATAAGCAATAAGAGCTTAAGAGATGGAAGCAGGGAGAAAAGACAGTGATATAATCTGTTGTGGTTCTGCTTCTTTACACATTGTAGAGCTAAACATTTTCTGTACATCACTCTGGAGACTCATGTTAGGCCAATTTGGGAACTAATTGGAGTAATTAATCTCCCTCGTTTGTGCAGGAAGGTGTATTCTGTGTTTGCTTTATGCACAAGGCATCTGTCTGCTCGCAGTTAATGGACAAAACTGGACAAAAGATGTCCCAAAAACAAGCAGATGGCAAATAAAGAGAAATATAAATGTCATCTGCTGGTAGGAAGTGGTCTGACGGCGTGGCTCGGTGAGAGATTACCATCAAAGATTCTTCAATCATGCTGCTGACAGCTAAGAGAGAAAAAAACACAAAAGTGAAGCCGTAATCGCATCAAACCCCCCGACATAAACCTGTATCGGCTTCAGACTCTGCAGCTTCAATGTAAGAAGCTGTTGAAGGATTCTTCTTTGCATTCAGATTCACCAGACTTGTCCTGTTTTAGAGTAAAGTTAGTTTAATATTTAGAGCTTTAAAACAGGCAAACATGATGCCAGGAATTTGTTTACTAGACTCAAACATCATCAAAGTCCACGTAATTTATTTCAATTTAGTTTAATAAAGACTTCATTGGTCCCAACGAAAATAAATGTTTTAATTTAATGTTCTCAGAGTTTCTTCAAAATAGTGGTGTGCAGAGATTTTCTCCTCTAGGGATCTGTTTTACCACAGAACATAAAAAGCCTCTGACTTAAGACACTCTGATGAAGAAGATGGGATTAGTAATGTTTGAAAACCCAAAACTCGCAAGATTGTTATTGTTTTACTTTCTTATACCACCTTGTTCCGAACCTGAAAAAAAACATGATTAAATGCATTTACTGTGTACAGTTTAGTGATAGAAAATGCACTTCTATAAAAATTAGTGTTTTTTTCCTCCTGAAATCTACAATCATCTCTTTTGTTTTGTCTAATTCAAGATGACATGATTGTTCCCACACCATGTCACAAAGCGCTCCACCAGCTCTCTGTACTCAGCATCTTCTCCATCTCTGATACACCCGACACCTGCAGAGTCATCGGAGTATTTCTGTAGATGACAGGAGTCTGACTTGTGCTGGAAGTCTGAAGTGTACAAAGTGAAAAAGGAATGGTGAGAGTACAGTGCCCTGTGGTCCTCCTGTGCTGCTTATCACCTGGTTAGACACACAGTCCTTCACTCTTACAAACTGTGGTCTGTTGGTCAGGCATTCATTGATCCAGGCGATTCCTGAGGCCTCCACCTGTGTCTTCTGGAGATGATAACATTTAAAAAAGTAACGGCAAAAATCCTGCTGGTTCAACGGCGTCCATAAAAGTAAAGTTTCTGCCATAATCGGGAGGAATAAACTACGCTAGCTTTACACATTAAAGGTGTACACATTAAGCAAATGTCCTTAATTTGTCTCTGTCTTACGACATTGTCTCGATATTTACAGCAAATGTTCAACATGAAATCCAAGCAAAAGCTAAATGCACCTTCCATTTATTACAGGTAAGTTGGGTTGGAATAGTTAAAAAGCGGAGAAACATCTCTCCGGTGCCTTCAGGGCGTTTGAGAACAATGAAAGCATCAGAAGGCTTTCAGACTTGATATTCAGGCCCCTGCTGCTGCTGCTTGTGTGAGTTTGGCTGCGTAGATGTGTGAGATGGAGACAACAATATCTGGTGCGTTCTCAGAGGAAAACAGATGACGCCTCCTATCAGACGGAGAAGAGGAAAGAGGAAATATGGAAGAAGGGGAAAGATGTGCGGCCTGATGTTTCACTGCTGATGAATGGAGGTTAACATCCATCTATTGACGTTAGTAGCGGCGAGGGAGCACCATGTGTCCGTCTGGAGCGGTTACTAGGTGACCCTGATATGGTCGCCAGTCCATAAAAGGGAAACCCAGAGGTAGGCAGCAATTCCCATCTGAGGGCAATTGAGAGTAAATAATTACCCTGACTGTCATAATATTGGTTTCAAGGGAAACTGGAGAACCAAGAGAACACTTACATTTGCACAGGGACATTTACATTTATGCATTCAAGAGATGCTTTTATCCAAACTGCATTAAGTAAAATCCCAAAATGGGATTTGAACGAAGCCTAACAGCTGAAATACTCCTCTATTGAGTTTATAAACAGGTCTTTAAGCTCAACTCTGTTTACTTATTTTTTTAGCGAAGTTGTCGATACTAAAAATTATTCACAATGATAAAACGCTCCAAGAAGTGTAGAAGAACGTAGACGTCACACAGCCCGGCAATGTTTATGGAAGAAACGATGGACATCGATGTGGAAGGAGCCAAACTTGTCGTCAAAAGATCAGAACAAGATGAAGGAAGCTGAGACAGAATAAAGCTAAACCAGGCACTGCTTGCTTCGGACGTTGTTTATGATGCGTGTTAATGGTGTAAAACTCGGACAAAATCCAGAATGACTGCTCAGACTGCGGACGCTTTGAAAACTGTAAATGTGTCCGATTTAGTGCCACATATAGAAGTAACCGATTTTTTTGGTGTTTGTTTAGTTTTTTAGTCCAAATCGAGCCGTTCAGACTAGTGAAAAGTCACACATGGGTCACGTTTGTCTGCTGAGTTAACTAAGCATTTAGCCAACATTAAAATGAAAATCGGCGGGCTAAATAAACATAACTGAACAAACAGATCTCTGTTAATAAAACTGTGAGAAAGAACTTAGGAAAAAGCATCCAGGCCAAATAATACAATGTTTAAAGTTTATTTTATACAATAACATGGTAGGTAAATAGAAACACAAACTCCAACATAGGCATATGTGTCATTTCTTTGTTTTTCTCAAATTATTATTAGTATTTTTTTAAAGAAGCTATTAAAGCACTAACATTAATAAATAAAGCTCACATTAGCAAAACACACACACACAGTGTTAGCTTTATTCAAATCAGCGAATGTTGGCAGCTCTTACAAAGATGGAGGTTTGACCTCATTCATTTTCAAAATAAAACTTTTATTGTAAGTTTCATTCTGTTTTATTTCATGATGACTTTAAGTGAGGAAACCTCGTCTTTGTTTTCGTTTCTTTTATCACCAGAGGAATTAGCAGTTTCTAAGTCTTTCTTCAGAGATAACAGCTGTGAGGAAAACTGCAAATGTTCTGCAGACATCTAATGTGAACAAATAAATAAATAACTCAGAAGGAAGTGAGGACGTTTTTTATGCTGGGTTATTTGTTCCTTTGGTCGCACATAAACCACAGTTATACAAGCATTTCTCTCCTGTCATTGATTATATTTGTAACTTGACGTAAGGATCTTATCTTGTAGACATTCCAGTAGATCTGCCGTCCCATTGCCCTGATATTAGAGGCGGGGGCGATGATGGAGGGAGTCGATGGCAACGGCTGATGGTCCCATTAATCTGAGGCGTCAGCCCTGGCCTCCTCCTCATAAGCGTAGGTTTTTAAGAAGACTTGTTGCCTCTGCTGTTGCCTTCGATTCCTTCGCTCCTTTACTGTAAACCTGGAAACGTCGAGTTCATAAAGCGGCCTCTGCCACCTGTTGACTTTATCGATGATGTTTATCCTCCTAACCGAGTGCGGCTTCGACTTTTAATAGCTGTTGAAGTTTATTTTCCTCTTCCTTATGAAGCTCTTCAGGCTGCTTCCTTTTGTTTGCAGAGGCAACACAGCCAATCTGTGTTATTGTGTTTTCTGCGCATGCTAATGGGGAAAGCTGCCATCCATCTGAATCACAAAGTAAAACTAATTCACTGAGGAGGGATGTGCAGATGTAGATAGGTTTCTGTCTTTGTTATTAGTTTGAAACCAGAGAATAAACAGACGCTTTGGTTAAAGATGTAAAAATCATCTTTTATTTCTTACTTTGTTATTCTATAATTTCACAACCTTCAGCTCTGCAACTCAAAAAATAATTATAATTATTATCATTATTTTGCAAATATTTCGATCAGCAATAAATATTTCTGTGTCGTTGTGTAATTGTAAAAAAAAAGCTGCACAGAAATCCCAACAGACTTGCTGCATGGATGCTAAAAGGCATCTCATTGCTCCACGTTTTCATTGGGATGTGCGGGAGGAATTTCAAATATGGTAAAAAAAAAACAACCTACAGCGACAAGTTTAAATATAAGTTTAAACCTGCTAAACATTTCCGTTTGCTAATTAAATATTTGGTAAATGGAGGCTAACACTGTAATTAACCTGAAACACAGAAAAGTCTGTTCCAAATTGAAACCCTTTCTTTTGTCTTTCTTCTTTAATTCCTTTTTTCTTTTTTGTTGCAAACCTGATTTTATTATATTTCCCTGCCTCCTTTATTCTTACAACTGCTACTGAAAACCGTCACAGTCAAGCGAGCCGAAATCCTTTTGTGCCGACACACGCTGGTTATACGGTAAACATGGACGTCTTGTTGCCAAAAACAATTAAAACAAAGATACTCTTGGTTCTAATGATGCAAGTTACCCCAAATTATTTTTATTTTTAACTAAATAAATAACAAAAGAAGAAAAAAAAACATTTGTTATTTTTGGGTGCCCTGGTCGGAAAAAGACCATTACAGGCGGCTCACCACTTGCATTAAACTATCCCTCAGCATGACGCTGCCACCATGACGTTTAACAGTTGGTGCAGTGTGCTGGCATTTTAAAGCTTTGGTCTGACCCAGTTTAAAAACACTTTTTCCTTTATCTATAAATTTAGATAGAATCTGCTTTTAATTAGCATTTATTAAATTGCCTGAGAAAGAATACAAACAAAAAGCAGCAAAGATTTCATATAGATTTAGGCAAATAAAGCTTTTGTACTCCATTTGATTTTTGGGGGGATTGAAAAGAATCCTTTGCATTTTTCAGTCATGCATAAATGGTAATGCACTTTCTGGACAACAATTTTAACCTCTATCTATCATAGACTAACAGCAGTGGCTGGTTTATGGTGAAATTGGTGCTCAAAGTAAAACTTGGATGTTTATAAATGGATCTGTGAACATATGACTTTGTAATATTTTCAATTAGAAAACTGTGTTGTAAATTTCGTACCACTGTGCACAATAATTGGCTGCATGTTCAATTGGTCTCCAGATGGATCAGGAGATAGTAAAAACATTAAAACAAAAAACAAAAAAAGGTTTTATTTTAACATAAACTAAAAGTTTTTGTTGGTGTCTGGTGCATTTTGTTTAAAACATTATTGTTTTGTTTTTTTAAGTTAAGTTACTCCAACTGGGTGGAGTATATGGAAATTTTACTCCTGATAATTTATTACAACAAATGTAAAACGTATGGTCCAGAAAAACTACTCAAATGAAGTTTATTCAGATAAAACAAAAACTAATAATTTTCCTTCCACTTTACAAGTATGCACTACACACTATTAAATAATGATCCCTAGAAACATGTTGAAGTTTGTCTTTTTTATGTGATAAAACGTAAATTTTGCCAGGTTGCTCCGAGTTTTTGGTTTATTTCTTTTGGTTGAAATGTTATGGTATAAGTGATATGCTGCAGAATGTGGTGCACTATAATGACTTTCAAAAGATGGTAAAGTAAATATACATTATGATTCAACATAAATAATTAGCATACTTTAAATATTTTACTGTATTTTTTATTTATCTTTATTTATTTCGTTTGGTGTAGTTTTGTTGTTGTTAAACAGTGTCCTCTTGTGGTGTGACATTGTAACTACATATTCCAATAAATTTTAATGACGGGCATGTCCCACCCGCTTTTAAGAAAGTAACCAATCACAAGTCTGAATTCTGCGTTTAGTAGTGTGAATAGTAAACCCTCAGTATTGACTGTTAGGCAAAAATTAACGAACTAGCTAAAAATATCCTACATGTTTTTCAGGAAATAATTGTTGGATATGTAATTTCTGAAGCACGTTTATTGTATTAATAAGACAAAAAGAATGTTGGCGTCAATATTTTGGTGAAGAATTGCCTGCACGTCAAAACTCAGGGCGAAAATAAACTCCCCTGGTGATTAGCCTGCCAGCGGAATCAGTGCTGATAATTACCTTCCTTAATGTCACCTGTGTTACTATGCCTGGATGGAAGGACGCCGTTTATCACGCTGTTAAACAAGGTACAGCAGCGTTTTTTGTGCTTATTATGCTTTAAATGAGCCTAATTTATATTTCTAAATGGCAACTTTCCTGTTAAACCGCAGCAAAGTTAAACTGTCAGCGGCTGCGTGCTAACGGTTCTCTGTGACGGACTTTGTCGTTGATTTTCCACGAGAATATGCATTTAGTTAAACTTTAAGTGGATAGTTTTAATTGGGTGGTCTTGTTGTGCTTGATCGCCATGGCAACGCAGAGAGGCGGGGCTTTTATTTATCTTTTTTTTTGTGTGTAAATTTCTGGTTACTAGGCAACGCAGAGAGGCGGGGCTTTTATTTATCTTTTTCGTGTGTAAGTTTCTGGTTACTAGGCAACGGCCGGATGCCGTAAAACCTTGTACTTTTCATCCACGCTGCTCTTTGTTTCTGTCAGTCAGGATAAATATAAGGTAAACTTAATGATGTTTCTTTTATTTCACTTGGACTTCTCTCTAAACAGTCACTTTACCTTTAAACTTACCCATATGCTGCTTTCATAGCGTCAGAATGGCAACAAAGCTCAAAGGGCATGAATACCTTTGCTTGTGGAGGCTATATATCACTTTGATGTGAGAAAAGTTAGTGTTTTGTTTAGTCCTACAGATTATATGATGCATTAAAGTTGAATTAAACGAGAAAAAACTGCAAAAAATAAAAAAACACAATGTGTAGAAAAGACCAGAATCTTTTCATTTTATGAACATAAGTGTGTTAATGATTAATGGATGTAGAGTTAGAACAGATTTTTTTTTTCTTTTCAACTTTTTAATAAATCCCATAGTTTTTATCAATAAGAGTAAATAATTTCACTGCTTTGCCATTAATTTAAAAGAAAAGTTTGGTGTCGTCTCACTGGTCCACTCACATGAACGTCCTCTTCTCTGATTGGTGGATCTTAACAAGATACTCTGACAAGTTTCCAACCTATCCGTCCGTCCATCCATCCAATTGACTATGTTGGATGCATCTGCATCTTTGTTTTGTGCCTCATCTTCACTGGCCTGATATCGCTGTCGAAAATGATTTCCTATTAAAATAAACACAGCTTGCTTACTTTTCCCTTTCACTCGTTTTTCACCCTGAAATGCCTGAGTGCCAGTTGGTGGAAGGAGCTGGTCTCATTTCGTTGATGCATCCTGATGATCACTGTGTGTTCAGTGTTAGTATCCCCCCAGTAAAGGGCTTAGTGCAGCTTAAAGCACCCCCATATGGCAGCTGAGATAAATCCTCTGTTCTGGAGGGAGAGTAAACAAGTCAACAGGTGAGCGTTTATGTTTCGACTGATAAGAAACCTAGAAAAGCTCAATTTAAAGATAGATTTTTTAAGTCCTCCTTTTGTTTTCTTTATCATGTTAAACTTATTCCATCTTGTGATGCGAATACAGGATTAATAGTCGGGTTATCATATCATTATATCGTTTTTAAAAACTTGCACGACTGCAGTAAAGTTTTGAACCGTGTAGTTTTCCTGATGGGAATAAAACCAATGTCGCGTCAATGTATTTTGAGTAGTTGGGTTTAAAAAAACAACAATTCAAGCAGACGAGACGTCAGTGTTAAAAACAGCCTAATAATAGGATTTATAATAAAGTTTAAAGAAAATCAAATATAATTTTGCTTTTAATGAATGCTCCAAGTCTCCAAAGTTTAATTTTGAGTTATTGGCATGAGATCTTAATTCAGTAATCAGTTTTAAGGTAATTTTTTAAAATGTACTTTTACATTTACTTTAGTTTTCATATTGAGTTATGTAGCTCCAGGAAAATATGTAAGATAAACCAAAGAATTAAAAGTTCTCATATTTGAGGGAGGTGAGTGATAAGGATGTCAAAATCACTTCTGAATCAGTTAATTATAGGATTGTTAAACACAGGATTATCACCAAATTACATAAACAGCACATAATGGGTCTGTTGGCGTGATTATTTTTCTTATTTACTGTTTTTGTTTCATTTGGTATCAACTGTATGTCTGCCTTTTTCATTTTTATGGTTTCTATTCATATTTAAAAAAATTGTTTTAGTTATTTTTTATAATTATTTGATTCTAGTTTTTATTAAAATATATTAAAAATATATACCAAATATTTTTTTTTGTTTATTTCAATTTAAGATTCTTATATTCTGGTTTTCATGTCTATTCAAAGTTAATAATTGATAATATTTCAATATTTAGTTTTTCCCTTAAATCTTTTTCAGACTGTTTCTATGAAGAGTTAAATTTATCAACATCCTGTTTTTATGTTGCAAAATAAATATTAATGCATGTATTAATTTAAATACTAACTAAATGATAATAACATAAATCAGCTTAAGTTTAAACTACATTCGCAACAGAACTTAAAACAACGAATTTGCAGTAAATAAATAAATTATGAAATAGTTACTGAAGAGTATAATGAACATCAGAAATAAATGCATCATTGATTTATTTAATTGAAGCGCTTCTGGCACTACGAATTTGAACTCTGTCTGTTTATTAATGAAATATAACCGCAGTCTGCAATTATCGCGTGTTTCTGTTTACCAGAGAGCTGAGAAGGTGACTGAGCTCGGAGCTGAAACCTGAGGGTGAATGGAGAGAAGAACCACCAGACCCGGGCTTCTGCAGTGGACTCCCGCTCCCCTCCGAAAGTCACCTGCCACAGATCCAGCATCCGACGATTCCTGGGAGGAGGATGAAGAAGAAGAAGAAGGAGGAGGACAGGAAGAGGATTTTGTGAAGCAGATGGACGAAAACGGCATCATTGGTCTTTCTGATGCTCTGGAGGATTGGGAATCGGGGAAAGCTTGTGATCGTCTCACCCCAGAGGAAGCCGTCCCTAGTGGAGGTGAGAAGGAGCCGAAGCCTAAATCTCCAGGAAGGGATCATCAAGCTTTCACAAGCCGTGAGTGTTGTTTTTGTTGTAAATGATAATTTTCTGAACCTCTTATTCTTATAGGTCCTCATTTAATCCTCACTGCTTTTTTTCTGACAGGGTTTGGTTTCAAATTTGGGTTAAAAGCATTAACACAGGATCAGTCTCTGAGGCAGAGGGAGAAGGTCGATGGAGTGGATGAGGATAAGAGGTTGGGAGGCAGAACTAGAAAAGGAAATGAGCTTGAAGATGACTCTGGTGTTTTACATTATTCCAAGTCTGATGTAAAACCATCCGACACCTCGGACCGCGACCCTCTCATATCAGAGCCTTGGGTCAGCCCCTCCTTTCTACCTCACCTTTATCATTTCACCAAGGAGGAACTGGCAGGCGCTCCAGGAATCGAAGAAGAAAGCTTACCTGACATGGGCTTCACCGAATCCGAGTCCCACAGCAGTGACGCAAGCGAGAAATCCAGTCCCCAAGGTTCAGGGACGAAGCTCTGTGCTTCTCCCCAGCTAGCGGCTTCGCTTCCGTTACAGAATCTTCCCGCAGAAGAAGAAGAAGAAAAGCAGAAGGCAGATCTCGCTCCTGAAACGTCGTTTTCAAAGACGTTTTCTCTCGGCAGAACCAGGAAAGACTCTTCAGATTCCAGACTGCTGAGTTATGAAAGGAATCCTGAAGGCAGGAGTAACCCTGCAGGAAGGGTTGTGTTCAGGTGAGTTAGTTGAGTTGTTTCTGTTTAAATTGACATAAGTCATCAGAATAAACATAATTAAACGATTCAGGTGAGTTGTAATGAAAGTGTAATCCGAATGAGAGAGATTGTTCATGAGATTCATAATTAGATTTTTGTGCATGTAAAAACTTATACGGATCATTTTGCCTTGAATGTGTTAAAAGGTACCAGACCGACGTCAACAAGTCGCATTTCTGGCATTGAAACAAGTGATCTGTTGCCACATTAAACCTGGTGTTTGTGAATTAGGGCTGCAACTAACAAATATTTTCATAATCTATTAATCTGTAGATTATTTTTTCGATTAGTCACTTTATATTTTATCTAGGCTTTACTTTCCCGGTTGATTAAAAACAAATTTTTATTAAGAGAAATGAAAACACGATAATTGTTCACTGCAATTTATTTAACTTTGTTTAAAGTAACTAATGACAACAGATTAAAATATTTGTTAATTTTTAGGCAAAAAATACAAAAATTAGGTTGAATTATGTAAAACCTGATGAGCATATTTACGAAACTTCTAGCTCTTATTATGCTCTACATGTAAATTTAAATTGCCATTTTATTTTATCTTTATTCTGAATGTTCAACAGGAGGCTGACTTTGTTGGGTAGCCATTGCTGGGGGTGAGCGTCTTGTTCCACATGTATTCCTTTTATTGTTGCTGGGTATTTTTTTCAGCAGTAGAAACAAAATTAACGAAATAACTAAACACGATAAGTAAAAAAGCTGCGCACACACCTGCAACGCTAACTTCAAATTAACTGACTTCTTTAAAAGTATTTAGAGCCTTTATTTTCTTATTAGCTATCAGTTATTTTAGCGAGCTGGCTCTTCTTCTCCAGCTACAACTCCTACATGTTGTCGTCCCAGATGTTGCTCAGAGAACTTTTTTTGTGCTCCACCATCTTGCTCAGGGCAAATGTGCTTACGCTGCCTGAGGATTCACGAAAGCTATGATTGGCTGATTTCTTCTACTACTGCTAGACCGGTAGATCACTGCCTTAGGGAGCTCATTACCGCCACATACTGACCAGAAATATAACAGATTGTTTTAAAAATAGACAAAAATGAGATAATAAAGCAACTAAATCGAAGTTGTCAACTATTTAATTACTCTATTTTAATCGATTCAATCGATTAGTTGTTTCAGCTCTATTGGGAATAAAAAGCAACAACGCCTAAACTAAAGATAATTTAATCCAAATACGTTTTTAATTCATCAAAGGGATTTTGTGCTTGTAAACGTCCTATTTTCACGAACCGTTGTTGTTTCCAGACCAAACTTCTCAAATGTGGAACCGCGGGTTCATTTCCCGAAACGTGGCTACAAGCCTCCAAAGAGCAAGCACTCGTTTCCGCGGACCTCACCGTCCTCCGAGCCTCCGATGGTGTTTAAGTCTCCAGCCGAGATCGTTAAGGAAGTCCTGTTTGACGCCAGTTGCGGTTCCTCCGCCTCCTCCGGCTCCAGCACGCCTACAAACGTCCCCGGCTCAACCGTCCCTCTAGAGTTCAGGTGTCGGCAGCAGGCCACCTCCCTGCTCCAGCAGCTCCAGGTAGGATCAAACATAAATGTGTTTATTTTTGTATTACATAAATGAACACAGGAAGTGCATTTATTAAGAATTGTTGTGTTTATTAACACTTTAATGCAGGAGTCAAACCCAAGTGCTCAACATCTACTTTCCTGTAGGTTTTTCAATTCATACTAACCTCAGCACACCCTAATCTAATAAATTAGTTGTTCTGAAAGATAATTAAATCATTTGATTCTGTCGTGTTGGAACAGGGATGCATCTAAAACCTGAAGGACCGTGACTACAACTTTATCATGATATAAAACAATAACATATAAGACGATGGCCACCCCTAGTAAGAAATATATTAAAAACAAATACTTTTATTTTAAAAATGCATTTCTCACAATGTAATCCTCCCCCAAATAAATCCTCACAGCCTCAAACTGAAAAGATTAAGAGTTTCAGAAGGCAAATTTTAACATAAGGAAACACTTTCCGAAAGACTACAAAGGTGTCAGGAAGTTGGTTAACATAAAAGCCAGGTGAGTCTTTTTCACCCTTCGATAAATATCAGTAGGTTCTTCTCGCACCTGAGCTCTGGAGCTCTGCAGCTCCCCTACAGTTTTCCTTTCGTCTTGGCTGTT
The DNA here is from genome assembly GCA_032876305.1 of Orestias chungarensis. NCBI lineage: Eukaryota > Metazoa > Chordata > Actinopteri > Cyprinodontiformes > Cyprinodontidae > Orestias > Orestias chungarensis. The sequence goes on from JAVLVB010000002.1 coordinate 480,594, forward strand.
ACTCTGATCATTCCACCTCTTGCTTGGCCATCGGTTTGGTGAGATATGTTGTTATATAGTCACTCCAGAGTGCATAGCAACACAAAAACATGGTTTTGAAATGTTTTTTGATTCATTTCCAAGACACAACGAAAGTATTTTGCTCCAATCTTAGTTTTTGAAGTTTAGATTTGTTTTGTTGTAAGAGTTGATTTATTTTTTTTCTCATCAAATCAGTCCCTTTGTTTTCCGCGATGAAAATGCGGCAAAGTGTGAAAAACATGGGAATTATTTACAAATGTTTAAACATGTTTCTTCCACATAGTAAGCAGAAAACATGTCATAACATAGCAGCATAGCTGAGCCAGTTATTTAGTCCCGTCATGCTAAGTTAGAGTCTTGGACCATTTAAGGTCATCTATAACGTAGTATGAGCAAAATATGAACATTGCTTAGTTCTGAAATCCAGAATCTGTCTATGAATAAAGCCAGTTGTAACTAACTTAAAGCTCCCTGTAGTAAGATGCTGGATTAACTTCAGTCCATTTGCTTTCATTAGTTTATGGGACAGATCTGGCGCATCCAATATGGCCGACGTGACGGAAGATGCGGTATCAGCAAAATCAGGCAAATTCACATAATTCTGTGATTTCTGCGCTTATATGCTATTTAAGCGGTGTGGCGTTTTAAGACGTATGCACACATATTGTGCACCCTTTCCTTGATTTTGCGGGATTTTCTGCGATCGCAGAATTGTGTTTTTCTGAAGGGATTGTCAAATTGTAAAAACAATGAACTTATTTAAAAAGTTAATGAAGTTTTTCCTCCAGGAATACCTGGAGCAAACCCGAAAAGAAGAACATGCAAACTCTACGCTGAAAGACCGCAGACTGGGTTTCAAACCCAAGACCGTCTTGCTGCAAGTGCTACTAAGGCTAAAGTTTTCTTTTGACTGTATTTACTAATTGGGTCAACGTCAGTCCACGTGAAGCTCATTACAGACCTATTTGCTTTTATTCGTTGCAAAAAATCAATTCTAGTGGTTCTAACATAACAAATGTGAACGCTGAAGGGGAAACAAATACTTTCAAACTCCCTTTTATGTTTGATTCATGTAGGCTGTAAATGCGGAATCATTCTACTTTGATTTTCCTGTCCAACTTCACGAGCTGCTAATGTCGCTGCCTACTCTTCGCCTCATCCTGCCGTTTTCCTCCTCTCCCTGCAGGAAGACCACGACAGACTGCTGACCAAGCTGGCCGAGGCGGAGAACACCATCGATCGGCTCCGTCTGGAAGCCAAGGTAGCTCGTCTGTGGATCTGAGGCGTTTTGTTCATATCTGAAAACGTTGCGTGTTTAAGGGAGCTGGGAAGGGTTCGGTTAATTACGACGCCAGTTTGATTTACTCACCTTCAAGTCAATTTATAAAAAGCTTCCAATCAACGAGAACCACAACGTCATTTCCCAGGATTGTATGATCTGAAAACAGTAGCTACCTCTTTATTAGTTATTCTGTTGGAACAATGTGTTAGATCACAAGCTAAAATGTCTGGTAATTAAAATGACCAAATTTAAGCATAGATATACTTTAATTTTTAATTGCTTTGATTAATCATACCATCCACATATCTTTTTTTAAATTCTCTTTTTATTTAGAAAGGCATATCTCCATCACCAATAGCATTACATAATTACATTAACTCAGTCTGTCTAAGACACAGTGGTTCTGTCCATACTGTCCCTCTGGAGTTTTCTCTCACAGAACAATTCTACAGAAATCAAAGCAATAACACAGAGATAACTAAACTGGGGAATGCACCTTTAACAATAAAACAAAACCAAAACAAAAGGGAGGGGAGGTTCAAAACAAACCCAAGTTTAGTCAGGTAAAATCCGATCTGACTGGTTTCACATACTCTGTCCATTTGGTCCAGATCTTATAAAATCTTTCCTTCTCGACTTTGAGGGAAAAGGAGATCTTCTCCATAACATAAATCTCGTAAACTATTTCAACCATTCATCGATAGTGGGGGGGGGGGGTCCCCGTTGCCCAGGCGGCGTTTTTGAATTGGTGTGATGAAAAATCTTGTGATATTTTTCCAGCAGAACTCCCGGCAAGTGTTTGATCCAGTTGAGGTCCATTGTAGTTGACATATTTTCTCCCAGCTTTCCCGTGTAATTATTATCCTTATATCTGGTTCCCATGTTAAACCGTTTCTGCTCCATGTCTTGAATATGCCGTCCGTTTTATTTGGCGTGAAGTCTGAGTCATAGGCACACTATCTCATAATTTTAGATGCATCATTTAATCTGCATGTTTTGATCACTTCCTGCCAGGACTTCTGCTTGTTAAAGAGTCGTCCGGTATGTCCTCTTCCTCTTGTGGTTTATTGTCATTTAGTAAAGCTAGTATTGAAATTCCCTTTATCGTTGTTCCTTCTATTTCCTTCCGTGCAGGTATAAGTCGGCAAGCACAGGCAGACTAAAGCCCTCAATTGAGCGGCATGGTAGTAGTCTTGTAAGCAGGGAAGGCCCATTCCCCCCTTCTCTTTTCTTAATTGCAACGTTTTAAATTTAATTCGGACCCTTTTCCCTTACCAAACATACCGCTCTCTTCTCTTCTCTACATTCTCTTCTTCTTTGGAGTATTAGTGGCGGATAATCATGATCCAGGTTTATGCGGTTCTCCTGCCAGGTAAACCCCTTCTTCTGCTATAATGGAGCGTGGCGGCGCATCTCTTGGCGGCTGCGGTCCCAGCGACTGTTTAGCCCTTTCAATTTGCAGGTCGGGCATATCCTGCGTTAGCTCGAGGCCTTCCCGGAGCAAGTTTTCCACAAATGAGACCATCGTGGTCGATTCCTTTTCGGATCCTTCTGGAACCCCATAGATCCTTATGTTCTCACGTCTAGAGCGGCTTTCCAGGTCCAGCAACTTGTCCTCCAGCTTGGTGTGCAGTTTCAACATAGCCGTAATGGCGTTTTGGATCCTCTCTTCTGCTTTCTGAATTTGCCCTTCCGCCTCGTCCAGTCTGGTATTTGCCTTTACAATTTCTTCTCTTATTGTCTCTAATTGTTCTTTGTTTTCTTGGTGAAACTCTCGTATTTCTTGCAGAATCATTTCTAAGTTGGCCATTTCTCCGCACGTTAGCTCAAATGTGTTTGCTGCTAATTATAGCTGCGCTCCGTCTTTCTCTCCCACCTGTCTTCGGACGACGTTTGTTGCTCAAATTGATGATATTGCTTTTTATCCCCTATCACTTCACTTGTTGTTAAATAATTTATTTGGTTTCTCTGGGGATATTTCAAAAGTTGTCTGGTTCAACCGGGAGCTCCCTTGTTATGCGGCCATCATGGTGGTGTTCCGACCGGGAGTCACCATCCATGTATCTTAACAGTCGTTGTAGTCAGGATAATTTGTAAATTTTGTCGTGGTTCAATGTCTAACCCACTTTTGTAAGTCGCTTTGGATAAAAGCGTCTGCTAAATGCGTAAATGTGAATTTAGGCAGGAATAATATCCAGTAGCAGTCAGTCTTGCCCCTGACTGAAGAACATTGCTGTATGCCAGCCTCATGACTGTGGTGTCGCGCCAACAGCTCCATTCCCACAATAAATGTCCCGAATGACACTATCAGCTTTTGCTTTTGCCGCTCCTCCTTAAATCTGTCTAGCTGTATGGTCATAAAAAATCCTTGACATTTGTGAAGATGCTAACAAGAAAATCAATACTTTTGTCAAATACGGACCCAAGTGAATGTATTTTATCTTTCGGCATGGTAATCAGCATCTCCCCGTTGTAAGAAACAAGCAAAAAAACTTGATGCCAGATTATTGATACGGTCCTCCTGTCTAGTTGTGGTTGACCCCTCAACTTTTTGAGCATTTAAAAAAAATGTTTTCCGTGTTTGTGGTTAATATTTTTCCTTTAAACCACATTTCAGCTCTTTTTTTTTGTTTCCTGATCTTTAGGTTTCTAAAAAAGCAGAAGAAAGCTCTGAACTGTTTAATCGAAAAAAGTTTGTAGTTTTGATGCGAGGAATTTCTTTATTTACAATTAACTTGCCGATTAAGTTTGTGGGGTTCAAGGTGGGGCTGTTGTAGCACTTACTGAGTCCAAATAAACGGCTGATCTTAGCTTTAATATTTGTTTTGTGGTGATTTGTAAAAAAAAGCTCTTAAAGAGACTTACTTATATTTTTTTAAGTTATTAATATTTTAATTCTGTTTTTCTTTTAGTTATGGCTACAAGAATATATAATTTCAATGCAATCATACATTCATACAGATTTAGCCAAGTTGTCAAACAATGCATCAAGTTAATTATTCTAATTAGTTCTGAAGGTTTTGAATAAAAGGAAACCCAGTAGGATCCATCGAGACATGGACTTGCAAAATGTAGTCCTCCGGGACCAACATGTAGAGATGAAGGGGAGCATTATCGTTGAGTTTTCAGCAATCTCTCATACTGAGCATGCATGTAGCGACAGTGGAGAGGAAAAACTCCCCTTTAACAGGAAGAAACCTCCAGCAGAACCAGGCTCAGTACAAGCAGCCATCTGCCACGACAGACTGGAGGTTTTAGAAGAGAAAAGCAGTGCAGCTGTTCTAGGAGTAGTTTCTATGTAAGAGAAAAGTAAACGGTTAAAAGTAATGCTTAGGTGGTGGCAGCATCATCTCACTCGAAGCCCCTCTCCTGGAAAGTGTCTCGGTTAACAGAACAGAAAACACTGAACAATTGAAATAATAGTAGCCACTGTAACTATAAGCTTTAGTTAAACAGGAAGGTTTTAAGCCTAGATTTGAAACTAGACAGGGTGTCTGTCTCACGGACTAAAGCTGGAAGCTGGTTCCACAGGAGAGGAACCTGATAACTAAAAGATCTGCCTCCCATTCTACTTTTAGAGGTTCTAGGAACCACCAGTAAACCTGCAGTCTGAGAGCAAAGTGCTCTGTTAGGGACATAAGGAGTAATCAGATCTCTGAGACATGATGGAGCTGATTAGTGAGGGCTTTATATGTCAAAATAAGAATCTTGAAATCTATTCTAAGTTTGACAGAAAGCCGATGAAGGGAAGCTAAAATAGGGGAGATATGATTTGTCTGAAGTTTCATCAGATCTCCTGCTGAAGTGTTTTGAATCAGTGGAATCTTTTAACTGCATTTCTGGGTTTACTGATTGTAAACAATGACAGTAGCCCCTCCCTTTAAAGGGGTTAATGCATTGACTAGTTTTCCATGCTGATTCCTGGACAGGATGTTGTTTTTTATTACAGAATTATTTTGTAGGTCAAAGAAGGAAATGCCACAAACTTTAATTAATTTTGGATTTAATATCCATCCATTAAGTGACTTCTATTAAGTGACTTTTTTTTAAATTGTGGGTTTCTTTTTTGTTGCCTGCAGGTGAACCTGTACTCTGAGCCTCCAAAGGCTGGTCACTCGTTGAATTCTGAGCTTAATCGTAACCCTTCAAACCTCCTGCGAGTAGATTTTCCTCAAGCTCAGAGGCCCGAGATCTGCTCACCTGGACAAAGTACTCCTCGGGGTAAAGCTATTGTCTGTCTCTGAAGTTTTTAACCTTCTTTTTTTTGTAAATTGGACCCTAACCCTACTTTTAACTGGCCTGTTTATTGAACAGAGACGTTGGACGCCCGCTCTTCGCCGTCCCAGCTGGGACAACAGCTCTCCAATGTCCTCTTCAGTCAGTCTGAGAAGTTCATGCAGCAGGTAACGACAAAAACTACTTGAGTTATTTAATCTACTCAGATTTTGTTAATATGATTTTGTTTTGTTTTTTAGCTGAAAACCTTTGAGGATCTCCTGAAAAGTGATAAACTCACATCTTTTCAAAAACTAAAGGTAAGAGCAGCAAACTGAGCTCTGGGTATCTGACTGGTGCCTCTTTTCTGATCTGTTGCCCGTCATCTTCAGGGTCTCTCTCAGCTTTCTGAGGGCCTGGACTCTTTAGAAAGCGGCTATCTTCTGGCTAGAGATGAACACAAGCTTCTGCAGCAGAGAGGAGTGGAAACCTGCCACTTTGATCCTAAACGGTAGGCAAGAGGGCTTCTGTCAAACTTTCATCTAATTTCTCTGGCATTCAGTTTATGTTATTAGATGTTTTGTTGGTTTTAGGGAGCTGGAAGGTCTGGTGTTTCATTGTGGGCTGCGTATGGATGAGCTGAGGGAACAATTTCAGCAGGACCAGCTTCCCTCTGTTTGCTTATTTTCTTCTTCTCCTCCAAACATCTCCTTATCTGCTCCATCTGGATTAGAAGAAGCAACTGAGACGCCACCGCAGGTTTCAGCACACTTTTTGTTCTGTCTGTGAATGTTTTAGGACTCTGAACGCAACAGACACTCTGACAAAATGTGACATGTCCAGCAAAATAAGGTTTATTTTAAATATTAAAGTTTTAAATTTGTACATTTTGATACAAACTTTAAAACACAAATGTACTCATCCTTAGTATTGTGGTAATAAATTAATAACGAAGCAATATATGTTTTCTGAAGTTTCGCTTGGTTAATCTGAATATAGCGTCATGACCTGCCTTGTAAACCAAGCCACATAACTTTTATCAACCCATTATGTCTAATTTACAAAAAGTAAATAAAACCTGTGAGTTAACTTCCGTTTTCCTATATTTGACAAGGTTTTCTAGCCACTCTTTACTCAAATTACAACCTGGGCCTGTCTGCCAAACAATCCTCAGATTATCACAAATAATTTTGGGTAACCTATTAAGTGTTTGTTTTGTTTTTTACATCAGATTCAAGATGAAGTTACAGTAAAATGATCTGTTTATGTTGTAACTGAACTCTAATACTTATCAGGGATTAACAAGAATTAAATGTTCAACTTTAATTTTACTGTGGATCTTCTTGAGAAAATGCCTATTGTAATAAATTTGCTTTTATAGTTTTCCTTTGTTTTCTCTTGTGCATTAGCTTCCCGGTCAGTTGGTAATAAAGCTCGGTCACTTCTGATCAATTTGTAGTGAATTTTGCATCAATAAATAATTGGGTTGATTCTGGGCCACATATCAAGTATATTTCAGACTCCTTGGCCACTGGAAAACATTGACTTAATTCAAACTTGTGCACCTGATTATTATTTTTTTAAACAAATTATGAAGTTTAGTAGTTCTAATAAAAGATTTATTACCAAAAGTGACTAAACTACCCCGCTCTCCTTACAGACTCCAGCTGAGCTTTTCCAGGTTGATGCTGCTGCTGCAGAGGTAGAGGAGAGCCCAGTTAGTAAAAAGAGCGATGAAGAGGAAGATAATGAAGAAATGCTGAAGTCTCTCTACTCCAGACCTTTGATTAGCGGTGAACGAAACATTGAGCACAAACAAACTGAGCCACTGGATCAGTAAGTGTTTTTTTTTTTGTTTTTTTGGATACGGATACCTAACAAATCAAAATGGACTAAATCTGTTGATCTGGAGCTTTCTCTGATTGTACCAGGAAAGAAAAATGGTCCTTATTTCACACTCTCTGCATCTTTTTGTTCTGTTTTTTTTTCTACCCTTAGCAGCCAAACATTGAAGGAGCGTTTTAAACTTCCCAAAGCTGCATCCTCTCTTCCTCTAAACACGCCTCTGAAACATAGTGGAGAAGAAGAGAAGAAAAGTCAGAGAGAGGGAAACACTGGCGTCCAGAGGTGAGTTCTGTTAACCCAGCACATCTTGATGCTCTATCCAGATTTTATTTTAGTGAATTTCTTCCTAATTAAATGTGATCAGACTTCTAGGTGAATAGATTGCAACCTTCACGCTCAGAAGAATAACCTAGACATCACAGAAGAAACTATGAGAGCGGGCCGTACTGGCACAAATCAGAACAAGATGAAGGAAGCTTAACTGGGCGCTGCTCGCTTCAGACATCGTTTATGTCCGGATTGACGGAAGAGTTGAATCAAATGAGACATGAGCCGTCAGATTGCAGATGCTTTAAACTATCTGATACGTAGCAGATTTAGTAACGCGTATAGTACAATTTAGATGATTTTTGTTTAGGCTTATAAGATCGGGATTGGTGCGTTCAAACAGCCGTGAAAAAATCTGATACGGTTAGGATATCGCTCTTGTGAGAACAAAACAGAAGTGAGGACGGTGAATGGTATATATTGAGATGTTATACAAGACTTGCCAACTCATTTCGAATAGATTTTTTTTTGTTGTGCAAATGAAAGAAAACTATGGTAACGGGTGTCAATATTTTTATAAAGCATTGTATTTGTAGGTTGGTTGTGAGAAATTAATATAATTTTACTGAAGTCTGTGCAAAACTATATCTGAAACAGAAAAGTGGAACCGGAGCAACGCTCTCTGCGCCGTTCCAGGCCCAGCCGTTGGGCCACGCCGCCTGATCCTGCCTCAAGCAACAGTCGAAGTTCGGACAGGAGGAAGTCTCCCGGCAGCAGCGTGAGCAGCTTAGCCCACGGCGCATCAGAACGGAGGAGCTCCCAGGTTCAAACAGGAAGCAGGAGGGTTCTGTCTCAGGTTAGCGTCAACTAACACCAATTTAGTTTCGGTCTCTAATGGATGCAGAATGGATTTCATTACTTCAGCTCGCAATGTGCATCAGCTAGATTTCACGTAAAAACTAAAAACAGTGTAATGCAAGAGCAGATGTTGATTTCCGTTGAGCAGTTTTTTAATGTACATTTATATTTATGCATTAAGCGGATGCTTTATCCAGAGTGACTTACTTTTTTTTTTTTATATTGATTAAACATTGAAGTGCACCACAAAGTACAAAATATAAGTTACCTTTACGGGAAATCTGAAATTGTTTTAATTATTTTGTTGAAATTTTAACCACCCTTTGCAGTTTTCAGTGGCTTATTACACTTAAAACACCCAGAATTTGACGAAAAAAGAACATTTATTAAAAGGTTGAACATAAAGATATCTGAAAATATTTTATGTAAATTTCCATTCCCTTAAATTTGAGCACAAAAGTGCACTGTTACTTTTTCCTCACACTGAGTAATTGTTTTTAATATATTCAAAATGAAACTTAATTGATAAGACAATTAAAATTGTTTATAATCTGTTTCATAATCCAGCGTCTCCCATCTCAGCATTTCCTGATTTTCAAACAGCTGTACTTTATCCCGACAAGCCAGGCACCAAAGGAAGCCACAATGAACAGAAGTAGCTGAAAGTCTCCACGTAATTGGTCTGTTTTGCTGGTTTTTACTGGTAGACGGTTTACTTTAGGTCTGTCTACACTTTTCCCTCTAAAATATATAAATAAAATGCTGATATTAAAATCTCTAGTTCATTTGGCTCGGGCACTGAGAAAAATCAAGCTGCATCTCATTGTCAGGTGTAAACAGGCTTTTGTCAAGTTGATTATTTAACGTCAGCCGAACCGACGGAATATAAGGTAAAACAGACAGTAGAATATTTTATCTTGAGAAAATTAATCAACTTTAGGATTTTAAACTTAATGAGACACGACCTGTGGGGTGGCCTCATCCCTCAGCCTTTTATTCTGATTATTTCATCAGTCTGGTTTCACAATCCTGATACATGAAGTTGCCAATAAGAGGCTGTTCTTTATGGATTCAGGAGTTTCACTCTTGAGAAATATTTTACAACATTATCTGATAAATAAACGTAAAAGGATTGGACCAAGTATTGGATTCCTGAGAACCCTCACGGCGCTTAAGTGAATTAATATTTCAGTCGGTTTGTTGGATATTCGTAGATCCCATGTTGACTTGAAAGGTGGGTGAGCACAGTTGCAAGCAAACTAGCTCACCTCACTCCGTTTGTCAAATCCCATGCCAGAAACCTGCGGGTCATACTTGACTCAGGGCTCTGCCTTGACAGACAGATAAGCTCTGTCGTTAAGAACGGTTTCTATCAGTTACGAATCATCTCCCACCTTAAATCATTCTTATCTTATAACACTCGTGGAAAAAGTATCTAACCTGGATTACTGTAACACTCTTTACTTTGGCCTCCCTCTGTCTTTACTTTCACGTCTGCAGTTGGCTCAAAGTGCTGCAGCACGACGGCTGACTGGTACATGGAAGCGTGAACTTCCAGCATGTCCCTCAGGTCATTTGGTAAAGGACTATTAAATGTGCATCGATCTCGCCTTAAACAGAAAGGTGATGGAGTCTTTGCTGTGGCTGCTCCCCGACTCTGGAACCAGTTACCCTCAGACATCAGATATGCCTCCACTGTCTCCACCTTTCAAGAATCAGTTTATTTATATAGCGCCAATTTACAACAGATGTCGTCTCAAGGCACTTTACAAGAAAATCATTTAAAATCAAAGATAAATCATAAACAAATCAGTTTGAAAAATTTTCCCAATCTAAGGAACCCCAACAGATTCATGGAGTCATTGACTTGCAGCATTCACTCCTCTGGAATCAGCAGACAGAAACAATGGCTTGTGTTGTCGTTGACTTTACAGCAATCCCTCATACTGAGCATGCATGTAGCGACAGTGGAAAGGAAAAACTCCCCTTTAACAGGAAGAAACCTCCAGCAGAACCTGGCTCAGTACAAGCAGCCATCTGCCACGACCGACTGGAGGTTTGAAAAGACAGAAAGCTAAATTAGATGCACAGGATACTGAAATAATAGAGTTTATAGCAGCAGTTGTAGAACGTCACTGGCAGCATCTCAGCCCATGTTCTCATCCAAGAAGCTGTCTCAGCTAACAGAACGCCAGGCCAGGTGTGGTTACTATGGAGAGAAGAACACTAAGAGAAAACAAAAGGTTAACAAGGTTGAAATAACGGGAACTAAGTAGATTGGACAAAGGAAGAATGTAGCAAAGAGAGAAGTTGTCAGATTGTCCTCCAGCAGTCTGAGCCTGTAGCAGCAGAACTATAGGAATAGCTTAAATAACCCTGTAGAGTGAGACATGAAGAAGGTAGAGCAAAGGAGAACCGTCTGTCTAGACTGAGTTCCTCCCCCACACGGATTGTTCTGTCTTCTCTACCTCTTCCTAACTATAAACTTTATCAAACAGGAAGGTTTTAAGCCTAGATTTGAAACTAGACAGGGTGTCTGCCTTTAAATCCAGATTAAAAACTCACCTATATTCATTAGCTTTCCCAGTCATTTAATCCTCTCACTTTGGGCGTTTCTGTGGTTTAAGTCCATATTTGTGATTTGTTGCTTTATTAATATTTTATGTTCTTTGGTACAGCACTTTGGTCAGCGATTTAGCTGTTTTAAACGTGCTTTATAAATATATTTTACTTAACATTTTATATCATTAATTAACAGTAAATGAATGTAAAAATAACCCCAGCAACTAATAAGAAATGCCTCTTTTTTCTTTTTTTTTTCTTTCTGTTTTTACTGATCAGGATCGGATCATCTCTCCAGAAACTGACAGCGGGTTTGTGGGATCAGAAAGCAGCAATCTGACTCCTGCAGGTGTTCCCAACCCACCGTACCAGAGGACCTCAGAGAGGTGTGGAGTCCAGCAGCTTTTAGCCTCTACTGGGTCCTTCACTACTGCATAAACCCTTATTTGCACCATCCCTGTTCAGTTAAAATGATCGGTTAGGGTCTGTTTCTCTTAGCTCACCTCTCTTGTTTCTGTCTTTTATTTGGTTTAAAAGCGTTTCGAGGACTCTGAACACAAACCCTAGCAGACCTCCGGCAGCGGCGCTGTCACGCAGCCCGCTGGATCAGAGCACCGAGGGCCGCACGCTCCCATCCAATCAGAGGAGGAGGTGCCGGCAGAGGAGGCGGAGCTTCTCCCACTCTCCTCAGAGCTGCATAAGTCAGAACAAGCAGTCCAGAGCCGACGATGGATCCAGTGATCTCCAGATGAGTGACTTCTGCTCAAGTACGAGTGACGGTAAAAATCTACACAAGTAATAGGAAGAAAAACGAGGTCTGGGCTATGTCTGCACAATATTAGAAACTCCTCAGGTAGCGGTAACTTTATTAAGCATTGTGATGACGATATCAAGTGCAATATTTTTTGTTTTCAGACTTTGTAATATGTACTTCCTACTCTTTGACCTTTATCACTTTTGTCATTATCGTTTGTGTCTGTTGAGAGCTGTTGCTGCCATCACACTTTAAGTCTAAGCTTGATTGGACAGTTGTTTAATATTGTTGATTTCATTTCGCCCTCATTTGTTTACTACATCAGTGAATATTATCATTTTTCATCCTGAATTCCCCGCTATAAAGTAAACCCTTGCCTGTGTGTGTGCGTGTGTCCTTGCAACTGAAATCCAAACATCTTGTTTGGAAATAAGGAAGACTGTAGATGTTGCCATATCTTGCAGTGCTACGACGCTTGCTACTGGGGTG
>JAVLVB010000002.1:492986-529872 GCA_032876305.1 Orestias chungarensis
GATTTCATTTCGCCCTCATTTGTTTACTACATCAGTGAATATTATCATTTTTCATCCTGAATTCCCCGCTATAAAGTAAACCCTTGCCTGTGTGTGTGCGTGTGTCCTTGCAACTGAAATCCAAACATCTTGTTTGGAAATAAGGAAGACTGTAGATGTTGCCATATCTTGCAGTGCTACGACGCTTGCTACTGGGGTGCTAAAGCATACAAATGTATAATTTTAACAGTTAAAATAGTCAGTTATATTAGAAAGTGCCATGTATTTGCACTTTTTGGGGTTTAAATACAGCTGTCCACTTTAGATAACCTTAATAAACACAAAATAAACTAAAGGTTTTCATCTCAATACAAACTTGCTCAGTCCATCCACTTACGATAGCTCCATCATCACCGCAATAACAACGATATGTTATTGCTCTTATTTTTCTTCGTTCCTTTGTAAACGCTCTGCTTCCTCCTCCGGTCTGATCGCAGCTCACTCGACCTCCAGAGAGCAACAGAGCGACGCCCTCACAGAGTCTCTGCTCGGCTCCCGCTCAACCTCCCCACCGCCCGCACGCCATCGCCACGGTGACCCTCCAAGAGCACCAAACGCTCGTCAGGATGGGAAGCAGAGGTGTGTGTGTGTGTGTGTGTGTGTGTGTGTGTGTGTGTGTGTGTGTGTGTGACCACGGCTGACATGCCTTTCCCGAAACTAAACGTCTACACAAACAAACTAGAAAAGTAAACTAAAAATATTGAGATTTAATTCGTGAGTACCTAGCTACTTTATACTTCATCAGTTCTCCACTCTTCATGGTTCAGGTTCGTTGTGGCCCCCCCTTGCAAAAGTTACTGCATCAGTGCGGCGTGGCATGGGGCAGATAAGCCTCTGTTTCTGCTGAGTTGTTCAGGAAGCCCAGGTTGCTTTCTCCTTTGGGATTCTGGTCAGGCAAACACAGTCACCTCTTCTCCACCAAGGGCTGGTTCCATGCTGGTGCTAGAGTCGGTTAGCGGCTGGATCCAAGTGTGAACCGACAAATAAATTTTTGTTTTTCCACACACTGGTGCTGGGCGGAAAGCTACGACATTACGTCGCTCCATGCGTACGCATACGTCACCATTACCCAGTAGGTTTTGCGCCAAATCCAACCGTCACAAGACAACAACACTTTTTAAGCTTGTTAATAATTTGCTCACCACTGCTCAGACCCTCCAGCAACCATCTCTCGCTGGATGTATTTTAACACTGGTTTGGTCCTTGAAGCCCCCTCAAGTTTCTTTTCCACTTTGGTGGAGGACCACACTGCGAGCAGGAAGTTTTTCTCCTCCACTGACCACTGCTGCTTTGACTTCAGGTCCATTCAAGTCTGAAGGTTCGTCTGTTTACCCTCCTGTTCTGCTTCTGCCGCCCTTCTTCCATCATTTGTTGAAGCTTGAAGCAGACCTGCTTCTTGTCTGCATGAAAAAGATTCAGATGAGGTTTTTGCGGTATCAGATCCGTGGTTCTCCTTGGTTCCTCCATTTGGATGTTTTCTAAGGATGTCTGACGCTGAGAAGGACGCCGGGGCGCTGGCGGGAGGGACTTCACGTCTCGTCTCTTTTCGATCTCATTGGAGGAGCCAAAGAGTGTCGGTGGAGGGGGATGTTTGGGTTTCCCTCCTGAATGTTTAGTCTTGAGTTAAGCTTGTGTGTTCATTGTGTCGGCATCAGAAAAACCATTTCTGTGTAAAAAAACAAATATACAAATTTTCTGGAAACAGAATCCATTTGCTTAAAAAAAATCTGCCTTTAATGAAAACATGAAATATTTCACCCTGTGTTTGAAATGAATCTACTAATAGTCACATTTATTTTGATGCTCTCTGATTCTATTTACTGTTCTGTATGTTTTTTTCCCCAGAATCTGATGCTTTTCAGTGAGGTTACTTGTAGGAGGTACAATCTCTTGTTCACTGCATGGTGTGGTGTTGCATGTTTCCTATCAAACTGTGTATTTGTGTGCATTTTATGGAACTGAACCGTTTAGATTCGTTGGGAAATCCCCACATTGAAGCAGTTTTTCCGGGAACGTTGATCAGAGTCTGCTGCCAAACCCGGAGAACTTTGTGGTTTACTGTGTTCACTAAATCCAAACGTTCAGGTTAGAAGCATTGGTTGTGATTTTAGATTTTTTTTTTTTTATCCGGATGTTGTTTGCTGGTTTTCAGGGACGCGTTCATGACTCTGCAATCAGAGGTGAACAGACTGAAGGAGAGAGTGGACGTCTGTCTGAAAACTGAGAAGCTTCTCGACACAGAGGCGGCAGATCATCACTGCTACTCCTCACTTCCCATCAGGTCAGTTTTTATCCTCCAGGTGCAACCCTCACATTTTTGTGTCATTTGCGACCCCAGTCCCCCAAAAGTCTTCACAACTCATGGCAAAACAAGATTTCAGCAACTTTAGAAAAGCAGACTATAATAAATCATCCGAATCTTTTCCACAGTTCAAAGCAAGACAAATTTGTTTGTATAGCACATTTCATGTACATGACAGTTAAAAGTGCTTTACAAGTTACAATTGATGAGCAGAAAGAAGGTAAGTTTAAATATCAATACAAACGACTATTTAAAAGTGTGATATTGTCAGTCCCCCCCCCCCCGGAAAAACGTGGGCATAAACCTTTCGAAATCGTTTACATCAGTGTGGTCTGCGTGCTAGACGACCTGCAAGGGAACTTGACCACACCAGCACGCACAGGCGTCAACATCTTGCATGGGCCAGGGAGCATTTACGCTGGACGAGGGACCAGTGGGCCTCAGTGCTGTTCTCTGATGAAAGTCGATTCACGTTGAGCAGAAATGATGGCCGCCAACGATGTTGGACACGTCAAGGAGAGCGCTATGCATCAGCCACTGTTGTCACCAGACGAGCTTTTGGTGGTGGCGGTGTCACAGTGTGGGCAGGTGTGTCCAGTCTGTATAGAACTGCCCTACACTTTGTGAATGGTATTGTGACAAGCCCATACTACCTGAATAACATCATTAATCCAGTGATTGTGCCCCTACATGAACAACACAGGCCTAATTTCATCTTCATGGACGCCAACGCTCCAGCTCATCGGGGTTGCATCATCAGGGAACGGCTGTTGGAGACTGGTGTACCTCACATGGAGTGGCCTGTACTTTCTCCAGACCTGAATCCAATTGAAAACCTGTGGGATCAACTGAGTCGCCATGTAGAGGCTCAAAACTCTGCACCCCAAAACCTCAATGACCTGAGGGTTGCCCTTCAAGAAGAGTGGGATGCCCTGCCTCAGCAGACAATAAGTGGACTTGTGAACAGCATGAGACGTTGTTGTCAAGCTGTAATTGATGCTCAAGGGCACATGACGAGTTATCAACAAATTGTTTGAGATGAGGAAATCACCAGTGCATCCTTCTACTTAAATGTCCTACTTTCGTGATATGATATCACTGTAGCGGAAACTTTTTACATTTTCCGCAAATTTCAGCCGAAAGCCAAATATCCCTAACTTTTTGTTAGTAGTGTATAGGAAGCAGCAAACATGACATAACATAGCAGCATAGCTGAGCCAGATTAGTCCCGTTATGCTAACTTAGTCTTGGGCAATTTAAGGTCATCTATAACGTAGTATGAGCAAAATATGAACATTGCTTAGTTCTGAAATCCAGAATATGTCTAAGAACAAAGCCAGTTGTAACTAACTTAAAGCTCCCTGTAGTAAGACGCTGGATCAACTTCAGTCCATTGGCTTTTATTGGTTTAATGGGCAGATCTGACACATCCAATATGGCCGACGCGCTGACATGCCGCCGCTGCTGTGAACAAAACGTGTTTGTTATGGTGGTGCACGGAGGTAATGACATTTCACGTTCTGCAAAAAAAAAAAGCGGGATCAGTAAATCCAGGCAAAATTCAGAGATTTCTGCTCCTAGATTCTATTTATGTGGTAAATGTGCGGCCTTCAATGATTTTCCACGTTTTTCTGGAGGGACTGTATAATAGCAGTGACTGGTGACTACCTTGCAGCGTTCCCTCCTCCTGGATCAGGACCTGGAAACAGTGCTGCCCAATCAGGACACCAGAGCAGGTGTCTGTAAACGTTGATTAACAGCAACTACAATAGTAGTTGCACAGTGAAAAGAAGTGATCAAATTAAATGTATAGCAGGAGAACTGTAGACATAGTTCAGGTTAAACCAAAACCCTTGGATTCAAGGAGATTCTCTTTTCATTCGCATCACATGTAGTACATGAGTTGGAACAAAATTTTACTCTCGTGGTCCAGTTTTATTCACAAGAAAATACAATAAAATATAAGATATAGCAAAATGTGAAAGATGTATACACAAAATATAATGCAGGGAATTAGCAGCAACATGTTAAGGTGTCTTGAACAAAAGCGGCTCAGTGCAGGTAAAGTGTGTGTAGTTTTAAATCCACGTAAGTGTCGATGCAGTGGGTGTCTAGGTGGAGTTTGAGAGTCTTACAGGTGACTCGATTCCCCCCAGCCTCCTTCTTGAGGGGGAGCGGGGCAAAAGCTTGAGTGTGCTGGGTGGGCGTGATCCTTCCTGATGCAGGTAGAACCAGCGAGATCTATATAAATATCATAATTGATTAAATTAGTTTGTCTCATCAAGGACAGTGATGAGTCTGCTTACAGACGGGTGGTTGATCAGGTTGTCCTCTGGAGCAGTCAGAACAATCTGGAGCTGAACACAGCAAAAACAGTGGAGATGACCGTGGACCTCAGGAGGAGCCCCCCAACCCTGCCAGCACTCACCATCCTAGACAGGACTGTGATGGCTGTGGAGTCCTACAAGTTCCTGGGCCCAACGATCTCCAAGGACCTGAAGTGGGACAGCAATATCAACTCCATCATCAAGAGGGCTCAACAGAGGATGTACCAGCTTTCTGTACCAGCTGAGGAAGTTCAACCTAACCCAAGAGCTGATGGTGCAGTTCTACACAGCCATCATAGAGTCCATCATCACCACATCAATCTCAATGTGGGGAAGTGCTCTCACAAAACACGACACCAAGAGCCTGCAGCGCATTATCAAGTCTGCAGAGAGGACCATCGGTGTAAAGCTGCCCGCACTGCTGGACCTGCATGCCTCCAGAACCAGGAAGCATGCAGAGAAAATCATCACAGACCCGTCTCACCCTGGCCGTCACCTGTTTCGGTGCCTTCCATCAGGCCGACGCTTCAGCCACATGAAGACCCGTACGACCAGGCTACAGAGAAGCTTTTTTCCAACTTCTGTTATTCTCATGAACAATTGAACAATTTATTTATATATTTTTATAATTTCTATAGTTTTTATACTGCACAAAACTGCACTTTTAAAAAAATATATAAATTACACATGCTAAATGTTACAAATGTTTCTTTACTGTATTTTTCGTGCACTGCAAGCATCTATGTAACCAAAAACAAATTCCTTGTATGTGTGAGCATACTTGGGCAATAAAGCCTAATTCTGATTCTGATTCTGATTTATGGATGCGCTTACATACTAAACCAGACCTTTTAAACCAGAATTTTTTTTATACCTATTACATGGCTCTGTCACAGATTTGGACAAAGCAAAAAGGAAAATTATGATATTAAAAGGTTTAAAGTTCCTCTAATAGTTTTATTTTTTCACCTCATTATTTTTCCTGTTTTCAGACCCGGGGAGTTTTGTAGTGACGCAAGTCTGGGGAGAAGATCAGCTCAGGCAGTCGACGACGTCCATCAGGAGCCTGGATTCAGTGGAACATCGAGAGAGACGACGGCTTCTGCATCGAAACGACAGCAAAGCCATGTTTGTGAGTTGATCTAAGCGAATGCTGGACCCAAAACGTTAAGTTTAAGTTTTGGCCGTAATGTTTGCTAAAATATTTGCTTGCTTGTTGTCTGAATAGTAGGTTGATACTTAATGCATCTCGTGTTTGTTTGTTTCTTTTTAGTGAGGAGATCAGAACCGGGTCCGCCTCAGCCTCGGGTGTCCAGATGTACCCAAACGGCAGCGCGGATCTCTGCAGTTAATGTGCGCAACAGTAACACACAGACCTGTAAGGATGTCGACAACATGATCATTTTCCTGTTTTAAATCAAATTCAGTTACTAAAGAAGGAAACTGCTTCATTCAGTCCCTAAGTCCTTGTTTTTACAGGGAGGTCTTCGGATTCGGATGCATCTGACGAACCTGACGGCAAAGTTCAGAGTCCTCTCTGCCCTCACTGTTCATCTATCCTCACAGGTCACACGGAACGTCAGTCATTCATCCTGTAGACAAAATCTATATCTAATGTTAATGGATGTTTATCTCTGTCAAACTAAAAAGACTAGAGTATATATTGGAAACCAATTTATTAGATGGCCTAAGCACATTATTAAACTCTTATATAAAGAAGGTGATTGGGCAGAATAAAGTCCATACTGCAGGAAATTATAATTTTTTTTAAAACTCAAGAATTGATGGTACAAAAAGGGAAGGGGGGTTTACAGACAAATAACAGACAAAGCATAAATATTGTACCTAGTTACCACTAAAACGGTCCAAACGCAGTGGCTCCACATTAGAAATTTAAAAGAAAATTTTTCACTGCTGCATTGTTTCAAAGTACATCAAACACCATCACTATCTAAGATTATCTTTGGAGGGTAATTTGTGCTGGTAGATCCAGCTGGTGGCAGCAGAGAGCCACAGGATTCTTCTACTGTCTGTGGACGCCTCAGGTCACAGTATGACTCTTATGTGTTGTTGTGATTATGGCTGACTATGGGGATGGACCATTATTACCTCCTCAAGTCCATCTAAATGCATCCAAACGAAATCAGACCAAATTAACAGAAAGCTGTTTGTAATTCAGGTTGTCGCAGACATCCTCCCTCCAGTTGCCTGCACCACCAACCATTTGACTCCTCCAGAAAGTACGCTGCAGTCTCACCCTCGGCTCTCCAGTACGTGTCTTGGTTCCCGTCGCAACTTCTGTAAGTAGCCCTGAAGAGGCAACCGTGTGAAGAGTCCAAAAAGTGGCTCATTTCAGTTTCATTATAACATTTCAAACATTCAGCTCGACCCGTAACAGTAGAGGCAGTCACACTTCACCATATAACTTCAGATGAACCGTTTGTCTCAGGGCATGACCTCCTCAATCCAGAAGTAGGCACTCGCATATTTCTATGCCACAACAAATTAAAATTGTACTAAATGCTCTCCACACCACAGAAAATAAAAATTTTTACAGGACTAACTAACCCAACTTGGTGTCTTAAAAATGTCTTGCGGTCATATATCTGAAATTAAAACCTCAAAATGACTGAAATGAATTTTCACACAAGCAATTGGCCGTAAATGTGTTCGTCACAGGTCTTACGTTTGTCCATGGCAGGTCTAGTTAATCTTGTAAAGACGAGTTTGTGTGTGTAAGGTGGAAAACTTCGGTTGTCAGCAGACTGCCTTCATTGATCGGCGACTTGCGTCACTGCATCAACTAACGATGGAAGAAACTCTGGATAACATCTCCACCATTGACCGGCGGACACCAGTAAAATACCGTGTTACCAACAGCCTCGCATCAAGAAAGGAAGCAACAAACGGCAACAAGATGGAACAATAAAAATAATAAAAATGAATAATGATAATTCAAAAAAAGACAAACATAAGCCGATACTATATTCTATCCGATAAATTGCCCCCCCCCCCCCTATTTATTAGTCACATGTTTGCCACTTTGGTAATAAGGCTCCCTATTCCCAGTTATACATGATCAATAGTCAATATGTCATTAGATATTAAACTGATATTTAGCTGATCAAATTTGATTTAAAGGAGCAAGCCAAAATACCTTTTCCCTCTTCCTTGCCTGCAAATGTTGCATAAAAAAACACTAGATAATGATTCATAAATGTTTACAGATGGATTGTTTAAATGTCTGTAAACTATTTCTATCCATCTAGAATGGGAGCTTTATAAAAGGAAGGTGGAACCTGAAGGTTCATTAAGCAAAATCATCTAGAATGACAATTTTTACTAGTGATGACTTCCCCATTGTTTCAGGTTGTCTTCCACACCTTTGTGCTCGTCTCCTGCCGACATCGCGGACCTCCGCTCAGGAACCAGACGTCCCAGAGAGGAGAGAGGGCGACGGAGACGCTCGCACTCTGCCGACAGGCAGCGCTCGTTCGACGGCTCCCTGGACCGAGCCATCAGAGCGGCGCGCCGCATGAAGCAGGCGTCCCGACACATGGCTCGCTCTCTGGCGTCAGGTCTGGAGTACCACAAGACGCTCAGTCAGTCCGGCAGCTTCTAGACTAGAGCTGAACTCACTCAGGTTAGTTCAGTCACACTGAGTGAGGCGGGACAACAACTCAACCAAAGTAAATAAAAACAATACATTCCACTTTGTAACATTGGTTTGGTTTTTACTCTCAGGAAACTGTTTCTGTTTTGGTTTTAAAGCACATACTTGTTTTCCCTGGATAAAGTATATTGGTGAAAATAAATAATTTCTATGTTTACATTGGATGATGTGAGGACAGGTTTTTAATAGGAAATGTCTGTAGATCAAATAGAATTTTATAACTTAATGTTTTTTATACATTTATAATTAGTCGTACATGTTTTGTTGTGTGTAGTAATCTGAAATTAACTTCACTAATGTGTATAATTGTTTTTAATTTTCTGATTCTGTAAATTAAATACACTCTGTCTCTCTGCCTGTTGAGTTTTTAAACAATATATACGGCCTTAACGTTGCTTTGTATGTAATTATGAGTCATGTGACCAGCAGCACTTTAACATGGGATAGTATGACCGAAGACCTTCCCGCACTTCCGCTGACCAGCAGACGGCGTCGCCTCCCTGGCCAGTTTTAATGTAGGGTAAGTCAGACATGTTTGAAACAGAAAGCAGTGTTAATCCTGGAATGGTTTTAAAAGTAAACGTACAACTTAAACACTCATGAAATAAGGGCAAATTTGATCGTTTTTCTTTAGAATTTCAAGCAAATAATCTCAAATTCATAATCTGAAGGTGAAGTGAAAGGAAATGAATACATTTCAAATGTTATTGTTTGTCTGGAATATTTCCTAAAACGTCAATTTTGTTTCATCATAACCAGCGATTTTGAAATTGAGGCCTTGAGGTCCAGCCTACTGCAACTTTTAGATGTGTCTGCTTCAACACTTCTTAAGTAAAATTATCAGGTCATTAGCAGGACTAGAGAACTTTACTGCATACTGAGGTGTTTCAGTCATTGGAGTAATCTTCATGTTGTAGGATGCCGACCATCGAGAACTGGAGTTTCCCATCCTTGATTTAAGCCATCTGTTGTAGATCTGGTTGCATATTTAGGATTTTTCTGCTACAAGGTGAGCCTCCCATTCAGTCTTTTGCAGCTTCTAACAGGTTTCCTGCCAGGACTGTCCTGGATTTTGCTCCGTCAGTCATCTGTGACCAGGTTCATTATCCCTTCTGAAGAAAAAAGCACTCCAATGGCATGATACAGCCACCATCAGGTTTCATAAAGGTTTAATTTGGGACTCATTTAATCAGATGACCTTCATCCATGTCTCTGCAGTTTTGGACAACCAGCAGGTCTTCAGCTATTTGAAAGCTGAAACTGATGGAAACCTTTTGCTCATGCCCTTTATTAATGCCTCGTAACACACTCACACAAAAAATCCATATATATATAATATCCAGGTGAAAATCTAAAATGAGTTTTTGCTGATTAAATCCTTCCAGTAAGCAACCAACACCAACCGGTTTAAATATAAATGTTTTTGATGGGCTCAAGCTAATTTAAACCCAACATGACTGTATTGTTTTTAATCTGTTGAACTAAAAAGGGAAACACTAACGTATTATGGAAGCCAATTTATTAGACAGCCTTAGTACATAGTAGGTACACATGGAAGTACTGTTTGTGCTTACACACTCGCAGACGTAAAGTCCCAATAAGTGAAACAGTTGCAGGACAGAATAATTTTTTTTCCTGATAAATACCTTTTAAAATAAATGCGCTGAGTGGGCAGAATAAAGCCCATACAACTGTAAATTATAATTTAAAAACATAATTCAAGCATTTACATCACAGAAAACTTATAGTGCAAAGTACAACTTGTTTGGCCAGGAAAGAGGCTACAGGTCAGAGGCAATATCACAGGTTTACTTTTATCCTTGCAAAGCCATTTAACTTTTGGGAAGGGGTTTTTTACATTGCACCATAGGAAAAAACAGACAAACTATAAATGTTGTTCCTAGTTTACGTCTAACCTCTAAAGCTAGAACATTACAAACGCAGTGGCTTCACATTAGCAATGTAAAAGAAAAGGTTTCACTAGTGCACTGTTTCAAAGTAAATCACCATTCAACAGTAAGACGCTTAAACAGCAACAAATGGCAGATACACCACACTACTCAGTGCATGGCCCAGTGACATTATTACTAATGATAAGACCTTAGTCTGACAGGATACAATACTGAAACACAACTGGACCTTTTTTTTAGTATTCATTACATATCAGCAAGCAATAGCCTTTTCAACAATAAATCTATTTGTGTGGAGAAAACATTGGTGCAGGAAACAACAGTAAGGGCATTCAGGGGAGGGATGACTTTAGAGTACACAATTTTATTTTATTTTGCCTCGTCTCCCTAACAAAGCTTATGAGGCGAATACTAAGACCAACAACTTGTTTGAGTATCAGATAAGTTAGCACAAACAAGCAGAACACAAATCTCTCAGAAAAGGGTCCTCATTGTTTGTGCCGGTTCTGTGCTTAACATTTTCAGTAACCTTTTTACAACAGCAGTGTTCAGAAAAGTAGCTTTTTAGCAAATGGTCGGTTACCATTGTTTGCCAATTGCAACAAGAAAATGAGCCACTAGGATGTGTTGTAGGTTGGAAAGTTTTGGTTTTAGTATTTTGTACTGTTTTAGCCAAATAAATGTATTTAAAAAAATCTTGATACATAGTGGATGGTGGACTAGTTTAGTCAACTTTCTTTTTCTTTTTTTTCCTTTGTTTAACCAGGTAAAACCCCATTGAGATCTGGATCTCATTTTCAAGAGGGACCTGGGCAGAAGTCTGCAAACAATTCTGATTGTCAGCTAGCAAACAGTTTTGCCCAGTTTTGGCTGATTAGCTTTGGTAACTTAAATTCCATTAGCTAAAGAGCTAAACCTAGAAAATGAGTAATAATTAAATTAGGATATATGTTTAGAGCAGGACGTGTATCTATTTAAAATTAAATGTTAGGTTACCAACAAACAAACGAAATTGGACCTTAGAAACCCCAAAAACATTAATTAAATAACCTACAGTGTTGCGTGTTTGCTAGCTGACAATAAGAATTGTTTGCAGACTTCTGCCCAGGTCCTTCTTGAAAATGATATCCAGATCTCAATGGGGTTTTACATGGTTAAATAAAGGAAATTTAGTCTGTCTGATGTTTACAATATATATTTTTTAAATATTATGTTTTTTTTTAAACAATGTTCCTGAATGGTTGGTTTTGGCTGATTAGCTTTGGTAGCTTAAATTGCATTAGCTAAAGAGCTAAACATAGAAAATGAGTAATAATTAAATTAGGATATATGTTTAGTGCAGGATGTGTATCTGGTTATCAAACATGTTTTAAATAGTTTGATACTCAAAGCAAAGGTTGTTGGCATCATATTCAAACAGAACAAGAAAGCTAACTTCTCTGCACTCATAACATCCACACTTGACACAAACACAGAACAGTCCACACAAGTCCAAGCATGCTACGGAGTACGAACATTTGATATGGGTGGATGGTGCTCCTCTCTGTTGAAATATGTTTATACATATATTGCATGATATATTTTACAAAATTAAGCTCTCAAAAAGTGCACATCCCCCTTTGACCTGCCATCAGTAGAACTCATGCAGAGAAGGTGAGGCCAAGGGAACTAAAAGAAAAATGCCCACTGTTACACATTCTTGCAGGGTTTATAATTATAGCATACGATAGGACATTTTGGTACTTTGTATTTTATGTGGCTTTCAAATATCATCTTTTTAAATAAATTTCGTTTGTTGCATCTATTGTAAAACACAAGAATATTTGCAGCAGTTTTATTCTTTGATGTAACATATATATATTTTTTCATCATCTAAGATGTCTTTTTTTTTTTTTTTTTTCTCAAGCAATATGCATACAGAACAGACGGTAGGGTTTAAATGGGAAAATGCAGAGGGAACATGGCTGGGTCAGGGTTCAGAGGGATGTAGAGAAGAGTTTGACTGCAGGATTTTAACTCGTCACCTCCTCGTCTGGTTTGTTCATGGCCTTGAGCTGCTCCAGCAGGCAGGTGGGAGTAAAGATGTGGGTTGATCCTGGAGACAACACATGCACATAAGTAGAGCATTACATCTGCACATTATGTTTACATTACACACATTTTTTTAGCTCTGGTTATGAATGTCTACAGCAGATGACAGCAGCCTCGCATAACATAGAAAAAAAAGATGCAAGCCCGAACTTATGAAATCGTAATCAGTTAGTCAGAAGGTTAATAATGAATCGTGTTTCAAGGCGTGTAGAAATAAAACCTAAAGGTAAATGTTTTTCTTCCTAAACGTAGGGCTCCTATTTATTCCCATTTGAAAAGACCCTAAAACTGCCAAATATAACCAAGACTATTTTAACAATAGGTAGCTGGTTTGCCCATGGACCTTCTCTTAAACCATCGTGGTTCCTCAGAAAAACAATGACAGTTTTTCTTTGTGTAATTTTAACCAATATCTAAGCAATATCTATTTAGTGAAACAAAGCCTGAAAGTTATTTGGCTAAATGCTGGGACTTTGATGCATTAGCGTGCACATGCGGCTGAAACCATCGGTTCACAACATGAAACACACGAGCAAGCAGGAAATGGCCACAAGCTCTCTCTAATAGAAAGGCAGAAAGCTTCACAACATTTCCACTGTAGATACTAGGCTTTTTTATTTATTATTCAATATAGGTGTTAATTAACGGAAATAAAAATGTTGGTTATAGGTTTTAATCTTTGTGTGCTCTACAATTAAACAAATGCCACAGTAAAAGATCTTTTATATATATTTATATATATATATATATATATATATATATATATATATATATATATATATATATATATATATATATATATATAATTTACAGATACAATTTATTTATTTCCACAATTTATCTTAAAACATAATTTCCATGGATTAGGCGCCCGAACAGTTACTTTACTCGTTGCTTGCAGAATGTAGTTTCTGAAAAGATCTTATTAGATTAATATAAGAGTATGTCCTTGTATTGTACAATATATTGGTTTCTTTAAAAGCACTGCATCAACAAAATGTGCTAATGCAATAAGATTGCCACTGGGTTATTTCATCAACAATCTTCAGCTTGTGCTCTTCATTTGCTCTGGTGTCCTTCTCACAAAATTCTGTAATTACTCTTTGACGTTTGGTCAGGCCATATTGTTTGCCAATCAAGAACCATGTACCAAGGTATTCAGCCATGTGTTGATAAATTTGCAAGTGGGGGCAGATGCCAGTCTGTGCTATGAATGGAAACCAGCATCTCCGTAAAGTTTGTCAGCAGCAAGTGCAACAGTTTGCATCTTTTTTCCATTTACATGCTTGGATACAGTATTTGTGAAAAGCCAGCTTCCTCAGGATTCCTCGGGAAGAGTTCGTTTGGGGCATCCCCTTCTAAATCAACCTATCCAGTTCAGTATTTGCACATTAATCTGAAGAATGTACCTGCAAAATAATTGCAAAAAATGGAGCTGTATATAATGGGCAGTTCTACTTCACATTGCTGATATTGCAAGCATTTGCAAAATAAAGAAATAAATGTCATATTTTACAAAACAACAAACCCTTGTGGGTGTATTTTCCTGTCCCTGAAACTCAACACTGACTTTGACACAAAATAATTGAATGTCCTGATATCAAAACAGCAAGGCTTGAACATAGATCTATTTAAGTGAGCAATGGACATTTTGCTCTGGAATGAATCAGTATGCAATATTGAATGCTATGCGACATTATTTCTGATTTTGAAACCTAACTGCTTTAGTAAGTTAGTTATACAGGAGATGAAGGACAAGTTCTAGTAGCCTACTAAAACTTGTTTTTAGTGGGTTTGATAAGGTATAACATGGACGTGTAAACTTCAGGTGGGTGTACGAGATGTTTAGTGGTGTACGAAGTTTTTAAGGGAACCAGGTTTTTCGTTTTCCTAGAAGAAAGAAAGACTTTTTTCTTATCTTTGGTAGTGATCTTTGGCGAGGTTATTGGGGTTTACCATCTACAGTTTTGTCTTCCATGTCCAGCTGTTTTTCTATTGCTGCCAGTAGATGTTATTACGTGGTCTTTACCATAGAGGGTACCCC
The DNA here is from genome assembly GCA_032876305.1 of Orestias chungarensis. Lineage (NCBI taxonomy): Eukaryota > Metazoa > Chordata > Actinopteri > Cyprinodontiformes > Cyprinodontidae > Orestias > Orestias chungarensis. The sequence continues at coordinate 507,373 of JAVLVB010000002.1, forward strand.
AGGCTCAGGCCTTCTTGTTTAGCTCTGTTTCTGTCCGGGATGAACCCCCAGAAAGAGCTATGACTGTAGAAAAATATATAAAGCTATTGCATTATATAACTTGCTGTATTTTTATTGCTTTTTATCAACAGGCAAACGTGGTGGTGTTTAGCTGTGCCTCTGTCCTGGACAGAACCCTTAAGCAATTTATTGCTGCAAACAACTTTCCCAATATAGAAGAAGTCATTGTCAAATGTTTTTGTGTTTAGCTGTCTGTTTGTTGCTACTATTCATTACTTCTACCTTTTATTTTCTGACCTGGAAAGTGGCCTAGCTGACTGTGTATATTCGTAGCTTTGTGTCTTTCTTCTTTTAGGCTATTGCGTGAGGTTTTAAATACCTGTCTTTGGCATAGAGAGGTTTGCTAGCTTAATATTTCTGTATTTAGCTGTTTCTTTCCTCAATGAAGCCAATGGGAGCAGTATTCCTACTATGACCTCTTTGTTTGCCTAATCCAGTAGTTATTTGTGTAGTTGTAGACTTACCTACTATAGGCCACTGCTTTTAACTTTGTGTTTAGCTTTGCCTCTTTAAGCAACCATTAACTATGTGTACCATTTTTTTTTTTTTTAGCCCTAAAGGTATTCATAGTTCAGTCTGTGTTTAGCAGTTTTATTTCTCAGTGAAGACAACAACTACGTTGTTTCCATTAAGTGGTGCCGCCAATTTTGAACCAACAATGGGTTTGGACCAATCAACCACGCTACACCAAAGGTAATTTAGTCAGATGTTGATGTTACTTTGGGCTGTAATATACAGGAAGTCTACGTCATTAGGATTTATTTGCTAAATGTTTTCCCAGCTCTCTCTTAGCGCAATAAGTTTTTATTTCTAAGTCATAAACCATCCAGCCAAGTGTAAAAAAACGTTTTTGTGAAATGAAGTTTGACACTTCCATCACTTTTTCTTAAAGCCAATTCTCAACATGTTATGCTATTGCTGGCAGTTGGATCTGTTTTCCTGACTAAGGATATATACGCTGCTACTCCTTACTGAGGGGAAGTACTCTCAGCTTTGCACATAAATGAGACACTGGACTGAAAGAGTTAAAAAGCAGCCAAAGTCTAACTTTAAAGGTCTTGAGAAAACTAGAGCCTCTTGTTTATCAAGATCACTTTAGAAGATTACAAAAAAGTCTCTTTAGTTGTTGTTTTTTTATGTCCAAAACGGTCCAAGTTTTGGATCATATAAGCAAGTGATGTTGGTCGTCTGTAAGATTTCACCAACCATCTTTCTACTAGGCAAAAAACCACTGAGAAGGTATCATGACCGGCAGTACTGTACAGTGAAGATGTCTGGATAGATCAAAAAGTGAATGAGTGAGAGACTGTCTGAAAGGACCTTTGGGTGGCCGTCATAAATCAGAGCGATTTAATCCACCCAGTTGAGATGAGAGAAGGCAGCAGGGATGGAGGCACGATATCCTCAGGGCACGGCTGATCACTGGCAATTTTTAACAAGTGGGTGAGCATCTGATTATCATCCTTGCACCAAATTAATCTGGAGATCACCCCAAAAAATATTGTTTGTGCTTTTCTCTTAGCGTTTGCTCACACTTATTTGAACTGTCCGCTATCTTCTGGGTGATTTAAAAAAAAAATTTTTTAGTGATTGTAGCAAAATGAGAGTAGCCCGTCAGAGCAGACCATGCAGTGAGGAGTGATCCAGAATGCCCATCCCAGCGGGAAACGAAGAGGAGTGGAGGATACATAAAACAGTTGAGTGTTCAAAGAAGAGGGAGGAACCAAAACCAAAATGAAGCCCTTTGTGCTGTCGGTGTTCAGAAAGGGCTTCTCTGAGCGGCTGCCTTTACTTTGTTCTGTGATTTCTTTCTCCCTCCCTCCCAATCTGTCTCTGTCTCACTCGTCTGAGGGCTGAGCGTCCTCAAAGGACACCTTAGTGGACTCTCGGAAGTCGGGGTGCTGCAGGTCCGATAAGAATTTGGTTGGGGTGAGCAAGTGGGTGGAACCTGTGAAGGAACAGAGGCGGCTTCACCACTCGTCTCACAGCACGAGCCACGTCCCTCCCCCCCGCCTCACGCTTTACAAAAACAAAAACAATAGCAGACACACAAGCAGACACTCGTCCACTGACAAGACATGCACTCACGATGTCGTACAAACAAAGTAACACAGGAGAAAACCAGGCTTGGTTGCAATTTAAAGAAAACGATTGATTTTTAAGACAAAAGCTAAAGCAGAGCAAGACGAGAAAACTCCAGATGGTAAAGATGTAAGACATCAGTAATAAGGGAGACGACATAAAGGGCCATTTTAATGCAACACAAGGAGGTACAGTGCCTTGCAAAAAAATTCATACCTCTTTAGTTTCCCACATTTTATCCCGCCTCAGACACAAGACGTGTTTATCTGGATTCCATCTAATGGATTATTAAAACTGATTGTCCATCAAATAAAATCCCAGTTAAGTATATTTACATCTGTGATTAGAACAAGAGAAAATGTAAAAAAAAAAAAAAAAGTAAAAGTTTATGAATGGTTTTACAAGACACACTCGAAAACTTTAAACCAGAACACATTGGAAATATCCTTTATTATCCCACAGTGGGAAAAAATCAGGCGTAACAGCAGCAAAGTGCCGGCTAATTGAAGAATGAAGATTCACACAAATACAGATGAGGGAGGAGTCTGATGTGGCAAGCTCGAATTGTCACGAAACTCTTTGAACCAAGCTTTTAAAAACCCAATGAACCCGTAGTTGCAGTTTTACAAATGTGTCTTAACTTATTTGCTGCATTATCATGTAAACCATATCAGTCCTTTGTCAGTAGTTTCTTTCCACTGTTCCAGCAATTTCTCTTCTTAATCAAGATGCAAAGTTGCTGCAAAGTTGACTTACGCAGCTTCTCTTTCCTAAAATACATAGATTTAACCAACTCGTATTTTATGATTAGCAAAATTTCAATATTTCAATTTAACTCAGAGAAACTAATGTTTGTAATAACCTCTAAACCTGACTTCCTTATTACGCCCAAACTTTTAGGTAATTGCGTATGAGTTAGACCTATACACCTTGCTTGGTACTTAAATGAGGTGTTTGTTGAATCCAATGAGCTAAAAATTCAGGGCCTTTCAAAACTACGTGTTTGCAGATATCCCTGCAAACAAAAACAAGGAGGTTTAATATACAGGCGCAAGATCCAATGTTGCTCCACTCACCGATAACAGCTTCCCATTTCCCGTTAGCCTGTGTGACTTCATAGGCACAGCGCATCTCGCTGAAGGATGCGCCTCCGATGATGAAGACCATCACCCGTGGACCGGTGCGGTACTCTCCAGGGGTCTTGTTCTTGTGCCAGTGTCCATATCGAGCGCTGCCACAGATAAAAAAAAAACTGCATTTATAGACGTAGGGTTTTTGCTATCTTTTTGCAAACAAACAATTTTTCGTGCTGCGAACTAAGTTAGTTTTCGGACTACAAGCCACAACTTTTTATCCACTCTTTGAACCGTGTGGCTTATGCAAAGGTGCAGCTTTTATCTGCTTTTCTTCACCAGCTATGGGGTGCGTTAGCAGAAGTGAAAAAAACGAGACCAGTGACAAAAAGTTCTGTTTTGGTCTCATCTGACCTCAGAACGTTCTCCCGTCACACTTCTGGATCAATCAATTGGTGATGGACAAACGTAAGACGGGCCTGGAGGTGCGTTGATTTAAGCAGGCGAACCTTCCGTGCCATGCATGACTTTAAACTACAACATCTTAGTGTATTACCCACAGTAACCTTGGAAACAGTGGTGCCAGCTCCTCCCATGTAGTTGTGGGCTTATTCCTCACCTTTCTTAGGGTAATTTATACGTCATGAGGTGAGATCTTCTTTTGGAGCCCAAGTCCGATGGACATTGACAGTCATCTTCTACCATTTTTTAAATATTGCTCCAACAGTTCAATTCCCATGCAGCCCTTTCCAGGGTTGTAGAGGTCTACAATTTTCTCTCTGGTGCCTTTGTACAGTTCTTTTTTCATAACCTTATTAGTTAGTCTTACTGATTATGTGGGATTGAAAGTGGTCTTTATACAGCTAGAAACCTCAAACAGGTGCTTCTAACAGAACAGTAAGTGCAGTTGAGCTGGACTTTTAAGAGGCTAGAATTGTGGCTGATTGGGATCTTTAGCTTTTAGATTATGTCTCTCGCACTGCACATGCACCTAAGATAAATATTTCAGACCGTGCGTTAGGGTTAGGGTTATTTCTAAGTGGGACAACCTGCAAAGTCGCGTTGGGGTTCAAATACTTATTTTCCTCACTGTACACTAGACACTGAACGCAGCATTAGTGGGAAGTCAAAATTAAAGAAGAAAGCGGTAATTTTCATTTAGAGCAACCAGTTTTACTTTTATGTCACAGGCACTGTTCAGTAACTACAGTAATCAGTTCAGTGGATATCAGCGGCTTGTACCCCAGTGTATTGAGGGTGCGGCTTATAATAAGGTGCGCTCTATAGTCGGGAAAAGTACGGTGTGTAAAAGGCTTTTATTTATTTTAGTCAGACAAGGTTTGAGGTCACCAAGTAGCCCAGCGGTTCATACTGTATAGTCGTGTTTCCCCCATAATATCAACAAAACAGAATTAATATAAGTCACAAATACGCTAAGAAATGTTTTAAGCAATTGTAGTGATTTTTATAATAAACCAGTTGCACATCGTATTTATTCAACCTTTATTAGGATACTCTTATATTAGTAAACAGAATTATTGGCTTCTATTGTCAATAGTACTTTGCACTAAAACAAAACCCTCACAAAATCCTTATTTTTCCAACTTGCATTATGTTGTGCCGTTGGACTAGATTCAGTATATTTACAAGAAATTAAGCTGTCAGTCAAAGAAACAGACGGAAGCATAATCAGCTTTAAGCAGGGAGAACGTTTTTTTTAAAATTAATTTATTTTTTATCAATATTGCTGACAATATGGCTTAGTCAGCAAGTACCCTGTTAGCATAGCATATTTCGCACATGTCGCCTGGAAATTAAGCTAACTGAAAAGTGGTTTTACATTGTAATTAATAGAATGAAAACTAACTTTTAATAGTTAAGCAGGCAATGTTTAATCTTTGACACTGACATGCTGAACATTTAGCACACACAAATGCTGAAATTAAAGGTTAATGTTTAGGTTTCATTGATTAGCTTTGTTAGCTCACTACCCTTTCAAAGGTGTAGCTTGAACAGCGAACACAAAATTATTGCAAATAGAAAATTTGTTGTTGGACTTTACATTCTAAGGAATATTTGCAAGTGTTTCTAATATTTTATTGTGTTAAATCTTTTTTGTAGTATGATCAGTTAATGTGGATTAATACTGACCACCTAACTCTCTTAAAACTGCTTTAATTGTACAACGGATGCTTTTTCAAGGTCATTTTTTGTCTTTGCTAATCTTGAATCTTAAACGCAGCAAACTGGAAAAACGCCTGAGTATATAAAGGGGTTTATAGCGTCTGCTGTGAAAACCCAATTACATTTGATTACCAGGACTTTGCTGGGAGCAATTCTGACTTGTATTCTAGGTCGGCGTGCTATATGTGTCATTCTCTGGGATTTTGTGACATGGCATAAAATTCAAACATAGGACTTCAGTTTTGATTAAAAATAAAAAAGATTACATTTTATTATGCATTTGTTTAAAACAATTTTCATACGCTCAGCAGAAATTCTGCTTGACTGTTCAGTTACTTTAAAACTCCCCAGATGCTTCAGTGTAGGTTTATCTGATTTGTCCTCTGTCCTTTATTATAATTAATCCAAAAGGTCAACGTTTGTCGGGTGTAAAACCCACAGCGCCACCATGTGTCTGTGCATTTCCCCTCTGTGGGAGTACCTGACTGCAGTGGTGCTGAAGGACGCAGAGGAGCGGGTGGAGATGTATGGATAGTGTTTAGTGTCCAGTTTATCCTCGATGGCATCCTACAGGAGAACAAAACCAAACTTTAATCACACATGGATATAAACAGACACCTAAAACCAAAAATAATAATAATAAACCAAATATAGATGGATGGATGGATGGATAAAACGCATGTCAAATACGGGAACATTACTGATAATTCTCTGTAAGTTTTTCTGTTTTTGCTATAATTTTAGAACAAAACCCTTGTAGAAACAATGAAAATTAAGAAACAGAGCAGCACCTAAAGTCAACTGGATAACCATCTAAACCTAAAATGTCAAAGGTAAATTGAAGAAACCTAAAAAAGTATTTCTTTATTGGTTAGAATATTCTGTTTTGGCTAATTTGATTGAATTAATTTATTTGCTTGATTACACATTAGGTTCGTTGCTAACATCAACTGCCCAAGTAAATATGAAAATAAAAAATATTGTTAATTTTATTTTAGGAGTGGCAGGGTTTGATTTATGTACTTAACATGATAAAATACAAACTTAAACATCAGTGATAGAACATTTAGATTAGACTGACTTCTCAATAAATGTTTTCTAACATCATCATGGAACGAAAAAGTTTACATGAACATTTTTTGGATGCTAATATACCACCATATACTCAACAGTTACAAAATACAGATAAGATATCCTAAAACTATTTTTATTAATCCATGTTGTACTACTTAAAATTGTAAGCAAGGAAATTGGAAAGTCTTGTTCTTCTATGGTGTTGAAAAATAAAATATATATATAATATATGTACTTTGCAGGTTAAACATGTCAGCAAGGTTTGTTTAAAACATGGTACAAAGAAGTAATTAATCAAACACCTTGATTAAATATGATTAAAGGAAATGTTTTATACGTCAATCAGGGCAGTGGAAATAAATGTTGTTTTATGAGCTAATAATTGATAAATATCATTAAAGACTACTCTTAAGGTTTAGTTTGATTTATTAAGGTGTTACAAGCCATCAGTTTCTGTCAGTCCACGAGAATAGATCCAAAATAAATGAAAAAAAATCAGATGATACCTTTAAAATACCTTTCATAATTACATGAGAGGAAAACTGAAAATTATCACTACAGGAAATTAAAACAAAACACAATTCTTCAGTTATATTGATATTAAATGGTTTAGTTAAGGGTACAAAATTAAAGTTGGAAGGAAAACGAGGACAGCATGTTTTTAAAGGGATCTTAAATTAAAGTTAATGCCTTTAAAAACCAACCCCAGAAATATATTAAAGTAAAACTTGATGATTAAATATTTAAAAACCAAGATGTACATGTGTTGATAAACCTCAAGACCAGCCTGGTGTTCATCGCTTACCTCCATGATGTCCTTGATCAGTGGAGTCCAGCGAGAAAGCTGGTAGGTCTGCTCGCTCACTCGCTCCTTCCTGTCCATCTTCTTCCCTCTGCGAAGAGTGGACTGGGAAAGGACAGGTGGACAAAGGAGTCAGGAAACGCTAGATAAGAGATCCTTTAAGACACATTTCGACGCTGGAGGAATGTTTCGTACATCTGTGACGATGGGGATGCCCAGGTGAGCCATGTTTGTGATGATCTCGCTCTCCTCTGGGGGAATCTGAGCGTGTTGGATCAGCTTGTTCAGGTTCTCCTCTGTAATACCTGTCAGCAAATATACACACCCTGTAAGATTAATTTGTTCTGTCTTCCAAAGCATACGTTTTACCTTTTCCATCCAGATGACCATATCAGTTTTACTTCCTGTTAGGGGGATGACTAAGGTTACGTTCATACGCCAGTAAAATACCACGTATCCGACTCATTTCATGGCACTCTGAAGTACTTTTCTATATTTGCAGAATATAGAAAGAATCAGTTCCATCTTTAAACATTGAGTTGCTGATATTTCTGGATTTTTTTATTTATTTTTTGCTGTCACAAACCCAGAAGTTTATAAACTTGGGTGTTCACGTTAAGTTTCTAGGCAAAGCAAACATGATAAACAAAAATCTTTTAGCAAAAACAAAAACAACAAAACCTTGAGCATCCAGACCTGCAGAACAGACTGAACAGACTGTTCAGTGTTTTTAAAATTCCTTGTGAAATAAAGTAAACCAGCACTAGTATTAAGATTATACACATCATTTTTCATTCTGACCATACAAGAGTCCCCAGGGTATGTTCCGTCTTATACGCTTTAACTGTTACACATTTTATCACGCTACAATAAAAAGCTTGATTTTAATTAATAAGTCCACTTATGAATGTTAGAAGTTAGGTTAAAAAAACCTACCTTTAGTTTCAACGATCACTTTTAGTCATATAAAATTGAGTTTTCCTTATTTTGAAACGCCAGTAGGCATAAAAAAAATACTTGTTTTCCCAGGTAGACTGCACACCACAAAAACATGGTAGTGGCAGCATCATGTTGTGGGCATGACTTTTATTCTCCTCAGAAAGTGTAGAGATGCTGTTAGGAGTTTTGACTGAGACGGAGGTTTACTTAAATCTAATCCAATTAAATTGTCTAGATTAAATTGTACTCGTGTGTCTGGCCCAGTCAAAGTCCAGTCCTAATTTTAAATCTGGGAAGCCTAAAAAGTTACATTTGTATTCACAAACAAAAACAAAAAACCCTGTAGGGTTTTCTTTCTCTTCACCGTTATGAAATCCTAATAAAGTACATTTAGTTTTTATTGTAGAGCGGCTTTGAAAAGTATTACTTTTCCAAAGTACTGTTCCATACATGTTCGACATTGTACGACATTGTTCCACTGTATATGAATCTAGGTAAACCTCATGTAACAGTTTCTCTGAGCATCCTGGATAATTGTCAATTAAGAAAATGGCGACTGCGTCATTGTCGATACTTTTGTAGAGGTTTGGTAGCTTCAGTCATCGCCTCACCGTTCTTGAGGAAGATGTAGAGCAGGATGATGCGGATCTTGTCGTACGTGCTGACATTGGCGTCCAGCAGGATGGGAACGATGGCCCTCATGGGGTCCTTGATCTTCTCCCCTTCGGCGTCGGTGCCCATAGCCAAATCCTGAGACGGAAAACTCAGCCGTCATGTGACTCATCACAACAAGATTACCTTCCCGTCAAGGATCCAAGCTGAGTTCCTTTTTATGTTTTTATCTGTCGCAGGTGGTCTCGCCTCACCTGTTCCACGCGACATAGCTTGTCCACGGTCCCCTGGTAATGCTTCATGCAGTCCTCGGCAAGCTGCAGGTGAGTGGAGTACTAAAAAGGGACGAAACAAAAGTGCTGAACGTCGCCTTTCGTACGCAGACCAGGGACTTATGAAAGACTTGTAAAACATGAACGTACCTTACTGAGCTCCTTCTGGTACTGAGGCATCTTCTTCAGCATCTGGGACAAATCCCTCATTGTGGTCTGAAAACACACAATTAGAATTATTAAAAAGTTAAATCGCAGCTAATTTCATTGGGTTTGTATGAAATGAATAAGGTGATTATTTATACTTTTTAAGTATTGGAAATTATTCCATTAAATGTAATGATCTGGTTGGGGTTCAGTTAAATTTTAGATCTTCGGATTAATCGTTAATCTTTTAATTTATTGTCATAATTATTGTTGGATTGTTATATAAAAAAACTAAAAAAACGCTCATTTTCAGTTACTGTGAGAGTTTAGTGAGATAAATCTCATTTGTTTATCCAACTGGTATCATAACAGACTATTTTGAGAAGATATGTTTTCAAACAGCCGAATTTATGTTTATTGTTATCACAATAATAACGCAAGATATTGTGATAAAATTCTTAATCTATGTTGCTCACCTCTTACATGATCCAGAACCAAATAGATTTTACATTTAACACTGATAGAAGAAAAAAAAAAAAAAGAAAAATCTGAAGTACAAGAACCGACTGCCCAAGTGGGAAAACTATGATTTATTATGCAACGATTCAGAATATTTAGATTTTATTATCATCGGTACATTCCTTGTTTTAAAAGTGATATTTTATGTATGTTTATTCATAGAAATAAGCAAGTAAGTTTTTGTTTTTTTACAGTGCTAAACATAGAACTGACTGGAGTTTTGGTTAGCAGTTGCACTTGAATGAAATATAGAAGGGCAACTGTTGGGCAAACCCAAAATTAGACCGTTAGATTTGGACTTTAACGAAATAAAGGATTAGGGCCACTGGAAAAATATTTTAAAAATTCTGACTTTAATCTCAGAATTCTGCCTTTTTTCCCTTAGAGTTCTGACTTTATTATCATAATTCAGATCTTTTTCCCTCAGAATTCTGACTATAATCTCAGAATACTGCCTATAATCTCACAATTCTGCCTATTATCTCACAATTCTGCCTATTATCTCAGAATTCTGACTATAATCTCTGAATTTTGCCTATAAAAATCATAATTCTGACTATAATCTCAGAATTTTGCCTTTTTTCCCTTAGAGTTCTGACTTTAATCTCAGATTGTAGCCTACTCTAAAATCAGAATTTTTCCCAGTGGCCCGAATCGTCTTTCGTAGACTTTAGTTTAAGATGCATAGAAATTAGGTTGAACCTATGCCATGTAGAGACAACCAACAGAGGGGGCTAAAGGTGATTAAACTTGTGGGGGGCTGTAAAGAAGATAAACTAGTTATCCTGATGCTAATAATATCGCAAGAACAAGGTGAAGAAGACAGTTCGAAAAATCATTAGTCCAGACCCCAGCTGTGTTAGACAAGAGGTATTCCTGAAACAACTAAACCGTTTCTTTGCATTTTTACCACAGAAAGGCAGAAAGTATGATTGAGTTTAAATTTTTTTTTAAACAAATCTTCCAATTATTTTATATTTGCATGTCATGTGGGTTTGAGTAAAAAGTGGAAATGTTAAGTTTTTGTTTTATAAAAAAAAAAAAAAAACATTTCCACCTTCAGTTTATGTTCAGTTGTCCCCAAGATTCTGGTGTTCAAGTTAGTTTCTAAGATTTAGGCAAAACTTTATGCAAAGTTGGGCACAAATTCTCAGCACTTTCTGATGACCAATGCAAAGTCACATTTTACTGTTTATTCATCTGCCTCTTGTATATAAATATTCTATAAGTCCTTCTTTGGAGTTAGTTATGCTGTACGCATTACCAAGTCTGCTCCTCTAGGTTTCTGTCTTTACCTTCTCTCCGGTGTTCATCCTCTTGCTGGCGGAAAAATCCTTCAGCTGACGTGTTACTTCCCTAATTTTCAAATGTAGAAAAAAATTACCTCCACTGAAACATCACCAGTTGTAATATTTGGAAAATTAGACCACGATAAAGAAAAGTACTCACTGGGACACTTCGGCTATGTGTTTGTGTCTCAGGCTCACCCACAGGTCATCGTCTTCATGCAGGAGAACCTCCTTCATCCGGGAGTCCCCGATACCGCTGGTTTCATATCTGATTTCGATTTGAAAAGCCAGAGGAGATATTTAGCCTAAAATTAAAGCACATCTAAACTGATTTTCTTTCATTATCCTCACTTGTAGACGTCGTTTTCAATGGGTAACAGATCGTATCCCATGGCCTGGAAGGTGAGCTCGTGTAGGACAGGCGACACCGGGTCGAAGCCTCTGTCTAGGATGATCAGCTGTGAGCGGGCCTTATCGGGACCCTGCACAAAAAACATGCAGTCACAGGAATTAATGCCTCATTAAGAGCGTTAAAATCCCTGTTTTTCTTTGCCTTTCTCGCACTGTGTCCATTCCTGCTGTTCAGCATATCTAAAGATGTTTGAAATACATTGTCGTGTTTGAAGAACAGTTTACAAAGATGTTGTTAAAAAGGAAATTACACCTTTTTAAAGGGACGTTAGACTCTCACCTCTCCCATGGTGGGATCATCAGCCTTGTAGGCGTCCAATTTGTCCTGAACCAGCTGGGCGAGCGTGGCATTGTCCTTGTACTCACTAACAGACGAATGAATAGGAAAATGTATTAAAACTTAAGTTCAGGGTAGGACTTTCTCAGTTTTGCTTTAAAACCACATCACAATCATAAACTACAGTAGTTTGGATCATAGAGGATATTTCGATGGACAGTATAAAAAAAGTTTCTTTTTTTCTCACTAACTTACATTAGACTAAACTTTTTAACAGATTAGTGAGGATTATTGAACATGTTCTGAGGAATTAAACACTAGAATGACAAGCTTTTAGAGAATTTACATACAGTGAGACTGGAACTATCCGAGGAATCCCAGATGCTGATGTTAGTTTTTCCATCAACGTGGTTTGGAGTCTGTCCTCAACATGTCTGTGAACCGTTCCCTTGTGATTCCCCCACAAAATTGGTTTTACGTTGTGATCTGTGCTTCAACTTGAGCAAAACAGAGTTGCTAGTTTTTCCATAAGTCATTCTTGGAACAAGGAAACTCGGCAGCTGATTTTATTTTGGTCTTTGTATTTTTTGTAGTGAGCCGGTCATCTCTTGAGAGTTGTGTCATTTTTCAAATTTGCCTTTGTTTTTGTAATGAATAAAACTAATTTTAACAAACTAAACCCAGTGTTTATGTTCTAGCTTAAAAACTAACATACTTAAACACTTACTAACATATTCTACTAGCAGCATCTTTTAAATATGTTTTTGGGATTTCTTGAATCAGAAGCTAACTTCAACTTCTTCTGTTTTTATTCACTGTGTTGCATGTTCTCAGAAGTAGGGTTGACCCGATCCGATATCGATAACTGTCCGATATCAGTCAGAGAACAAATATCTGATTATTTCCGCCTTCATTCAAAATCTCTGATATCAGCACTAACATCATCAGTCCGTTTCAGCGTTTGATCTGCCTTATCATTGGAAAACTTGTCATTAACTATTGTTAACTATTGTTCTCTGAGTAATATCACCTAATCAAGCCTTTTCTAACATTACAAAAGTAATAAAAGTCTCAATGATTATTTCAAATTTCGTATTGAGTCAATATCGACAAGACTGGAATATCTGTATCATGTTTAATTAATTAAAAGTAACAAAATATAGCAAATATTTTAAGTCTTCTGACTTGAAGATTCCACATGACAAAAAGTCTTGACACCATTAATATTAACGGCTTATGGTGAGTTTCAGATGAAACACCAAGCAGAAAAGTCAAAGAAACTGTCTATAGACAGTTTGACAGACTTGGGAAGGTAGCAACATTAGCTTAGCTGCACTAAACCTCGTAGAGGAGATGGGTGAACCCAACGGTTATATAACCAGAACTCCAGTGTCTCCTTTCTAAAGAGAGAGGAATCAGCCAGTAGATCTACCATCACTAACCAACACTCCAAAGTAGGCCTTGTTTTTATTAGTACAGTAGAAAGGGCGGACTAGGGTGATTATTCATCTTGCAATACAACAAAGACCACAGCCAAAATAACAGAGTCCTGCTTCAGCAGCAGGTTGTCAATTTTATTGAGGAGCCCAGTCGCAGTTGTTATGTAAATTCAGGGGTACATTTAAGGAAAGATCTAAAAAAAAAAAAAAAAAAGGGCCAAGTCTTCTGATTTAACTTGAAATTCAGAAGAGACAGTGCTGCCAAAGGTATTTTTTTGTTAAATCTTTGGGATTAGAGGCAGACAAGAATATAAGCAGATCTTAAGGTGATGAAAACAGTTGTTATGTTGTTTGGCCACCAGCCTTTATTGACAGGTATTACTCAGGTTCACGTTGATGCTTACCCTCTGTATCTGACGGCCGGGTATTCCTTCAGGGTGGCGCAGAGCGTTGCCAGCTGCTCGGCCAGCCTCTCCATCACAGGGTTCTTCAGCTGGGCCTTATGAGGGCTATAGAAACTATGAAAGGCGTCGGGGTTGTCCAGAGAGTACACCTGCACAAACGGTGCAATTCTCTTAGATAAACATCCATCTTCATTGGTATATCAGTAAATGTGAGCATTTTTGTCTCCCTAAATATAACCTGGTGTGAATTGTTTAATCAGAGTTTTCTTATAGGAACTTCCTTTTCTGTAATCTTTCTATGTCACCTTAGCTATCGTCAAGTCTGTTCTGCAGAAGGGTCCCAAGCATTGGCTTAGCAGCCATTGGCTGCAATCTGCTGCTCAGCTCCATAGCCATACAATAACGTTAACGCGATCTGCTAGAGTTAGGCGGGCCAGAGAGGCAGCACTTCGCCTCCAGCACAAAAACCACTGACTCTGAATTAATCACTGCTGACAGGAGAGGAGGAAAGCATTGTGGGCTTAGGGATTGACAAAATAGGTTATTGGGGGAAGGATGGAGCGGTAAAAATAGTGAGAAATAAAAGAACAGGAGAGAGGAAAGTGTTGTAAGTGAATGTAGAGATACAAGGGTCGACAAATGGCTTGTAGGAAAATTAGAGAAATAGACTGAGTGAGGGAATAGTGGGGATATGAATGATGTGGCAGCAATGTGACAAATGACTCTTTCTGGAACAGTCTGTAGGTACATAGCGAATCGTGAGTCAGCATCCGCCACCGGATTCGGTGTTTTGTTCTCTCTTTATCTCACACTAGCAAAAAAACAAAACAACCTTGCACCTATCACTCCTTTCTGCGTCCTTCATCGCTTCTTTCCTCGACAATCCGTAACTGCCTCTGCTTGGGATATTTATCTCTAGTTCATTGTTTTTCTGCAGTTTCCCCAACAAACAAGATAAATTACATTCTGTCCCCATTTTAAACACAAACACTTCCAAATTTCCAAAAGAAGGACAGTTCAGTTCATTTCAACCTCTATCCCATAAATACCTGCATCAGAAGTATGCTTTGATATTTTTAGATTTTGGAGGATTTAAAAACTACATGAACCAATGTTATTATAACACAATGCCAGGCACGAAATCTGTACGATCATGTTTTATGCAGATGACATCTTGGTTTACCTCCATAATATCTTCCTAACATTGCTTGTTGTTTTTTTAAGCACCAACAACTAATTTTGAAATATAACAAGAATTTTATAAACTGCATGAATTAAAAATAGATGCGGCATTAAATTGCATATATATAAATAAAAATTTAAAAAAAGATTGATTTTAGATCAATAAGCAAGGGGTAAAATTAAAATTCCCCCTCGGTTTTGACACGAGGGATGATTAGGATACAATTAGAAAGGTTGGTAACAGGACATTTTAATGAAAACTGGATAAATGTGGCTGTTTGTGACATTTTGGTGGGAGAAAGCTTTAGTTATCTAAAGAGAATATGGCAGCTCAATTTAGTTTTGCCAAGGTATATATGACTGAAATGCACAATTTCTAGAATAACGTTCTCTACGTGGGTTTCTTTTAACATAACTCACATCACCAATTTTAAAGAAAAGCCAGAACCAAATCCACAAAAAATAAAATAAAGAATTGAAACCTCTCTTCTACATAATGAGGTGGAACATTGAGAGAACTGGGAAAACCTCAATGCTTTAAAAAGCAGTGTTGCAATGAAATATGGACAGAAAACCAACCTACTGAGAGTTGTTAAACATAGCTCTAAAAGCTATTGAATCATGGTTTTCCAATTATTTTCTTATATCTACGTGGATTAAGGTTACCTGTGGTTCTGCATCATTTTATCACGACTATGTATAATTTAAACTATATGTTCAATTAATAATGTCTGTAGGAAAGATGAAACAAGATGACGACATGAGCGTTTAGTTTATCCTGATATTTACCTGAGACTCGTAGGGCAAGAAGGCGATGTTTATCTCTGTCAGAGTCTTGGTGACTTTGGACGTCCGACTCTTAACCAACTCGTTAAAGAGTGGATCAGGGCAGGCTGGAAAAACGGAAAACATTGCATTGCGTTTTTTGCACTCGTTCACAACCGCTGTTCCTTGCGGTTAAATTAAAAACAAACATGTTTTTCACACTGAAATACAGTAATTTAAGTCTTAAATGAAAGTTTAGCCTCTTTCAGCAACCCTGTGTTTGATGCAGATGAAACGTTTCAGACTATTTATAAAAAAAATCAGTTCCTTAAACATTGACAGCAAACATTAGCACAATCTATGTCTTAATATTGTCCCAGTTACTCACAGTCAGTAAAGAAAACATGGGCTGCCTTGTATTTAGCTGAGTGAGGATCTTTGAAGTCTCCCATGAGCGTATGGACAGACTGAAAAGAGATCAGACATCATTTTAATTTGCATAGAATACATACAGTGTGCGAGAAATATTGCATTATATTATGAATTATTTTAGATCATTAGTAACGTCCATCCCATCAAATAACGAGATTCAACAATTGCTCCTGTTGGGTTTCCAAATCTGGTCGGTTTCCAATTTATTTTATTGTGTTCTCCCTAATTTCACTCTTGTATTTATGTTGTTTTTTTTAGATTTATTGGAAAGCAATCATAAACAACGTCAAGGTCTTACGCTATGCAGACTAGATAGCTTGTCCATTTGAGCATCGTAAAATTCTCTGTCTCATTTTGTTAACTGTTCATATTGTAAAACTTTTTTTTTTCTTTTTTAATGTAGTGTTGTGCATACCCTTTTAAAAACTTTTATCAGTACCCAGAGTATTTTTCCCAAAAGTCTCTATAAGGTTGTTTTTTTTGGATATATGTGAGACAGAAAATTGACTGGACAGTCTCTTTTCTCTTATTTTTCAGCCTTAACTAAAGAAAGTTGGGATTTTGGATGAATCTTGGATGCACTCCTGGAGTAATTTTGGTAGATTGACCTCTATTTTATAAACCAGGTACTTATTAAAGTGTCTAATGTGTTTTAAGTATAGCTTGTGTGTGAACTGCATGTTGGCAATGAGCTGTAGAGGATTGTTAACTCTTTGCTTGAAGTAGGCTTGGAGGGAGCTTGAGGGGTTTATTAGTTTTTGTTTTTGCTCGTATATAAATAAATGTAAATTATGAGTTACATTTGTTTTTAGTTGAGTCACAATGTTTGGTAAGTCAGTTGACTTTTCTCACATTTATATGTGTATAATTTTCTGTTTTTAAACTATATTATTCTACTTCATTGTGTTGGAAAATATCTATTTAACCATATTTTCCTTTTTCTTAACAGTCTGCCCTGGTTAAAACTGAAGTTGGTGGTCAGAAAATGTGACTAATAGAAGCCAATTCCTTATTGGCCATCCTTACTTTCTCTGTTGGTGTAATCAGATAAATAGCTTCCAGGCTGGGCAGAGGCTCTCGTCGCTTGTGGATGTCCTCCACAACTTTAAAGGCAGAGAGAGATGTATCAAGGTGTGCAGGTTAAAACATTCCCAGTCAGATGTAATAAAACTTTACAGAGAAACTGTGTTTGTATCTTACTGGTTATGCCCTCCGTCATGATGTCTGTCATCTTGCAGCAGGACGACAACATCCGCATGCTCAGCTGGTCCACAATCAGAGCCTGGAGAAAGAAAGGAAAAAGTGAGTTTAATGCAAATCATTTTTACTTCTCACCACATATTCCTAAATGTAAGGTTAGCGCATCATCTCTCCTATTAAAATAGATTAAACACATTTGTTAAGATGATAAATTCAGTCACAATTATCAATATTTAATAGATCCCATATTCATACACATCTATTATAAACCTGGTAAAACTACCAATAACGTCTTAATTTTTGTATAATGTAATGACATGCAGTTTTCTTCATTTGGTTTTAGGCTTTAGAGAAAGAAAAAATGACTGCAGGTTTATTTTTAGGACATTAAATTTGTTAAATGTTTCACTTTTTTGTTGGATAAAATATGTATATTTAAGTTTTTCTTTGTAGCATTTTTAACAGTTTTAAGGTTGTTTGTATTTTCAACAACTACTAAAACATTCTTGCTTAATTTGGAGAAGCATATTAACAGAAATGCTAAAACAGTCAAGAAAATTATTCCAAACTCGTTTCCTAACCATGAGTACTTTAAAAAAATGTCATAAATCGCCATTACTGCTGTTATATGTTGACTTAAATTGACTGACCTATATCGTTTCTTACAAGGAAGATTTAGGCACTACAAAAAAAAAAGGTTGCTTTGAAGTATTTATTTTAAATATTAACAGAGCTGGTATTCCAACCAAAGTTGGAGTTTTTCATATGCATTAACAATTTTGAAACAGTTAAAAAGGACAAAAAATGATACAAGAAGTCCCCAGAATGATCTATATGTACGACATTTTGTCACATCAGACAATATGGCTTTTTTTCAGCAAACTATGAGAATTACTGTGGGCAACCAGGTTGTTTTAGCTTTTTATCTCTACATTTTTTCCCCTCTAACCCATATAAATTGAGCAGAATAAATATCAACCAACAGGTAACAGAAGTTAGGAATCTTCTAGAAACTGCTTCTAAACATTATGTTCATATTTTAAAGCTTCCAGTCAAGTTTTTTATAAATTAGGGAACAGAAATGTAGTATTAGTACATTGAATATCTAAAAAACGAAATCCTTTTACAATTTATGGTCCTGTTGAGTTTATCTTTTAAACATAATCCATCAGCAGAGTTGCCAATCTTTTCATATTTTTGGAGCAAAAACATTTAACTTCTCACCTTCCATTCTCCCTTCTTCTTCACCTTCTTGATAACATCGTTCATAATCTCTGAAAATAAGAGAAAAAAGAGCCTTTAAACAAGGTTTTATGGCACCTTCAGAAAAGCCGTGTTCAGGCAAAGTATTTAAAAAGCAACAGATCTCCAACCTATTCACAGATTAAGGCATTTATGTCACCATGTCACACAAAGTTTCCAGGACAATAATAAAATAATTCACAGATTAACACAATTATTTGTATTATTTGTTTTTTCGCAGCAAATTATATAATCAGCCAATATAATTACAAATCTAGCTTAATCCCTCTATAGGAAATGTCAATAATATCAGCATTTTGACATTTTATATACATAAACTGATATCCAAACTATTTTGAGTGAAAAAGATCTCATTATATTTTGAAGCATTACTACAAACCGATGTAACAAAACAGCCATGGGTGTTTCGAGATTTAAAGCTGTGCTGTGACATTAGTTCTGAAAATTATATTTGAAGTACAATCACATCAAAATCAACATAAAACTTAATGCTATCGCTACCACAGCTAAAGCATGCACATTATCTCCAGATATGATTTTATTTTTTTAACCCGTCATCAAAACTGACGTGGAAAACAGTTTTGTAGTTTTGGCTGAAGCTACATGTGCTATTATTAAAATAAAAATAACAAATGCAAACCTCTGATTCTAACATTTCAAATTTCATGCACAATTTCTACATGCCGGTTATTTCATCTAAAATAATTGTTCCCTCGTTGATAGATTTAGGTTTAAAGCCGTATTTATTATCTCCCCAGTCAGACTACCAAATAAATCCTTAAGACATGCTGTGGAGAAGCTAAAGAATAAAGTGTGGGTAAAGATTTCTTCAGACCTCAGACGAACGAAAGATCCTCTTCTAAAACTAATATGCATCTTATGAAATAGCAGTTTTATATCCTGCCGTAATTTAACATCTCTAAACCAAAACTTCCAGGGTGTTTTAATCAATTTACCTTTAGCTTTAGCTCCTCTATCTCCAGATAATAATAGGTCAAAACCATCATCGCAAAAGAATAAACTCCGAAATATCAGCCCAATATCATCACAAAATGAACTCCAATATCTCAAAAGAATGAAACATTTTAACTAGAATTGTGGGAAAACGTTGTTTATTCCAAGTAAGCAGCTGTTATGTGCGGATATTCAAATATTTAGGTTGTTGTTTCACAGCTGAACTTTACTTTCAAATAACTGATTATTAACCCCACTGTAATAAAAATAACTAGACCTGCATTTCGAGATTTTATGTTTTTTAATCAACATCAACGCAGAATGAGCTCCATTAACTCAGAATAATGATCTACTTTAAACCATTATTATAAGAAAACAGTCTTTGTTATTTTAATATCTGATATTCAAACTACTTCAGGGCAACCCAAGCATCGTTTTATTACCATGACACTGAAACCTGGACAGTAAGAAAAAAGCCCCTATGTTGAGACAACCAAGTATTTAAGCTATCACAAACAAGAGTCATGTTATCTTGAAATACTAAAATAATTTATGACAAATTTAAACCACTTAAAACAAACTCTTTGACCTTGATGTCAGATGAAAAAAAACTGCACCATACTTAAATATTAAAGTGCTGCACTATTTATGCACCGTTATTTATTTTCTTTTATGGATGGCAGGACATGAAGTCGTTTAAATCTCTCTTGATTTAAAATCCCATTAACTGCTTCTGGTGTTTTTCGATAGAAATGTCAGATTAAGCAACATCTAGGAAATTAATTTGTAGAAAGTACAACTTAGTCTCATATCGTGGATTAATCTCAACCATTATGGAGCCAAAAGGGTGTCAGTTGGAACACACAAACAAAGGCAAAATCCCCTTTTTAATTACTAAAAAGTCACGTTAATAATCTCCTTGTATTAAGTAGAGATGCACGAATCATTGGGGAAGAGATCGGATCAGCTCTGATATGCTATTGGGAAAAAAAAAATGGATTTGTCTAAGTTTGGTAGATGCATATAAACTAAGATTTCTGACTTATTGGTGCAAAAAACAACAACAAAAAAACAAGATATACTTCGATGTGGTTGATTTCATTTAATAAAAAACATATAAAGGTTATGAATTTATGCTTTGATGCTCCAGCAGAGACGATTTTATAATTTCTTTAATGTCATTGTGATTCAAAAATAGTATCTCTGTTAAATAATCATCAAAATTTACTCTTATACAATACTTCAAATAAATTAAATAAACAATGGACAGTTCCAGTCACTAACAGGACTACCTCTAATTATCTGCCATATTTCTACAGACACCAGGATTAAAGGAAGAACAACATCTAACCTGAGATACCAAAATGGCCGATGGAAACACAATTTAAGAAAAAAAATGTGACTTTTTGCTATTTCAGGAAGGATATTGCCCAACCCAAGCAAACACGAGCGATTATGACTCTGTTTACTGTGCAGCTGCCACATGATTCCCATGTTTATGCCAGAGTGCAGATATTGGCCTGATCGGTGCGCCCTCCATCTGTCAGCTGTATTGGCTTAAATCCATTCACAGTGACAGACTGTTGAACATCATATTGTGTCGTAGCAAACCGCTAAGCTTTCGGTCCGTGGCTAGAACCTGAGGCCGCACCGATCATGACGGATTATCACAGATTAGGAGGAGCTCAAATAAAACAGATTACACAGATTGTGCATCAAAAAGCCCGTGGTAGACTTAAGCAAGAAGAATTTTAGTTTTTTAGTTACTGCTGCTTGTTTTGTTGTTTGTTTTTCCAGAGAAGGTGAAACTTACTATTAATAAATGTGAAAAAAATTAAATAATCAAAGATTGGATTTGAGAAAGAGTTGAAAGATAAAATACTATAAGTATAATTGCTTTAGGCTATAATATTACATTATAAAAGCAGTGAAAACATAATTAATTTCATCTATTTAATTTAAAAACAGAAACTTTTACAAAGTATATATATTCATTACATACAGACACAGAATTCATTTACTGATTTTTAAGCATTGGTGTACAGCCCAAACCGGAAAATAAGATTATAACAGGGATTATACAAAGTATTTTTAAAGCTGAAAGTTTATGCTACTGTCTGTAAAATCGGGGGGAATTCTGCTGACTTGACATTTTCTAGTTAAAAGCCACAAATTGAGTGTTTGGTATCTCAGTGGAAAGTTTGATAACAGGAAAAAAATGTGGCAGGAAAGATATATCAGTATATAAACGACACAAAATAAAAGTAAAGATGTGAATGTCCTTTAAAAGAGGCAATGCTAAATCAAGAGGGATTTGCAAAGTGTGGTTTGTAGTTGGAGTCGTTGCTTGAAGAGAGTAAAAATAACAGGCATGAAATACAAAAGCTTTTGTTTTTCAATAAGGGTTAAAGGGAGAAAAAACAGGATTCAATTCCCTCATTAAAACATTATAAAAATTGATGTTCTTTACCTACTTTGTAACATTGTCCATGGATCCATTCAGCGTGCTACTGAGTAAATATCATGACGCCACTGCAATAGAAAGCTGTTCTAATTAGCCTCAATGAGACTTTATGTTCATTAACGATTTACGATATCATAAATGTATATAAAAATGTTATCAATATTAAGTTTACTATCATTAATTCCAGGTATAACTCTTCGACACTGATTTGAAATAAATCTGCTAATGTTTCTTGGCAACATTATTTTAGATACAGTCACATTGGATTATTTTAAAACATTCTGGTTCATTCTTTCCTGCTGCATTACCCATTTAAACAAAGATAATGGTCAGACATTTTACTTCAGGATCTTTTGTAGTATCGTTTTTTTAACTTTTTAGTTAGCCAATTTTAAATCAGGTAGCTTTTTAGCTAAGGACATTTTTGTTAACTCTTTTAGCTGAAAACAACTTCGGCTGTCTATGTTTTAGCCAAACTAGTGTAAGATGGACAAAAACAACTTCAACTTAACTTATTCTAACTAAATTGTTTTAAGTCTAAATTAAAATTGCTTTTATATATATATATATATATATATATATATATATATATATATATATATATATATATATATATATATATATATATATATATATATATATATATATATATATAT
>JAVLVB010000002.1:529972-557165 GCA_032876305.1 Orestias chungarensis
AAATACTGAAAGCTGAGTATTTGCAAACAAAGCTAGCAACTAACTACTTGTTTCATGAACAAACTCTGCTTTAAATTATTTTAAAGATTAACTTCAATGCTTGAGACAGGTTCAAAGAAACATAGCTTCATAAAACATTTTCAAATAACAAAATAATTTAGTTAGTAGTTGCTCTAGAGATATATTTAAGTCATAATGACAACTATGTTTAACTTTTGATGGAACAAATGATTCAAACTTTATTCCACTACTCTGCTGACTGATAAATAAGAATGGAAAATGAATCCATGTCAGGAGAAAACGACTCTGTGGGTTTTTCCTCTCTGACCTCAGATAGACGAAACAATACAGGAACATGGCAGCCAGGAAGAAGGGAAGGGACCTGAACAAACATATCCATACAGCTGAGTAAACCAAACAGGCCCAGCAAGTGCACACATAAAAAATGCTAATAAACACACATCATTGTAGCTCCTCAGATCCTCACAGCCAGTTTAACAGGACTACTGTGTAAATATGGGACTTTGCAAAGTAAATCTTGAATATTAACGGATAACAAATGCTGAATACATTCCAGACTATGGTAAATGAAATATAGTCGATTTAAACAACAATTGTTTTATTTTAAATCATTAGCAGCATTCAGCCTCACCAAGAAGAAGTGACGTTCCTGCTAAAGGTACTTTTCAAAAGCTCATCTAGGGACAAGTGCTGTTGCTATTGCACTATAATGCAAACATGTCAAATAAACATTCAAATAAACTTAAATAAATAAATAAAAATATCACGTAATGTGTTGACTCCTAACATTGTTTAGCAGTGAAGCGCTGATCAGTTTCTGCCCTTGGTTTTTTTCGTTGCCCTCCTTCAGGGATTTTCACCTTCACGTGATTTAACCCACTTTTTCTCTGGATCTCGGCCTCACGGCTGCGTCACTCTGAGGGAAACTGTCGCAGGCTGTAAATCAGCAGAGCTGGCGCTGAGCTGCGTCTTTGTCATTAAAAGACTAATAAAATACTGCTTTAACCTCAGAAAAGGAGTTTGGCAAGAATTATATGGATAATTATCAAACACAATGGATTAAAATATGGATACATTGATTACTAATATTTTATTTAGAGCTACCTAGTCTCGGCAAAATCTGGTTGACAGAAAAGTGAAGAAATTTGTAAGTAAAATGTTTTTGTGGCTTTAATTCAATTCCACTCATAGATTGTAGGTAAAGATTTTATTTGTGTTTTTTATTGATTAGATATTTCATTCTAAATAGTCTATTTTAAAACAAACTTATGAAAAATGCTGCATAATTTTTGTGAGATGAATGGACTTTTTTTTTCTAGCTTAGCCAACAAGGTTAAGTTTTTTTATTTTGTTAAAATATAGAAACGTTCAGCATCTTAAAAAAAATTTTTAGGCTTATGACATTAAAATGTTAGGTTAATATTAGTAATGGTATTTTGTTCATTTATTTATATGAATATTTGAGAGTATTTAACATTCAAAAGGTTTTTGTTTAAATCATTGAAATTGTATTTTTTGTTAAGTCATTTAAAATATGTTGAAAGATTAAATTTGCTTTATTATAGGCAATAACACAACTTGATGTCAACCACTGTTCAGATTTAGGCCTTAAAAAGTTTTGTGAGGTTTAGATAATGACACAAAAGAAACATTGATTACATTAAACTACAACAACTGAAAAATATTAGTTATTGTATCTACCCTTAGGATTTCTGCTAAATATTAGTGAAATATCTTAAATTAGCCAATAGTGTGCAAAAACAGCTGTTGATGTTTGAATATAACAATACAATGGTTTTGTCTTTAGGGACTTTTATTTAAATTTACGTGGAACACTTTTATGAAGTAGTGTCCTACAACTTTCTATGAAATAAACAAAACTCAAAACGGATCAATGAGAGGCATTCTTGGACATTGAGTCCTCATATTGTTCTTTTAAAAGCTTGAAACATCAGAGCTTTGTCTTGTCTTTTTTGTTTTTGTTTGCTCTGACTCTGCAGTGGTCTTTAAAGTGTAGATATTTCTGGAAAAACTGCGTTAAACTTGTCTCGTTACTATGTGTGAGCAGGGAATTGAGCTCAGACGAGTGGGAGGATGAGGATATCTGCCTGCTCTTGACGCAAGTGGTCTTCCTCCATGAAAGAAGAGGTGGATTCCCAGTGACATGACATTTTTTGCACGGATCTATTTGTGATTATGTTTTTGGGCAGCATATTTGTTGTGTGTCTGTTTTAGAGAGAACTGCAGGCACCGCATCAAGCCCTAGAACCAGACGAGTGTCATTGCTTGTTGTTAAAGGTCAGTGGCTGGATTGTAACCAAGACCCTCTGTGTTTTACATCTATTATATTATTTCATTATAATTATTTCGGTCTTTTCTGCACTGAAAACACCTTCTAAGGAAAATTAAATCACAACATAATCAAAAAGGTAATATTAGTCCTAGTTAAGTATAAAACAAAGGATGATTGTATCTCCTAGCTCTGCTTAAAGGCCTTAATTTAAATGCAGCAGGAGCGAGTCTAATCCGTTCTGACTATATGTGGTCTAGCCTAGTTTTCTATTACAGCAGTTCTAGTTATATAGCTAGGATAGTAAGTATCAGAATATATGAGAGTATTTCAATGTGTTATGTTTGGTTGTTATAAAAACCAAAGTTAAAGTTGTTATCTGTAGCAGAACCTGTGTTCGGATCTTGTACATGATATGTTGAAGACATTAAAAAAAACATTATGAAGAAACAGTCGAACAAGGTATACCTTTCCTGGCTAGCTAGCTATTGATTTTAAGCTGGTTATGTATGTTTTGTGGTTATATTGATTAAACTTGTTGAGATTTTGTAAGAAAACTTAGCATTTTAACTTATTTGAAAGAAACAATTGTACACTATCCAGCCTGGTTTCCTTTTGTTGCTGCTAGCATAGTAACATGCTAACAATAGCTTCTTAGCATTGTTTCGCCATTGTTCTCTAGGTGGCTCTCTCTTGGAGACAGTTAACGGGTGAATACTTCTTGGTAGCTTTCAAAAAATATTTTACATTTTCGTCGTGCAAATTAGAATTACTTCAACAAAACATATTTCCTTAATAGGATAGCTTTTTATGGGTAGGTAGTTAGGTATGTTTTTCAGCTAGTTACCTATGGTTTAAGCTAGTTACGTATTTTTTTAAGTTAGTTAGCCATTTTAGTTGAAATATTGATGAAAATGAATTGCACCATTCAGTGGCAAAAACCCCCCAATGTTAAGATCTTTTTTTTGTGAGCAAATAGCTACGTTGTTATCCTTTTTTTGCAAGATAGTTACATATTTTGGGAGCTACCTAGCTAGCTTTTGTAGCATATTGTATTATTACTCAATGGTTTTGCGAACTACATCAGAGGCGTTTTTTCAGCCTTGAAAAATAGTTAGCCTTTCAGTGCATAGTTTAATTATAACAAATAACTATCCGAGGGCAACTGTTTTGAATTGCTTGTCTCTGTTATTGTGGGGAGATATGTTATCATTTCCAGAGGAGGACCCTAGTGAACCAAGTCTGGAAAAAAGGGAACGCTGTTTCCATAGACATGACTTATAAGCTTATAACATATACTTGCCATTGGGAACCTCATCAGGGGACCTCCCTGTTGACATGTTCTGGGCTCATCCCAGTGGGAGGAGAATCAGAGGAAGATCCTAGATCTACTGGAGGGACTATAGTTCTCTGTTAGCCTTGGAACGCCTTGTTTCCCCCCCAAAAAGCTGATTAGGTGGCTTCGTCCGTGATCCAACCCACGATCAACCGATAAATAGATTGTTGATCTAAATACCCTGATGTTCTTAAAATGGTCAATTCTCATTTAAGTTTTCCCTTTAAACTGCCAAAGCTGTAATACAGCTACAGTCAAGATAACAGTTTTCAGCATTCAACCTTTTTTTTCTTCTTCCATCTGCTGCTCACTTGAACTGATGCTCACATCCAGCAATAAAACAGGGGGAGGGTAAATGTCAGCCTGCTGCCCTTCCCCCTCTTCCTCTGCTTCCTCCTTCCTTCATCAATGCTGCAGCAGGAGTTATGATGGAGCCTCCTCCTCCACCTGCACCTCCACCAATCCCATCGCAGCTTCACCTCGAACACACAGGGTGCAGGTGTTGCCTCCTGTGTCCACGCTGTTACCTTCATGTTTACACAGTTCTAAAAAACATGATTCACTCGGTGCTCAGAGCCTCCATTTGGCCTGCTTTCTGTTTTACAAACCCCGTTATGTAATGTTCAGTTACTGTGCTTAAAGGTATAGGAGAGGATCTTCAGCTCATTCTCATTTTCGCAACACTGCGCATGCGCCACCTCATCTCCAGTAACGCCCCGATATCGGGAGCGCGCACATGTTTTTTTCCCAGCGACTTCGGACACGGTTTTTCTCTGGCGGTCTTCCATTTTCGCTGCCGTACGAGGAGAACCTCTCTTCAATGGTGAATGATGAGTCTTGTCCGTCCCGTTTTACTTCCTAAACAACAATCTGCGCATGCGCGAATTCAAACATAAGCTCGGGGTGGGGACGTTAGTGATATACGTCATCGCGTAAATTTTCAATGGGATTTTCCATTGAAATTTTTCTACTGAAAAGATCCTCTCGACATAGTATTTCAGTAGAGCTTTGCTCAACGGTAATGGCTGCCTATGAAGGTTGATACTATTAAAAAAGGTCCAGAAAAGTATATATAGTTCGTGTTTAGATTCTGCAAGTTTACTGCTCAGTCCTTTCCTGTATCAGTTTTTGTTGTTTTTTAATTCAGTCTAATTCAAAATTGTTTATTTACTCAAAAGGGAAATTAAATCCTGTTTTAGCTTATATCAATGTTTCTTTAAATAGGTGTTGTAGATGCTGACAGTCGCTGGCAGGGATGATCACCTGTAGTAGTCTGTATTACTGCAAACCTGAACAAGCCTCTGATTGAAGACATTCTGTTGTTTAACAGTCTGTTAAAGAGGATGCTCAGGATTGCCCATGATGTTTCTTATTCAAAAAAAGCGCCAATTTACAACATCTCAATTTTGTCTCAAGACATTTTACAAGAAAAATAATTTCATTCCAATCATAACAAACCATTTAAAATAAGTTTCTATCTAAGGAACCCCAGCAGACTGCATTGAGTCATTAACTTGCAGCATTCACTCCTCTGGATCATACACACACACACACACACACACACACACACACACACACACCTGTGGTACACCAGTCCAACTGCTCGTTAACGCAACTTCATAATCAGCCAATCACGTGGCAACAACTCAATACATGTTAGGCCTGTAGACACGGTCAAGACGATCTGCTGCATTTCAAACCGAGCATCAGAATGGGAAAGAAAGGCGATTTAAGTTACTTTGAACGTGGCATGGATGGTACCGGATGGGCTGGTCTGAGTATTTCAGAAACTGCTAATCTACTGGGATTTTCACACACAA
Source organism: Orestias chungarensis (assembly GCA_032876305.1). NCBI lineage: Eukaryota > Metazoa > Chordata > Actinopteri > Cyprinodontiformes > Cyprinodontidae > Orestias > Orestias chungarensis. Next base: position 535,440 of record JAVLVB010000002.1, read on the forward strand.
CCATCTCTAGGGTTTACAGAGAATGGTCTGAATGGCAGTTCTGTAAAAGTTGTGTGGCGAAAAAATTCCTTGTTGATGAGAGTGGTCAGAGGAGAAAGGTCAGACTGGTTCGTGATAGAAAGGCAACAGTAAGTCAAATAACCTCTCATTACAACCAAGGTATGCAGAAGAGCATCTCTGAATGCAAAACACGTCTAACCTTGTGCAGACGGGCTACACTCCTGTCAGCTAATAAAAGTAAACTGGGGCTACAATTCGCACAGGCTCACCGAAATTGGACAATAGAAGAATGGAAAAACGTTGCCTGGTCTGATGAGTCTCGATTTCTGCTGCCACATTCGGATGGTAGGGTCAGAATTTGGCTTCAACAACATGAAAGCATGGATCCATCCTGCCTTGTATCAATGGTTCAGGCTGGTGGTGGTGTAATGGTGTGGGGGACATTTTCTTGGCACTCTTTGGGCCCCTTGGTACCAATTGAGCAACGTTGCAACGCCACAGCCTACCTGAGTATTTTTGCTGACTATGTCCATCCCTTTATAACCACAGAGTACCATCTTCTGATGGATACTTCCAGCAGGATAACATGCCATGTCATACAGCTCAAATCAACTCAGACTGGTTTCTTGAAGATGACAATGTGTTCACTGTACTACAATGGCCTCTACAGTCACCAGATCTCAATCCAACAGAGCACCTTTGGGAAGTGGTGGAACAGGAGATTTGTATCATGGATGTGCAGCCGACAAATCCGCAGCAACTGCATGTTGCTATCATGTCAATATGGACCAAACTCTCTGAGGAATGTTTCCAGTACCTTTTCGAATCTACACCACGAAGGATTGAGGCAGTTCTGAAGGCAAAAGGGGATCCAACCTGGTACTAGCAATGTGTACCTAATAAAGTGGCATACCTTGCTAGTTCTGTTGCCCAGATACTGCAACGGCACTAAACACAAGCTGGTAAAAATTATGCTTGAAATCTTTGTTGGCCTTTTTATTGTAATTAAAGATTGCAGTGAGTTAGTATTATACGCTCATTATTATGAGGGGGAAAAATCGAGCTTAGTTAGCGTTTTCTCCTCCTGGTCAGAAACAACCGATCAGAGTCAGGAGGTGGGTCTTGGCTCTGCCAGTCATGCTTTTGCACATCAGCCCAACTCTGGGGAAAAGGAGTTGATTGGTTATTTGGTGAGATCTGATTACAGACAAATGGAAAATCAAACACTATAATTTAGGTTTCACTTCATCCATCCATCCATCCCCGGCCAAATCCACCAGCTCCTCCGGGGGAATCCAGAGGCGCTCTCAGGAGAGCCGGGACACATAGTCCCTCCAGCGTTTATACTCGTAACCATCATATTGTAACCATGGAAACATACCAGTCAAACTATGAATATTTCACGTTTACTAAGTATACTTCATAATTGTGGGTCCATAAACACATTACCAACATTAACTGTTAAGTCATGTAATTTAAAGATCCTCAAACTAATAATATTCTTATTATTTACAGACAAACATTTTAGACCTGTAGTCTGTGTTTAAATTCAAGCAGTTACTTAGAGGCCCTAGGCGGTGGCTTAGTTTGCTTATGCTTTGGGCTGGCTCTGAGTCATTCCAATGTATACATGCTCCACCCTTCCCCTTCAAACTATTTCACACAAAATTCATTATATTGGTTTTTTTAATAGATGTACCAGATAAACTCCGATGTGTTACAACATTATCCCTTTGTACCTGTAGCACCTAACCTAACTAAAGATGCATCAACATAAATGTAAGTCACGTGTTTATAGACCCAAAAGGAGTTATTTGTGTTGATTCATTTATTACATATTAAAAAAATATGTATTTTAGTTAGACTGATGGATTAAAATTCACGGGTGAATGCATCCATCAGTCCTAGCAGTCAGATGGAAATCTGAGTGTTTCCTGAATGTTTTTGTAATGGCCATCAGATGAGGGGACTGCTGATGTTTGGGTGGCCAACCAAAACAAACCAAGAGGTATTTTTAAAACGGTTTTGGGGAGGGGGATGTTTACAAATTAAGTTCATGAAAAAGCCTCGATATTCATCTCTAAATATGGATATTTGATACTTTAGGAAAGTACTAACGTATAACTAAATACGGTAAATGTGTTTTGACTTGAATTAATCTGGTGGAAGAAATAATGGAATATTTTTTCTGTATGCGTCAAAAAACGATACATTAGGCATTTTTGGTCAAGTTTAACAAAAAGAGTTGGTAGAAATCCTCTTAAACAACTGATTCTTTGAGATGTAGAATATACCTAAAGACTACTACGACTTGTTGTATTCAATCAAACTCAAATCATGGTTTATCTAGCTAATACTAGTTTTACACCAGAGGTTAACAACCCTGTGATTGTCTGTTTATTGTCCTTGATGCATAATAAGCACATATAAATGATTTTATATAACATTACATGTTTATATATAACATAACATGTTTATATATATAACAACATGTTAAAATATAACATAACATGTTTATATATAACATGTTAAAATATAACATAACATGTTTATATATAACATGTTAAAATATAACATAACATGTTTATATATAACATAGCATGTTTATAAGCTATTTGTTACTCATCTAAAAGTGGAACCCAAGTATTTGATTCAGCAGCTTTTAGATGAAAATAACATAGAAAACAGAAAAATGTTTGTCTGAGAAATGATGTTTAGTGGGATTTTGAAGTTTAGTATATGCAGGACAAGAAACATGGGATTATTATCAATTTTAATAATAAATGAGAAATTAACCGCTCCAGCCATAAAAGTGTGAGCAGCAAACCGAAGCAAATTCACATCAGTCTGGATCTTAGAGTCTGTATTTCAGGCCTGCCATCATATTTTCAGCTGCTTCCCCTCAGCATGAAGGCCTCAATCAGCCATACACATCCTCCAGCATCTTAACTGGGAACCAGTTTAGAAGCAAAGGGATCTCATTTAAAGACCAACTTTCAATGCGTCACCGAGGATGAACAAAGCAAACCGTTTTCCTCGCATCCGAGCAGGAGGATGGATGGATGCTGAGGCTCTACATGGATCTTGGATAAAATCTCCTCGTTATTTAGATGGATTGCCTCAGATGCCACTGCGGGCTGTTTGTGCGCATCCCGCTGCGGATTCTGACATCAGCGCTGATTGGCTGTGAAAGGGCGTGTTTGCGAGGTTTGCATGATCTCCTGCAGCCTAACGAAAGCTGGGCCTTTAATAATGAACATGTCCGGTTATTGGTGCCAGTCTGTCGCATTAGAGCCGCAGACGCATCCGAGCCTCTGCAGGAGATCAGGGCCGAACCGAACCACCATCATCATCATCATGAGGATGAAGATGCAGTCTTCCTGCTCTGAAATCCAAAACAAGCCGCTCATTCCAACATCTCACCAACCTGAGCATCAGTTAAAGGATAAAAGCTCTTACTTTCTCCGACCACCGCCTTCAGTCCGATGGGTGCCATGATGCTGCCGAGCGATGATCCTCCTGCTCCTCTTCCTCCTCTCTGCTCCTCTTCCTCCTCTCCCTCCGCAGCCCGGAGACGTCACTGCGTTTCCTTCCCCTCCTCTGTGGGAGTGGACTGCGAGTCAGCCGCGGTCACGAAGCCAGGCTGCCTGTAACTGCCTTCAGGGTTTATTAAAACCTGGGAATAAGAGATTATAGCAGGCAAACATGGGCACCTCTCCTCTTAAGGTACCTAGTGTATGATTTGTCTATAAACGCTTAAAAAATCTTCACAACAAGTTTGTTTTGCATTAATTAAGGCTGATAAACTGATCTGGTCACTTTTATTTAATCTGCAGTTATTGTGACAAAAATGTTGGACTAAGTTAACAGCTTGTATGTGGATGATAATAATACAGAGATAAAACACAATATTATATGCTTAAAAACAGATTATTGACCATAAAACGTAGTAAATCAGCCTGAAATGTTTAATGTAACAACTCCAAACTAATATGATTTATTTTGCAATAAATTAGCAGTTTTGTCTCTTTTCCATCTTTAGTCCCAATAATAAAAACATTAATGATATATACATGTTTAAAGTGTGAATAATAAATCTGTTAGTCATCTGATTCAGCAAAACTGAACGCTGCTAGTCAATGACTCCATGCAATCTGCTGGGTTTTGTTAGATTAGAAACTTTTGTTAGCTAATTTGTGTCAGATGAATGATATGGATGAAATAATTTTCTTGTGAAGTAACTCAAGACAACATTTGTTGTAAATAGGCGCAAAACAAATCAGCTAATTTAATTAAATCTAAGGGAGGAGATTTGATGTGAAGTGATACCAGAGGATTTGTAGTAATTAAGTCTAAGTCAATCCATTTCTGATAACACTGTCCTTGCTTTCCTCTAATTTAAACATGTTCCCTCAACCTAAAGCCAGATTTCCCGCTATTTGCAGGTTACCTTGCTGGAACTTCTTAGATACTCGTTTTACTGCATCTTACTTCCTGGTGTTCAAATCTAGCTTTCCTGAAACTTGTCGGTCTTCTTCGCATAACTCAAAGTGATGCTTGATTGCTTCAGGAAACCACGCTGAAAGTTGCAGGTTAGCCTCCATTAAATTGGAGCCTGTGTTGGGAAACGAAATACTTTCCAAAAACGCACAAGTTACATTTACATGGTCCCTTCTGCAGTTTCCAGACTTACTTACAGGGTACTTTCGGAACTTCCTGGTTACTTTCCTGAAGGTTTCAAATTAGTTTCCTTTGACGTGACTCACTCCTTCACAACGTTTAGGTGGTACTTCTCAAGTTGCTTTTCTAAAACATGCAGACTACGTTTGTGAAAGTTAAAGTATTACCTTCCTAGAAATGTGGATTTCTTTGCTGCAGGCTCCTTTTTTAAAGCTTACTTATGAGGCAATGTTAGACTTTTGTGGCAAGATTCTCCAGAATGCACCACACTTGTCTTTTTATCGTAATATTTTTTTGTGTTTTTAACTTTTATACATTTATTAAGAAAAGCTAGTCAATTTTATAGCAACAAAATCCTCAAAATAGCATTCTAAAATGAGTTTCTATGAATACTGGTTCTGAAATGGCGCAGCTAAAAGTGGCAGCATGTTTGAGTATCTCTCCTATTTCTGTTATGACTTTTTCTTTTTGAAAACCTTATTTCCTCAGTTTGTGGCACAAACTTTCTTTTTTCACGCATATATTCCTCATGGTTGTGGATGATCTGGAGCTTAAAGAATTGTTCCTGATATTCTTCTTACTTTTGGACATTTGCTGTGATGCAAAACCATGGAAACAATGACATTTAAATGCCCCTTTGGAGTTAAAAAAGTATTTTTTAAATAATTAGAATTACAAATCTGTGCTTTGGCACAACATGGGCTCATCAGTTTTTCGAACAAAAAAATCTTTTAAGGCCCTTAAACAACGGTTTTACTGGAGGGAAATGTAAAGGAATGGGAGGATGACGCAACAGTCTTGCACACTACAGTGAGTTATGAATTACTTCTCTTAACATTTCTGCAATTTATGTAGTAGTATTGCTAATTATATGATATTTTATTATTTACTACAGGCATAACCCAAAAACACGCCCACCAGCTCGATCTACTCACTAAATAAAATGGTTTGTTGTCACTGAAAGTCCCATAAAATACAACATACATTTTTAATTATCAGTAAATGCTTGGTGGTAATTGGAGGAACCACCGTCTAGGAGCGGCTCTCATTGGTTAATCCGAGCAACGAAAAACTACAGCTAAACTCTGTCCATGTTTTGCAAACGTGACTTCGATTCCTTCATTTTAACGCTTGTAAATAATTTAATTAAGCTTCTTTAAAAATTTATTTTACATGATATTTAAGCCACCAAGGAAATAATAGTGGTTTTTAATTTTTTTAGTTTTATTTTGTGTTACAGGTTTAATGTTTCTGATCTATATTGACACACATCTGTTGAAGCAACTTCAAGAAAATGTACTTTTATTGTATATTTTTTAAACTTCCTCCCGTAGAAACAAGTCTGTGTAGATTTAGTGCTGAGCCTCTCCACCAGGGGGCGGCAGAAACCTGTTTTGAGGGACCTTCAACATCAGGTTTGCTTTCTGTGTTTTCTGTTTTTGATTTTCTAACCTCATAAAGAGAAACTTCAGCACCACTTTACCCCTTCAAATTCAGGGCGTATAAATCCAATCAAGGCGTCTGAGCTTAAATGTTTCATAAACATTTTAGAGATTCCAATAAGACCAAAGAAGTAAACACAAGCTGAGTGGCTCTCCTGTGGAGGCCACACCTTTGGCATGGCCAACTGAACACGTTGGACCAGTGATGACTCCCAGAGGGAGTGTCCTGCCGGCTCGCTGTGAAATACACCAGTGTTCACCTCCTCCTCTCTTCCTTTTACTTTTTTTTTTTTTTTCTGTAACAAAACAGGAGAAGGAGCCACAGCAGAGCCGGCCTGAGAGTGAGACTAAAGCAGACTCCCTGGAGCGTTTGGAGGTTAAACCTGGGAGATCCTACAGCAGAGACTCTCTAAGGGATCACCTGTCACCATGGGGGACGTGGTCTCCTCTCACCTGGATGAGAGCCGACGGCAGATGATTACAGGTAAGACGCCTCGACGTCATGCTGAATTATTCTTTTTCTTATTGGACTTGAATATATCACCAAAATAAGGGGGAAGTTGAACAAATATCCCTTTTCTTTGCTGCAATATATGAGTTCCTATGAATCCAAGTTGTTTTCCTCTGAGGTAATAAGCAGGTTTCTAAAGGAGAGATTGATGTTTGAGTTTGGGTCTGCCTGTTATTTACGTCTCAGCAGAACTCCCACAGAGAAATGTCCCCGTCTCAGCTGAGAGGATCCGCAGTGCAGGGACACTTTGAGGAACTTGCGTTTAGGTCCTGTGATTACCAGGATATTATTACAGCAGCGTCAGGCTCGCTTAGTAGGAATATTTAACATTTCTGCTCTCCAGCCACTTATGGTTGTTTTTCTCTGCTGCTGCTTGGAGGAGGAAGGGAAGGATTGTTGAGATTAAAACTCTTTGTGTTGGTTGTTGCTTTTGTAAAGCGACAAATGAAAGGGAAGGACTTCTTTTACTCAAGAGTCTTTTCAGTGTGATACAACCTTATTACAGTCGCTATATGCTTTTATTTTATATATTTATCTCAGCTTTTCTTTCTTTTTTATGTGACAAACTAAATCAAATTGGTCCCTAATTGGTAAATAGAGAGGAAACTTGCAAACGTAAAGCAGAAGTCGAGGGTTGGTGTCGTGCATCCTGCCAACGGGCCAATTATTACATTCAGGTTTGTTTAGCTGGTGAAAAACGTAAAAAATTAACATGGTTCTGGACATCTAGGAAAGTATTTTGACACGTCTAACCTAAACTGGCAGTCAGGCAAGAAAATCTGTTAGTTTTGGTTAAGAGAAACAGGTGAGATGTCAAAGTTGACACATGTATGTAAAAATACAGCATCCCCCAGTGTTAAACATGGTAGTGGCAGTGTCATGCTGTGGGGAGACTTTTCTTCAGCAGGGACAGATGGGAGGACGGTTGAGTGTGAATTAAGGACAGATCTGGAAGTAAACCTGAAAGGTGGGGGCGGAGCTTCACCTTGACGCGGAACAACCATCCTAAACTTACAACCGATAGTTTAGATCAAAGCATATTCATGTGCTAAAATGGCCTAGTCAAAGTCCAGATATAGGAAGATTTGGAAAGCTAATTTCTAAAGACACATTGAACAGCGCTTTGGCTCTCTTGCAAAGATGAATAGAAAAAAAATCAGTATATCTAGATGTCATAACTGGAAGCAAAAAACTCAACAAGACTTAAAGTTTTAGATCTGGGTTCCTCAAATCGAGGCCCTGTGATCCACCGTCTCTGCTTCAACATACCTGAGGGGAAAACAATAAACACACGCCACACATTTCAGATGCTTAATCCAGAGAATGCTGAGAATCCCCATCCTGAAGCTAGACGATAATCCAGCATAAAATACTTAGAGAATCAATGTTGTAGACATAAAAACTAAAGCAATCCTGTTCGTTAAAGTTGGAGATTAGATCTCTGAAATGTCTTATCCTGATTTACTTCTGACTTTTTGTCTATTTAAAAAGTTATCCTGCTGCTTTATGTTTGAACTGAACCAGCCAACAGCAGCTGCTGAGCCGATTAGACATTTTAATTAAACGATGACCAAAAAACGGGAATGTTCAGAAAGTGGTTCCTAGACTAGATTAAGAGGTAAACAAGTCAGAATCAACTGTAAAAGTTCTCTATAGTACTTGAGTGTTGTTTTATCCAGCTGTTCAAGGATCCAGGATCCAGAGCAAATATGTCTGACTATGTTGCTACAAAATAAAACCTAAAAAAAAAAAAAAAAAGTGAAACTGACCTGAGGCATATCTTCTTGTAAAAATGTGTTAACTATTCAAAACAACATTTTAAATCCGTAATCAGACAAAACTAAGATTGAATGTGTTTCACAAGTGTTTATTGAGGCAGTTTGGATTAGAAGATTAATGCATCAAACAAGATGTTTGAATTTTTACTGAACTCAAAGTCAATTGCAATAAGAGAAGGGATCATCCTCTGATGTGTTTGCATACCAAACAAAGTGTCAGTATTTAGACTTTGGATGATAAAAAGAAAAGAGGAAAAATCTGATATTACACCGATTGGACTGGGAGCCGGTCAGGGGAAGATTTGTGACTAATTAACTGGTTGGTGTATCAAGTCTTTAAGCATGGAATCAGACCCTTCATGGTTTGGACTCCTGGTTAAAATGAAAGTCTAGAAATGAATGCTGGGGATGAGCTGTTGATGATGTGTAAAGATTGCTCCAATCACACATTTTATCCACCAATATTTATAAAAATTATTAAATGATAAATAAATTATTGTGATTAAGCAACTAAAATGCAACAATCATTGATTATAAAAGTAATAAAATGTCTCATTTTATTTGACATAAATTGTAGAGATTCCTGAATTTTGATCTGATTTTTACTAAAACAAATTATCAGTTGATTGTTGCCCAAATATCTGGGATTTTTCAGTTTAAAGGTTTTTTAAGAACATAAATAATAATAAAAAAATCGGTTCATATTTAAAGCTTACCCTGGAAACATCTAGCAAGTCTGATAACCAGTTCATTGTTCGTTTTAGGGCCGATGCGTTTCTGCACAGCGGGGGAGCGAAGGCTGCTGTTGGTGAAACGTTTTCAGTAAAAATCAATGCTGAAACAAACATCTAAAGAAGCCTTTGAGTATATTAAGGAACAAATAATATTTAGAGGATCCTTTTGTTGGCTAATAGAATGAAGTGGTTTATTTGAATGGCGCCAATTCACAACACTTCAACTCAAGTAACTTCACAGGAAAATTCATTTAAACCGTTTATGTTTTCCAATTTATCCAAGTAACGAACAACGCACCAAGTTTATTGTTCAAAACAGTTTTAAAAGTGTTCAATATAAGGAAACAAAGCAGATACAACATGCATGTAGAGACAGTAGAGAGCAAAAACTCCCCTTTAACGGGAGTAAAAGGGAAAGAAGTAAATAGCATTAGAAGAAGAAGATTGAGTTGCTGGCACGGTGTCATCCTCCAGGAACGTGTTCCGGCTAACAGAACACATGACCAGGTGTTGCTTCTACACAGAAAACAGAAACTTAATGGTTGAAATAGCGGCAACTAATGCAAAACAGGACAAAAGAAGAAAGTAGCAGAGGGAGGAGAAGTCTGATTGTCGTCCCGCACTACTGGAAAGCTACTGAACAAACATCTCTCTGTTTTTAACTGTAATCTTTATCATAAAGGAACGTTTTAGGCCTAACTTTAAAACTAGACCGGAGAGGAGCTGATAACTTAACAACGATGTCTTATTCTACTTTGGGGTTCTAGGAAACACAGGTAAACCTGCAGTCTTAGAGGAGAGTGCTCTGTTAGGGACATAAGTAGTAATCTGATCTCTGAAGTTAGAAGGAGCTGATTAGCGAGGGCTTTATATGTCAGAAGGAAAATGTTAAAATCTCTGTTTAATTTATCACATTGGAGCGATATAGAGGTTTTTGGCTTCCATTCAAATTGTCCAACTTTTACTCTCCGTCCTTGCAAGGCGTCATGCTCTGGGAAGCCTCTTCCTCACATTCGATCACGCAAACAATAGAGATCCTAAATATGCTTTATAATCCATGCTGGTTTACCCAAAGAGGAGCAGCAACTCCTCCACCTCCAACCGCTAAATACACGAATAAAGGTTTGTTCAAAACATGGCAGGAAACCACACTTGAACAGAAGTCCTCGGCATGCATGTAAACATTTACCTTGTGTTCATCCTGATGCATCTTGGGAGTCTGGTTACCTTCCACTCTCCTTGCAGTTTTCTGTTTGACTAGTTGGAGCACAGACGTGTTTTCAGACAGAGGGGGATGATAATGAGAAGCAGCAGGTGAAGACATGTCGCGGTTGGTCTGGTCGTGTCGCGCTCCCTCCCTCGGCTTCTGCCTGCTCATCTCCCTCGTCGGCTCACGTAAAACCACAGCGAGTCCTTTAAAAGTCCCTTTGAGCCATTTGTCTTCATCTATGTTATTAGGTGAAAACGGTCCTGGTCTGACTTTGCAGCTGCTGTTTGCAATTTGGGTTTGTTTTGCTTGCAGCAGTGCAAAAGTCTGCGGTCGTCCCTCCTATAAGCAACCAGACCTTGTGATGTTCTTTTAATGTGATTTTCAGACTTTCTGAATCTTTTAGGAGAATTTTCAAATAATTTCTTGAAACTGATACAGAAAATACCCACAAAATATGGGAAAGTAAAAAGGTAGAGATTTGAATTGATGTAGATCTAAAATCAATTAACTTTGTGCCGTGTTCCCATCGATGACATTTCATGTATTTTGTAGAACCGCAAAATACAGAGAGTGACGTGAACCACAAACTTTAAAACAACTTTCACATTTTTTGCAAAAACATATTCTAGCTGAGGGTATTCGACTTTTCTGAAATAGTAAATGTGCTAAAGGGGAGATGGAAACACGTTTGCAGAACAAGTGCTGATTTAGCAAACTTTTCCCACTACTTCCTGCTCATCACAACAGTGCGTTACCTCAACATCTGAAGTAATTACGCCTTGCATGACCTGGATGATCCACTACAGACAGCTAGATGGATAATTAGCATGCCAAATAAATGAGCAAATAAATGAAAACATAGCTAAGGACTGTTTGGACCAAAAGGACAGAAGACTACTCTAATTTACTGTACCTAATATTTTACCGACCGTAGCCTTTAGCCGGTCCTTATGTACTCGGTTTCCTTTGTTTCGAGTGATAAAGGTGAAAAATTTGATCTTGAAAACTTAAAATAAAAAGTATTTTAAAACTCAGACAAAACGATTACAGAGATAACATTTTTTTAACCAACTGTAGCTTTAGCATCTTATGTTATCAACTAGCACAGTTAGCATGGCTTGAATCCCTAAAACTGTATTCCATAAATTGTTACCTCAACACTGACATGTTCAGCAGGCAGATAAACCTTTTCCAGGTCAGAAAGAAGCTGACAGCTCAAAATGATAAAACCAGGCTACTTTCCTCTGTTTAGCCTTACCGTTATCTGATGAAAGTCTTGCTCTCTCTTGCCTGTTTGCCGTCTGGTTAAAGCTGTAGAAAACATCTTTATAAATAGTGTTTAGCTGATAATAAAACTTCAACACAGTTACTGATCTTAAAATAACACGACTCAAAGGTTTCGCCTTTTTCCAGAGTCCAATGTGGAAAGTGGGGATACTATCCTGTTGACAGTTAACCCGCACTTCTTTTTGTGAACGTTACGAGTAGGAGTTTTGTCTAAATTTGAGTTGTTCTTATCGATTCGGACTGGAAGGTATTAGAAAACTGTGAGCTGGAGTTAATATTGATAAAAACTGCGATAAAGATTTTTGTTATTTCCTCCATTGCTGATCTGGGCTTCCATCAATAAGACATTTATCTAAAGACTTGCAGCTTCGGTCGCAACATAAAGTGTTTTTCTTTATTATTTTTTAGCTAAAAGTGATGGAGTGGTAGGCGGAGGTGTTTGCAGTGCAAGGGAGGTTTCGAGACTTCTTCCACTGTATCATCTCTCTGTTGCATGCAAAAATACCAAACACATATCGAGATAAGGAACGGATATCTGAGTTATGCAAATTTTTAACAGTGGATTGCAGTATTATGCCAACAAAAGGTGGCTGTGGCTGGAATCTACAGGAGAAGCTGAACATTAAAGGAGGATTCTTGAAGGGCGAAGGGAAATATTTCCATAATCCTGTCGTTCATTTTCTTCAGATAGTTTGAATAAAGTGCCAAGTTATTGAAAACATAGGATTACTGAAGATATGCCACCTGTTTTCTCACCTGTTTCACTAAAGTCTGTTTTAAACTTTCATATTTTTCTCTTTAACAAAAAACAACAAAACAGAACTAAAATAGGAGAGCTGTCTTCTTTGGTTCTGGTGTCGGCATCTATCTTCCAGCAGATGATCTGAATTCCAAACCTTGGAGGCAAACGCGACCAAAATACGACTTTTTCACTGTGAACGACCCAAATTAAGATTTATTTACAACCCAAAACAAAAATCTTTGTTGATTTGTGTCATTTCCATATATGGTTGTAATACTGTTGTTTTTTGAGGTAAAAATCAAAGATGAGCGCAAAAACCTGCTGTGTGAACATAGTTTAGAAACATCCACTAATATCTCCAAGTCAAATTCTATCCTCCCATTCGCCTAGAATTAAAAAAATTATTTTATTTGAATGTCGGAAATTTCATAAACCTTTGATGAATCTTTTAATGTATCCGTAAAAAAACAACAACAAAAAAAACAGCCAGATTGTGTCAGTTTGCAGGATGTTCTGCAGTATCCCAATAAAAAAAGAAATCCATGATTTTACTGCTGTGGACGAGCGAGAGCTGGACTCTGGTGTGTTTATGGAAGAATCAGAACAGGAAGGAGGGAGCAGAGCAAGGTGGGAGAGCAGGAAGGAAAACGCTGACAGGACAGGACGGACATGGAGGGAATGTGAAGGAGACGGCGGTCGCGGTTATTAAAAAACAGCGGGTCACACCGATGAGATGGGAGGACCAGCCGGAGCGAGACATCCAGACGGCAAACATTGAAGCAGATGCTTGTGGACACTGGAAGGTTTTAGAGAATGTTGACGTATATGATCAGTCCCTGGTTCGAGTCCCTGGTTCAAAACAGCAGGAATGATCTTATTACGTAGATTATTTGTGTGTTTAAAGCAGAGATGCATCGAAAAGTTGCAGGAAAACTGACTGAGAGGCCTAAATCTGGAGATCGAGATAAGATTTTGTTCACACAGCAGGTGTTAAAGCTCAGTTCTGGCTTTTTTGGGGGGGTTTAGATCCGATTCTATCCTTTTAATTTCTGTAAAAGCAACAGGAGGCAATCGTATCAAAAAAAAAATGATGAACAAAACTTGGCACCACTTGCTTCAGACGTTGTTTTTGTCCAGATTTTCCACGTCTGGCTTCTTCTGCTGCACAATTATGGCGCATGTCTCACGTCAATGTCGTAAAAGTGGGATAAAATGTGACATTGGCCTTCAGACTGCAGATACGTGTACGATTCAGTGCCAGCATGGAATCAGGTTTGTTTTTGGGATGTTTAGACCATCGTGAGAAATTTAATTATGGGTTGCTTTTGTCTGCTGTGTGTACTTAGCTTACAAGTTAACTGGTTAAAGTTAATATCTAATAAAACAATCTGATAATAATGTTTAAAATGATCCCCAAACTGATAATTAATTAGATTTCCTAATCTGTGGCTTTGGATCTGACACAAAGTTGTAACATTCGCTTCACTTTACATTTGGCTTTGAAAGGTCTAAAATGTCCCAAAGTTGTACCAGAATTATAAATTTAGGCTATGTTGAGTTTTTCTGATCTCGTTTCCGTTTCTCTCCTGCAGCTCGGACCAGAGATGTGATGTCAAAGTTCGGCGATCTGTACGAGAAGCAGCACGCTGTCGCCCTCTTCAACGTCGTCCGCTTTGAGATCGAAGGAGGCGGCGGGACGCAGTCGCAGCTGCTGCACCGAAAGGCGAGTTTTACCCCCGCAGGCTTCAGAAACATCTGCAGAGTAAATGCAACACGCAGCTGAGAGTTAAAGGAACAATACACCTTATTTTGGCTCAAGCTGACCAACATGGAAGCAAATTAAGCCTGATTTCATGACGTTTTCTTGTCGTTCGCACGGCTCTAATTAAACAGGAAGTTGTTTCCATCACCTCTTCAGCGCATCAGCTCCTTTTTAGATTAAAAAACACAAAGAAAGGCAAAAGTAAAAACATTTCTTTAGCAAAATTCAGAAAGCTATTTATTTTGAAGGTTTCCATCGAATGTTTTCTAATTCAATACTTCAAAATGTGCATAAAAATGTGGTTGATGTAAAGAAATTATTTGTAACTCCCTTGTTTTCTCATGTTACGATGAATTTCACACGTTAGTCTCATTTTCCAGACGTTATCGATTCCCTTCTTCATGTGTTTCATGTTGCATTCATGAGATCACCTACAGTATTTCTCGCCTCTGTAAACGTGTAAACACTTGATATAATTTTTTCTTTTTCTTGTGACTCACATTACTTCACATCTGATTGTTCTCATGTGAGATTCATGGGATTTGATGCTTTAGAGTAAAATCCTAGAATAGGTAATTCAATGTTGACTTAATGTTGCATTTAATGCATGAATGAGCCGGTCCAGGATGTTACTGAGTAAATTAAATAAATCAGCACCTGAGTGTGTGTAAATTACGGAACTTTTTAAATCTTTCCTTAAGGGGAATTGGAGCGGAGTTAACAGATGAACAGAGATGACATCTGTCTTGTATAAAAAAATCGCATTAAAAACATTATGTTTACTTTCTTGATCAAGATCTTCAAATGATAGCACGGTAACATAACAATAAATTCATCAAAATCCGTTTTTGACTCCTCATTGTTTAAAAAAACATCTTGGATAAGCCAATATTGTGTTTACATTAAAATACTTGCACTTAAAAATGAGCAACAAGTCTGTTTTATAAGTTCAACTTTCCTCGCCTCTAAGTGGAAATGATTTGATTCAAGAAAGAATATCTGCCAACAAACTGTGGTGGACTACATCCCTATCTGAACACTCTAAACCTTAAGAATCCTGGGAATTACATATACCTTAACTCTCAAGTAAAACCTGATACGGTTGCGTCGGCTACGGCTCACAGGATCCTGATTTTAACGTAAGTGTTCTTCCAGAACTCTCTGGACGGTCGCACCATCTTCTCCGGGAGTTTGTTCCAGTATCTGGAGGAGAACCGGAAGTGGAGGAGCCGTTTCATTTTTGTGCCAAACTCCTACGACATCGAACTCTTCGAGAACAAAACGGTGAGCGGACGTCGGCGGTGAAAAACGGGCGAGTTTTGAAGAGCCAAGCCTTTTAGCCTCTGGTGCGAAACCCTTTTTGTTTTTGGTGTCTGTGTTTGCGTTACAGGCGCATGAGCGAGGATTGCATCCCAAGGTTTCCATCAACTGTGCAGGGTACAAAGCTCTGAGCTCCATGGAGGAGTACATGGAGCTGATCAACAGCAGCCTGCCAGGTAAAAAGAACAGATTTATCTTTAAAATTAGGAATGCACCAATTGTGAAATTTAGGCAGATACCGATGTTTTTTTTTTTTTTTTTGGTTTATTTATTCCTTTTTTGATGCCACAGAAACAACACTGAACATTTTTTAAAGTATTTCAGCTCTTTTTCATGCTAATATTTAATGAATACAAATTCAACAGGACAAATTCAAAAAATAAAAACAATCTTTCCGTTTCGCTTGAACCACATTGTTCATGAAACGTTTTAATCAACACAAACAACGGGCAGCGGTGAATGTTATTATTTTTTGCTGATGGCAGTTAACGAGCCTAATATCTGTCTAAGATCCAAATGATCAGAACATCAAATTAGGGTTATCATCTACGTTTTAAATCTAAGGCAACCCAGCAGAGACATTAAGCAACAGCTTGTGTTGTTGAATTTACGGCATACCCTCATATTGAGCATGCATGCAGCGAAAGTCGAGAGGAAAAACTCCTCTTTAACGGGAAGAAACCTCCCGCAAAACCTGAATTTGGCTCATTTGCTACAAAATATTGGGATTGTTTGGGAAGACGTAAAAAAAACAACAGACGTATATGCGATTTCTCTGTTAAATTAAAGTAAGAGGTTAATAGCGGGAAGGTGACACAGCTAACAGAACGTCAAACCAGGTGTAGCGTCTATGGAGATGAGAACACTAAGAGAAAAAGAAATTTAACAGTTAAAATAAGAGTGAAAAGGTCCTGTTGGCAACAGAACTACTGAAATATCTAAGGATAACATAAACAACAAGGAGAAAGTCTTTGCAGACTCATTTCTTGTCCAGGAAATATTTAATTTTGAATTCAACATTCTGTGACGAGTGAAAATGAATGCAAAGCAGTTGTAAACATTCAGCCAACCGTTGGAAGGTTTTATGTAGTGGGGAGGTTCGCATAGATGTGAATTTACACTTTGAATTTTAAACATGTTGCGCCTGAACTGCTTGAACTTTGTGTACAAATGTGAGGACGAATTATCTGTCATCAGTTGGAAAAAACGACACATTCGATGGTTTACGTTTATGCTCAGATGACACAAGCTGACCAACCGTCAAGCATAGTGGTGGCAGCATCATTCTGTGGAGTTGTTTCACAACAGGTTGCAACTGGATGACTGAAAATAGGACCCACATCAGTATTTAAATGGAAAGAAAGTTCAAAATAGATTTGTATGTCTGTGCCAACTGTCAAGCATGGTGGTGGCAGCATCATGCTTTGGGATGGTTTCAGTGCCAGAGGTACAGGCAGGTTAACGTACGGATCAAGCCTCAGATTGAGATCATTGGTTGTTCTGACAGGACAGTAGTCATAAACTAATGACCAGTTAAGTAATAATGAAGCACGGTGGTGGCAGCATCATTTGTTCTGTCTTCCTGTTTTCAGGCGTCAAAGCCAAATCAAGCGGTGCTCCCTTTGTCAAGTTTCCAAGCGACTTCCCGTTGATCCTCTGGCACCCCTACGCTCGCCACTACTACTTCTGCGTGATGACGGAGAAGGAGCAGAAGAAGTGGCATGCCGTCCTGCAGGACTGTGTCCGACACAGCAACAACGGTAACAACGCGATCACGGGCGAGCCGAGGCCAAGGTTCCTTCTCTTTACGGAATCGAACTGACGCCTTTAGCCTTCAGACTCTTCTGCGGAAACTATTTAAATGAGATTATACATAAAATATCTGGACCGCACCATTGGCTGGGCTTTGTGAAGCGGCCAATCCAAGAGCAGCATTCATTTTCCTCAGCTCTGATTGGCTCAGCCCCCAAAACATAAGGAAGACTAAAGATGGCTTCCACAGTTTTTATTAATGCGTATAAAGCAGCGATGCAGCATATATCGGCATTTACATTGATATCGGCAGTTTGAACGTATCGGTCCAATAAGTAAGACTGTGCCGATACTTATTAATACATATTGTTTTTAAATCTATCTTTGTGTTTCAGGTGAGAAAGTGTATTGGGCATGTACAGTAATAGTTTGTTTTGGACAGGCAGCAAAGGATTGTGGGGGATTTACTCGAAGCAGAGTCTGTGGTGGGGTCATATTTAGATTTATTTTGATTATTTTACGTTAATCTAAAATGTATTGACTGTGCCTAAAAGACCGAATATTATTTGGTCATCTTCTTGAAAAACGGAGTTATCATGTAGGATTTCCTTTTTTAAAAGAATCACCTGGGTCTGAATATAAATTGTCACATCAGTGCATCCCTGATATTAATGTATAACTGCTATTTAAATGATTAAATCTTTATATTGATCTCAGGTACAGCAGCTATTAAATTCAGGCTCTAATGCATTTATGTTGCTGAACATTGCAGAGCTGGTTCTCTGCTTTTGTTTTAGTCCTCGAGGGTTTAGTTTGGTTGTTACATTCTATGTTTGGAGGCCGCTGTGGGTGTTTTCCTCGTCTCTTTTGATCGGGGCGGAGAACCATTCTTCATCTGTCTCTTCTTGCAGCCGCGCGACTCATGCCTCATTGTGTGGCGACCGGCAGCAGGATGTTTGGCCCGCTGTTTGTTGTGTTGTCACGCCTCACCTCCTGTCTTGGTAATCTCCAGTTTTCAAGAGTCATGTTTCTAAAATTTCAGCGCAGCTGATTTTCAGGAATGGTGATGAGCGGGAAGCGAAGGTCGGCCGGGTAAAAAAAAAAAAAAAAAGTTTCACGATTTCATTGAACCTCTTCCATGATTGGACCTGTTTGATTCAAGTCAGGTGTGAAAAGCAGGTGTGAGGGGGTTACTGAGGCCAAGTGTGGCAGAATTACAAGAAGCTGATGTAACATCCACATAAAGGGGTTGGACAATGAAACTGAAACATCTGGTTATGTATGTATGGTGTGGGTCCTCCTTTTGCAGCCAATACGGCATCAATTTGTTTTGGAAATGACAGATACAAGTCCTGCTCAGTGGTCAGATGGTGTTAGCTAAAGATTAGCTAAACACGATGGTGACAAGGTCACAGCTTGATGCTGGTGGAGGAAAAGGTTTCCTGACTCGGTCCTCCAAAACACCCCAAAGTGCCTCAATAATATTTAGATCTGGTGACTGTGCCGGCCATAGGAGATGTTCAACTTCACTTTCATGTTCATCAAACCAATTTGTCACCAGTCTTGCTGTGTGTGTTGGTGCATCGTCATCCTGACTCACAGTGCCGCCTTCAGGATACAATGTTTGACCATTGGATGCACATGGTCCTTCAGAATGGTTCGGTAGTCCTTGGTAGTGACACGTCCATCTAGCACAAGTATTGGGCCAAGGGAATGCCATGATATGGCAGCTCAAACCATCACTGATCCACCCCCATGCTTCACTCTGTGCATGCAACAGTCTGGGTTGGACGCTTCTTAGGGGCTTCTCTACACCGTAACTCTCCCAGATGTGGGGAGAACAGTACAGGTGGACTCATCAAAGAACAATACAGGTTTCACATTGTCCACAGCCCAAGATTTTTCCCTCCTGCACCATTGAAACCAACTTTTGGCACGAGTGACCAAAGGTTTGGCTGTAGCAGTCTGGCCGTGTATAATGACCCTGTGGAACTCCAGACGTACACTTTTGCTGGAAACAGGAGAGTTGAGGTGCACATTTAATTCTGCCCTGATTTGGGCAGCCGTGGTTTTTTGGATACAATCCAGGTTAGCACCTGAACATCACTTTCAGACCGCTTCCTCTTGCATCCAGTTAATCCTGTTGGATGTGGTTCGTCCTTGTTGGTGGTACGCTGACATTACCCTGGATACTGTGGCTCTTGATACATCAGAAAGTCTTGTTGTCTTGGTCACAGATGCACCAACAATATGCCCTCTTTTGAACTCTGGTACGTCACCCATAATGTTGTGGGCATTGCAATATTTTGAGCAAATCCGCTCTTACCTGCTAATTGGACCTTCCCACTCTGCTCTTACTGGTGCAATTATTGAAGATCGGCCACCAGGTTGGTCCAATTTACCCATGAAACCTCCTGCACTAAAATGAGAGGCGTTTCAGTTTCATTGTCCAACCCCTGAATATACAAAATAAAAGCCTTTCTCTACAAGTAAACAAAAACCTAAATGAGGAAAGTTACGCAGATAACCCAGCAGCTCGTCGTTTGTGAATAGTTTTCTCGTTAATTGATTTCTTAGCCTATTTTAATTGCGGATTGACAGCTGTGTCAAGAGGACATTCAACATTCCTCTCATATCTGGCAACCAGAAGAAAACAACCAATAGAAACGTTGTGGTTTTTAATTTCTTATCAGCGGTCGGGGCTGTATGCAAACATAACTCCTCCTCCGTCGGACGCTTCTCAGCTGACTTTGATGCAGAGAAACCACAAGTTAAACGTTCGCTCTGACCAACTGAAGGTTCATTTGAATCCGCTAAAGCCCTCTTTGTTTCAATCTTTGATAAAAGAAACATCCAATGAAGCGACCAGCTGCTGCTTTGTAACCATTTAATATGACGATTAGCAAAGTCTCTGGTTAATCATTGGCACGGCTCACTGGTCTGACTCCAGTGTGGTAGAACTGGACATGAAGAGATCCAAGTGTCGCATCTGCAGTTGCAGCAGGACAAACGTTGGAGTTCATGTTCTATTCTATTCTAGAACATGAACTTTTGGATTATTTGATAAAACGAAATAGAGAACCATGCATAACTTTCCTACTTAGTGTCCCAAGAAATGGGTCTACATACTTTCTCTGTTAGCTTCCAGCTCAGAGCGCCAGCATGTTAACTGGGTCGGCTGCTCCCATTCATTCCAAGCCTGGGATCTAAAGTTACATGCTGGTCATGATGTCTGGGGCCGATGCCGCGTTTCCGTGGCTGTTTATTGTGCAGTGGGTTCGGCATACGGGGAAATCCCACTCATTATACTAAAATATACTTCAAATACACATTTTTATAAAGGAGCAACAAAGCTTCAGACGGATTCTCTCTTCTTTACGAGAAAAAATATGAAATTGTGTAAAAAAAAAAAAAAGTTCTGGAAAACCACCAAACTGCTCCTGCTGCATCCACCAGAGCGTTGGCGAGGCAGGCAGAAAGGGAAACACTTTAAATAAACCCTCTGGGGTAAGTGCTGCCACATGTTCTAATAATACAGTCAGCAAACAGAGAGAGAGACAAAACTGTAATCTGATCTGGCCTGTTGCTCCAAAATCTTTAGATTTCTACACGGCTGACAGGATAAGAAGGTGGAGATACGCTTGATCTCATGTTTTACAAAGAGATCAGACATGTTACTGTAAAGGCTTCAGTGTCAAAACGAACACAAACCACTTATATTTATAACAGACTGAAGCTCTGAGCTCAAAAAGAGTTTAACTCACTGATTAACCCCCCTCCAAAAAAAGTACACTTAATATACGAGACGATTTGTGTGGTCATAGAGTGTGGAAATATGAACAGTGAAGATCTACAAAACCGGAGCTTATAGGTTCTGATCCCGGGTCACGTTCACATCCGTTTTGTCATGCAAATTTTAAGCTGGTTTCACTCGCTCCTTAATTCTTTTTTAGAGGAGCCGAAAACCACCACAGACTAGTGTAATTTTTATTTCTTTGAAACATTAAGGAAGTTGTTTTGATTTTAAGTTCCCATAAACCTTTCTTAGTGTAAAAGAAAAGATGCAGATGAGAAAACTGTTCTTGAAAAACCAGCCTATTTAAAAGTGTAATTGGGACACAAGGTTACCTAAAAAAATTTGATTTCTATCACTTAACTTGCACACAGGAACTGATTTTAATCTTAATAATGAAATTATCTATGCAGTAGTCTGCAACCGAGACGTTTTTTTGTGATTAGTGAGCTAAATAAATCTCATTTAGTCACAAACGTTATATGAACTTTTAATTATAAACAACTTGTAATAAAATAAAAGAGATTAATGTGGTTTAAACCTGCGTATGTTATTATGTTTGTATTTAACAGAATTAGCCGTATTGTGTTTTTGGTTATTAAGTGATTCTGAAAGATTAAACGCAGCTTTAAATATATATATATATATATATATATATATATATATATATATATATATATATATATATATATATATATATATATATATATATATA
>JAVLVB010000002.1:563938-585641 GCA_032876305.1 Orestias chungarensis
ATATATATATATATATATATATATATACACATATACGTATATAAATATATACAAACAAACTTTGCTTGTGATATTTTCCTCTATTACGCTCCATCCGCATCAGGTTTTCTTCTTTAAAATGTTGTTACGTTAAACTCTGCAGCAAATGGACAATGCCGTGCACACGTTGGAGCAGCTGCTTCACCAGGCCTTTGAGGCGAAGGCGGAGGAAGACCTCTGCAAGAACATCCAGAAATGCCAGGAAAGAGTTCTGAAGGTAAACCAGCCGCTGGCTGAGTTCGGTTTCCTACTTTTAAGCGAACCCGCATTGAAAATGTCGCCTCTGTTTTTGAACATCCCGTCAGAAATACGATTACGACAGCAGTACGGTGCGTAAGAAGTTCTTCAGAGAGGCGCTGCTGCAGATTATCATCCCCTACATGCTGCAGCAGCTCGCCCCTGCCTGCACACCGGTGAGTAACGCCGAAACCTCCGCCAGATGCCGTCTTCTGCTTCACAATTGATGTGGCGCCTGCTGCAAGATCGCTCCGACTAATACGTATGGTTTTAAAGGCGAAGATGGTTAAACTTAGATTGTCTAAGCTTAACAGCAAGCATAAAAGAAAACATGGCCATAACATTTTTGTTGCATTTTGAAGAACAAAGGAGGATAAGTATTTACTCGATAGTGCGTGAACATCTGTACAACAAGTTGCTGCTTTACACACAAACCAATAAACTAAAATCCAACACGATTAGCTTCATGCGTTAATCTCTGAATTTAACCATTAAGCATAAATCCAATGTGATGTTTACCCCCAGTTACCTTTTTGAAATGCAATAAATTGTTTTCTGTTCTTAACGCTCAACTAGGATAGATACAATATCGGCATTAATCATGAGTTACTTAATTGCATATGTACTAAGGGAGCTCTGTGTGTCTTTTTTTATACCAATGTTAGTCGAAGGAGGAGCTTTTCACTTCAAAAACCAGCGCCAATTGGTAACGAACCCACTGGGTTGATTGACGGGCAGCATCATAGCAATCATACCTGATCCAAAGCATTTTTTTAAGCTGTGTCGGTTCTGTGTGTTTGGATTGGACAGGAGCTGCCTCGCTTTCAGGAGATGATCTTTGAAGACTTGTCCTGTTTCCTGCTGGTAGAGAACATGTATGAGGAGGTGGTGCTGCAGTCCGTATCCAAAGACATAATGATGGGTGAGGAAAAACAACAACAACAAATAAACACATTCAACCATCAACATCTCAGCAGTTAGGAAGAAAATTAAAGGCAGGCTGGCATCCAAGTCTTTTTGCATGTTCTCTCTGGGTACTTCAGCTAGAAGCCTGAGTGTTTCTCTAGACTTCATTCTCCATTTATAAGTTATCTGAGTTCAATCATCTCCAGCACAACCTTTACAGGCCCAAGAACCAATGTTATCCTCAACTCTGCCAAATAAAACTAAAACTTCTAGATATTCACTTCCTCCACAAAAGGAAAATAGAAATGTAAAAATCTGGTACTTGGATTAAATTCTAAACTGTTACCTGGATTAAATGTCAATTTTCAGAAATCTTAGTCTCACCTTGTTCAAGTTTTGTAAAAAAAAAAAAAAATGTATTAAGCAACTTTTTCCATCTATTTTGTAACAACATATTGAACAGATTGCGTGAATTGTGTTGATCAGTTGATATTGGAAAACGTTTAGCTGCAAATGCATCCTTTGCTACGAGTGATCTGATTATTGCATTCAGGAAATAAAATTTAGCGGACGTTATTTGTTGAAAAATTACCTTTAGCGTTACTGCAGACTCCTGACTATTAAAGGCTTGTTTTGTGTTTGTTGTGCAGCGGTGAAGGAGGCAGCAGTGCAGCGGAGACACAACCTGTACAGGGACAGCATCATTCTGACCAACAGTGACCCAAACCTTCATCTCCTGGAGGAAACCCAGTTGGTGGACTGGGGCGCCAAGTTTGGATCGGGAGACGTGGGCGGCGGGGCCGAAGGGACGGGTTACAGAGGAAGACGGAATCAGGTGGTATCAATGATCCGGCTGGAGGGGCTCCCCGCTCCGTACGAGTCGTTCCTCGAGGTTCCCGGTGTGGAGCTCATTCCAGAGGAAGACCAGGAGGTTTTTGAGGATGAGAATCCGTCGCCGTCCGAGAACCCAAAGTCCCCCGACAGTGTGAATCAAATACGGGACCTGATCAATCCGGTGTTGGAGGTCGTCCTACCGGTGACGGAGGAGGAAGTGGCAGAGGTCACCAGCGGGACAGAGACCAGCGTAGGCACCGTCACCACAGAGGACGGGCTGCAGCAGGAGGTGACGCACGTCACCACCATCATGGAGGACGGCGCCAGGAAATCCCCGCAGATCATCATGGAGGAGCTGGTTGGAAGCAGGAGGCAGAAGCAGCTACAGGAAGAAGCCGCCATCCACAAAGCTATCGAGGAAATAGAGATGGCGGTGCAGGAGGACGACTACGGCGAAACGACGGCGGAGTCTGACTCTGAGTCGCAGCCGCTGGCGAAGGACTGCAGCTCACGCAACGACAGCGGCTTCCAGTCGCCCACAGACGGCAAGCCGATCAGCAACGGTCCAGCCGGCGAGGACGGAACCGCCGACCCGGTGGACGTGGAACTGGTTGTGGTGTAGAAAACCAAAAACATGAAAGACGATTATACATTTATTTATTGTCTGTCAGACGTTTAAAAGGACCCATAGTTTAAACTTACATATTTAAAACTTCTTATAATCCACTTCCCTGTTTGGGGGAATGTAAATACATGTATCTGCTCAGCAGGGGGCGCTATAGTTACGTTTAACAGCTTCTCATGTTTCAACACCATTTACCAAAAACAGATTTTTCTGCTTAAGTACACAAACATGTTTCTATAGTAACAACACAAAGTTAAATATGATTTTTATTTAAGACGTTTGTTAGCTTTTCTGTAATGTTAGAGGGTTTGTTTACCTGTCATGATGTTGTAAAGGTGGATCTACTTTAAAGTTGATTTCATTCTCTCATATCAACGGGAGGTTTAATTCAAGCTGTACGCTACAATAGCAAGGGGTTATTTAAATAAAACGTGTGTCATTTTGAAATAAACGAGGCATCTATCATTCTTACACCTAATAAAAAATTCTTTATTGATACATTTTCTCCTTGTCACTTTTTATAGTGGCCACGTTAGAGATGAAAGCAGCGATGATCTAAAATCTGGACAGTGACGTCATTTATTGTTGGAACAATTCATTTAATATTGTAGTTTATTTCATATTTTAAATACATTTCCCTAAAACGTAGGTTGGAAATTTTCTTTAAATTGGTCAAAGAGTCTTGAGAGATACTGGATGGTTAACTGATCCTGATGAACTATTATCTTACATCTACTTTAATAATTAAATCTACATTTTTTTGTCTCCCTCTATATTATTAAAAAATATACAAATGACAAAATATTCTCAAAAACCTGTTTGTATTTCAATCATCACTAATTTATGAAAGCTCATATAGAAAAATAACCTGATTTTACAAAAAAAATTGCAACACATCCAACTAAATCATATTAGCCTTATTAATTATATTCTGATATGAAGCTTTTTGATTTGCCACTAGATTAAAGGACTATTTCACTGCATTTTAGTAGAGAAAACCTGTGAAACCTACTTATGCTTAAACTTGAACTGAAAAGTACAGAAAATATTAAAAGTTGTGTTGTGAAGTAATTAGATTAGTAAAACACTAAAAAGGCTACCCTATTTTAAAGATTTTCATGGGTATTAGTCCACCTTATATGCTATTTAAAAACTACCTGGAATGATTTTTTTTTCCACAAACCTGAAGTGTCAAACTTTCTTTTTTTATTGGATTAGTTTAGCGACCTGCAGCAGCATGAAACTCTTTATTCGTACTTATAGCTAAAAACAACAAAGAACCACCTAATTATTTTAAATATAGCTGCAATAAAAAGAGTTTTAAACAGTTGCGTAATGGAACATGAACTGAATTTCACAAGAGAAACATACAAAAAGAACCAGAAACAAAAAAATATGGATCTCTTAGAAACACATTTTCTCACAGTTTAACCAAATAACATCCCATATAAGGTAAAGTATCCATCCTCTGATTGCCAAAACTGTTTTCCCCCTTTTGTAAAAGGACTAAAGATCCACAATCATATAACTTTTTCTTTATTTATCAAAACTGGGAAAAATACCCAAATAATGTAATATTACCTAAAAGTTTAAATCTGAACGAGAGAAAAAAAAAGACTACAACTTTAAATAATCAACTAGGACTAGACATAATATCACGACTAGGACTTATATTAATGTAAATGTGTGTGCACACTTTTGAAAAAATGCAAAGGACTGTTTAAAGGGCAGCAATTGTTTGTTAGTAAATTTTCCTGAATTCGTATTTTTCATGCTAATTTAATATTTAGCATGTAATAAAGACTAAAAAAATCAAACTGGACATAAATGCTATTGCTAAAAGTGCTAAAGGTCACAAAGAGTACGAAGTGCAACTATTGATTGCGATCAACTAATTATTGATTGCTACCTTTCTATATGATAAAATACTCATGGCTAAAATAATTGTAATATTAGGTTCTGCTGAAAACACAACCAATCCTTCTGGATTCATCCAATTAGGACCTCAGGGAAATAAACAAATTAAATAAATCAGATACAAACTATTGATCTGAGTCAGCAAACTGCACTTCAAAAATGTATATTAAACCAGCACAAACTAAAAAGGAAACTTCATAATCATTAATTTAGTAAAAACAAAATCTTAGTAACACTTAACCTGCATTAGGAAAACCCTGATCAGAGATGCAGAAGTAATAACTAAACCACAGAAATGTTTACTAATTATCAGCGAAGATCAAATGGTCATAACTAGCATAATGCTTGATAAGGTAAATAAAACATGCAGAACAGAGCAAACCTGCCATCTGGAGAATTTGTTTTAAGTTTGGTCTACGCCAGAGGTTTTACCAAGAAGAGGAAAGGTGAAAGGTGGGATTGTTTCGGGGGAAAGCAATCCGGAGAGCTCCGTTTAAATAGTATTAAAGAAAGAAAAAATGGGTCGAGACGACCACTGTGTACAAGTGCAGATCTTATTCTGTCACCAAGGGATAAATATCTACAATTCAAGATTTTTAAGTGTTGTATTTAAGTAAGAGATATAACAAGTAAAAATGATTGGAGTTGTTAAGCTGATGAGGTCATCGCTGGCCGCTGTCTGATTGTTTTTTAATGTTTATTTTTGCAGAGCGGTGAAAAAACTGCTGCAGTCATGAATGTGACGAAAGATAAATGCACGGATGAGTTTCTTATAGTTATAGAATCACTTAGAGTTACCTGAAAAAAACAACCACAATAACAACGAAAACAGATTAAACAGATAAAAGTAGAAACCTAAAAAATTAAGACCAATACACATACAAAAGCAGAATAATGTATGTGAATAAGACAATATAGGAATAAATAAAAAAATTGATTTATAATAAATTTTGATTTTTTTTTCTAATAAAAAAGATTTAAAAAAGGAAAAGTTTTCTTTAGTTTTTTGTATTTGTATTTGTAAATAAATGGCTTCAAATGGTCTTTGTGCTTTTGGTCTCTTTCTCTATAGCCATTTAAAATTAAATTACAATTTCGAAAATTTCCTCGTTAATTAAAAATAACTCCCCTTAATGTAATGACTTTAATAAACTGCACACAGCAAAAATTCTGGACAAACATATAGGTTAAAAAAATAAATGATCCAAAATCTTTTACCTCATCAGATCATTTTTACTTGTTATATCTTTTACTTAAATACGACACTTTAAAATCATGAGTTCTTCATATTTACCCCTTGGTGACAGAATAAGATCTGTAGTTGTGCACAGTGGTCGCCCCGACCCATTTTTTCTTTCTTAAATACCATGTAAACGGAGCTCTCCGGATTGTTTGCCCCCAAGCAATCCCACAATCCTCTGCGTGACCCAATATGGCGGCGCCACCCAGTGTATCTGGTAGCAACGAAACTTGATTGGTCAATTATCCACAAGAGGTAATTCACGATACAATTGTTTGTGGCAAGGTGAAAAATAATTAAGACTGTGTGTAGACAAAATGCTAATAAGTAGACCTGACAAAATTACTGGTATCGAGCTTTATATCGAGACATCCAAACACCAGCGTCCCCTATGGACGAGTCGCCACCGGTGAAACCTTGATGATGAACAGACGTTTACAGCAATGTTCTTGTTTTCCAGCTCACACGTTATAAACACAAAAAGAGAACCCCGCAGCCTAAAAAATAAAGCCAGACTCACCACTGCTGTCTTGCTTCCAGAAGGTCAGCTGTCACCGGTAGTCCTGCTGCAGGTACGCCGCTTTCCTTAACGGCTGCCGTCGCCATCTTGTTCGAGATGGCGCGTCCGTTTTTTCTTCGAGGCGCGACTAATCCCACAACCTCGGAGGTATTGTCCGGAACCGGGAAAATTTTCAGCCGCAAGGGTTAATTTGACTTTTGTGGCAGAAAAAGTTTCGGAAAGTAAAAAGTGCCTTAAAGCAGCAGGCAAAGGCGAAGAAGCGTCCACAGCCGTTTTATTCAGTTAAAGCTAGGCTGGCAAACTAAACGCGCGAGCGCTGACTGACCAAATTCAATCGTGTCACGCGACTCTTTCAGACAACGGTTTAATTTCATGACCTTAAAGCACTTCCGGTCCATTTTTTATAAAACGGTTACATATCTAAATTACTTATTTTCTGATTAGATAAACTTCTTGAATATAAGGTTTATATCTGCATATACTAATACTTCAAACACCAAGTAAGTTAATATCAATTAATGTGCACATTACATAACCACAGAAGCTAATGTCTGCAAACTTTCCTTTTAAGCCCTATTTCAGCCTCCTAAGATTCATTTTCTCAACGATATCTTCGCTCGCTCTCCACTTCAGTTGCAAATGATTAGTTTCTGCAAATAATTTGATGTTCTGACATAAAATATTGGGCCAGAACCACACAATGTTTCATCAAAATCATTCAAGAAGTCATTTACATTTAAAAAAATTCATAAAATTATTGGGATCACGATGGACATAAAACCTAGACTAATGTAAAATAGTGTTTTGATTTAAGAAGTGAAACAGAAATTCATATTTTTTCGATTTTAAATACAATAAACTGTTTATATCTGTTCAGCTCTCTGGCAACAGATCTGGATGTGTATTATAAAGTTTTAAATCCTGAGAGACTACAACTCAAAAGTGAAATGTTCATTTATCATCGTTCCGAGCAAGTCAAACATCTGGAGATCTATTGAGGACACACAAACATTTAAGCAGCTTTAATCTTTATTTCTTGTTCAAACAATCCCGCAAACAGTGATTCCAAAACTAATTACAGTGAGAAAATACGAGGTTATAAAAAGTTACGTTTTTGTTTCAATTATCAACAAACAGTCACAAGGCAACAGCAGATATCTGTCAGAGCGAAAGAAAAATGACTCATCACAGCCATCTGAGAAGCTCTAGGCTATAAATCATTGCTTTCCTCATTTAGCAGGACATTTATGCTAAAGGCACAAACTTTTCGTTAAAATCTGAACCAACGCAGAAACTTTCAATCCAACACATGGTAATAATTCTGTTAGAAAAAGCAGAAACCTGGCCGTGAAGGTAACTGGATCCTTTAAACACAGACAGGAGGAGTTAAGGCCAGCAGAAGCTGTTTTTCTACTCACTCAAACAACATGGCGGCTGTTCTAGCATCAGATAAAAACCACATCATTTGTGATCCTGTCCACTCCGGCCTGATAAATGGATTCCTGACTGAATGGCTCCGGCGCATTTGGTTTCCAGGTCCAGGTGAGTTTTATGCAAGTCATCGTTACAGAGCTCCAACGAAACTGGTTTTTCATCACGTCCAGAGCAGATTAACCTTTCGAAGTCTTCTGGAGGAAGAGCTGTTCTTCGGTTTCAATAACTGATCCGGGTATACAGAGACATCTGGCCCAGCAGGGGGAAGGAGATGAAATAGCCGAGGCCAGAGCCCAGGATGACGCCCAGGAAGATCCACACGTTGTAGGACATGACGCAGAGCATGAGCATGTAGCCCAGCGTCACCTGCAGGACGAGGAGGCATGTCTGGATGATGTGCAGCAGCCAGCTGGGGAGCAGTGAGCAGGAGAAATCAGTCATATCACAGATTACAGGTGTAACGGTGCGCAAACAAAATGAACCTCTAAGCAAGAGAAACAAATAAAAAGTGGATTACTCAATAATAAAGCATTTAATAAATGTTTTTTTTAAATTGAGACTAGAAATTTAACACTATTGTAAAATGTTACAATGGGTGGAAAAAAGCGGTGGTGTTATTGCCTGAATGAAGACTACATTTCCCATGAGCACCAGCGCGTAGTATAGTAAAATCCTGATCTCACGGTCGCCTGCAGTTGGATTGAAGTAAATTTCTGTTTCCAGTGTCTGTGTGAAGGATGAAAAGAAATGAAGCCACGCCCCCACCTGTTCCTGGCGCTTTGCGGCCGGGTCTCCATGGGCGCCAGCGAGGACTCTGATGGACTGGCGTCCAGCACGGAGCAGCTCTCCGCGCGACGCGACCCGTCGTCCCCCGACGGGGGCGGTGCCAGCCCGGAGCTGCTGCTCAGCCAAACCCGCCACACTTTGAGAAGCTCCAAGAAGACGGTCAGCAGCAGCACGACGAACACCGACAGCGCCATACCTGCAGGCAGACAAGAGACGGCTTTATAGCCCTTCTTGATGCTTTATTGAAGATTTTTCCTTTTTTATTGCAATATAAACCAAACTTAAACTAGTACATAGACCTAAACATGCTTCCGTCTGTAAATTCAATTTAAAGCTCATGAGATAACGTGAAAAAGAAAGCCAGGAGTAAACCAACGGCGTTCTGCTGGGGAAGTCTGTTTGGATCTAATCGGAGCCAGGCGTTTTAGTCCGGATTATTTCGCTTGTTTCAATCATCAGTCCGCTTCGCTACTATTAAGCAAACTTTTAAAAATGGCAGGAAAAGAAAGAAAAACAACCACATCAATCAAAGTTTGGGTCACATTTCCTGCTGTTGTTTTTACAACAGCTAAACCTTCTTGCCTTCATATAGATAAATTAGCAAAACTCTTAGTACGTTTCGGTCCCTGTTTTTTTTTTTTTTTTTACAAACTAGAGCAGGTCAGGTTTTAAATGCAAAAACCCCCACAAACTAACCCGGTTAAACCTTTTTCTACTGGCTTTCTTGGAGGTTAAACATTAAACTGAAAGTTTACTGAGCTGAACGGCATCAGGTCGTTTCTCACAGGTTTAATGAAACACCTGAACGAGCCGCAGCGAGTTTATTACTGGAACAGGCAGAAACATGTTTGGGTGATCCAGGCTTCTACAGGAGAAACGCCTTCACATGTGGCCGAGTTTACGTACTTGAATGTGGAAAACATGCTTCTTAAAAAGCTATTTGTACACATTTTAATAGATTGGACATCTAAATTAGTTCATATTTACTATTCCTAAGTTCTTCAGCAGAATAATTTCAGCTAAAAGGATAATATTGGTAAAATGATCTGATCAAAACAAAACAACCAGCTTCTCTTCTTTTAACCCTGCTCCGAAACCAAACACTAAATGTTTCTGGAGTTTGCAGAGATCAAATAAAAGTAGAATAAAACAAATTAAACTTGATAAAATTCACTCAAAAAAGGGTAGCAAATTTTAAATGAGACAGGAACTAGTTTACAGTCTTAAGGTGTTCTGCGGGATATGCCTGACCCAAGCTCAGGCTATGAGTCTACATAGGCTGTTAGCATCAACGCTACCTGCAAACGTGTGTTTAATCTTTAATATACAGAGAAGCGAGTTCAAGTTAAAACATCTGTTTAACTCCACGTTCGCCCGTTCTGTTCACGTCTCCTACATGCTAAAAGCGGCGTTGGAGCAGGAACTCAGACTCTTGATTGGCTGTTGTTAGCGCGTATTATGGCGGTTTACTGCCAACTACTGTCTTGCAACTTCGTCACCAGACTGCAAACGCAGCCGAATAAGCCAGACGTGGACGTGAATGTCTGAAGCAAGCAGTGGAGAGTTTATCTTTCTATTCTCTCTGCTTCCTTCATCTTCTTCTGATCTTGTGACGACATCCTGAGGGGCGGAAAAGCCTCACTGGGAGCTTATGGTGCCTCCTTATCCAACTCTGAAGAACAAGACAAACAGGCCGAGGTCGTCCGAGGAGAAGGAGCGGTGCTTACCTGCAGGACCGTGAACGTCCCAGAAGGCGAACAGCAGCGTCACGCTGCTGGACGCCTCAAAGGTCATCTGTAGGGAAAACAGGAGAACCAAGAGAGGCTCCAAGATTACATTCATAGCAGAATCATGTTTATTGGTATTTTTAAACTTGTATTTTCCATGTTTTGAAGGTTTTATGAACTTTCTAATAAAAAAAATATATTTAATGTAAATCGGATAAATTAATTCCTGTAATCTGTGTACAGCAATCTAATCTTTGTTTATTTTGTAATAAGCCACTAGGGGTTTGTATTATTGTATCATTTATATTTATCAAGATACATTTCATGATAACAATTGATAATAAAATAAAATCATGAATCCATGACGTTCACCGTAGAAGCCACTAAATAATTGAATGATTTGTTATTTATTGGCTTTTAATTATCTTTCGTATAACCTGTTATCTTCAGCTCCAGCTTTGATTTATTTTCTGGTAAATCCAGACTAACGACGATTTTTAGGAGAGGCCGCCCGGGAATTCCAGATATCTGCACGTTGCAGAGAGTTGCTGCCGTTACCGAAACAGCTGAAAGCGCGCTGCTGTGGACCGATCCGTTGCTTTCAGAGCCGCTTTGTTTCCCGTTAGATTCTGAAAACGAGGAACTGAGGGAGTCCTTGTGTAGCGCTGACCTCTGAACTCCCAGGGTCGACAATAGGAATACATTCATTTGCTCAGCAGCCCCTTTCGGGCTCCCGAACTCAGATATCAAGTCCATAAGTTTAAAGTTAGAATATATAATTAAGATGACGCACATTTGAAACAGAGGCCTCACTTTTATTCTTAGTGTCTGAAGTTAAATCAGATCAAACACGTTTCAGGTTATTTATTTAAAACAACATCTTTTAAACTGGAAGTTAATGTACGTTTCCTCGGTATTTGGTATCTTTGGTGCGTGAGTTTGTTTGGGTTCCTTTCACCGATGATAACTGGTGTACTAGCCTGTTCTGGCTGACAGAGTCTGGGTTGAACCAGAACACACGAAACAACTCCAGAAACAATGACGATCTGCATTCTTGGCTTTTTCTGCGTTTTTGTTGTGGAATAATGGCTTCCTCTTCGCTGAGCGGCCTTTCAGCCCACGTTCGTACCACATTAGACTGGCACCTTCAAGTTATTTGGTTTTTGTTCTGGGGTTTCTTTGTATATTTCGGATCAGAACCCGTCTCCTTCCTGAGCTGGACGACTGTTGGACATTAGGCTTGCAAATAATTCAACATCTTTTAAGGATTCAATTCAAAAATAAAATTGAATCTCGATTCAAAATGATTTAATTAAAGATTCCGGCTTCAATCTTTAGGTGGGAAGATTTTATTAGAATATAAAATCCTTAAATATTTCTTCTGATTAAAATACATTAAATCATTTTTGAAGTTGGACAGATGTAACAGGCTGGAGATGGGATCATTTCTCATGTCTTCATACTTTTGCATTTATCACTTTTTCATCAGCAAAAGGATTTTTCTTTATCTTTTTTTAATCGATTTTGGTACATTTGAAATCGATTCTGAAATTTTTATGAAAATGAAAATTCTTATACAAATCGCACCCCTATTGAACGCTACCTTCGTCTGTTATTATCTGGGCGTTCCCTGATTGTTTAAAGAGAAAGAAATCATTCTGTAAGGCATAAATCTTTGATATTCTTCTCCTTTATTGTGAAATTTAGCAGATATTAATATTTCAGGTAAAAAGAGATGTTTCTTATGAGTCAGAGTAAAATAGTGTAAGCTTGTGCTTTCAACTGTATACGTGATAATATCATATTTTAAAGCTCCTCTATAAAATAAAAAGGAAGTGTGAAAAAGGAAGAACTGCATCCAAAATCAGAAACTGACTCCATTTTGACTTTCTCTATAATCTAATTCTGTTTTTCTGTCGGTTATTAAGACGTCAGAGTAAACAAAGATCAGCTGTTCGAGCTTCTTGATGCCTTCTGTGGAAAAGAGGCAGACTTGTTTCGACATAAAGCCAAACAGACGACGTGAGTCAACAGACAGGCTGATTATTAGGAGCTTACCCTTCTAGACGATTGAGAAAACCTGGATTTTCCAGGTGAGCAAATAGAAATAAACTGTCTGATCAGTTGGGCTGAGATACTGGACTGTTTTGCACAATTAAGCACATTTTAGGTCCGAATAGATTTTTTAAGTTTCCGGTTCTATAAAACATTTTTTTTAATTTTTAAGACGTCTTTAGAGAGCAAGGAAAACGGTCTTCCCCACATCTATGTTTACAGTTCTGCCTTCAAACAGGCTTTCTGAACTTTACCCTTGGACTTCTGCCACTTTTCTACTCAATTTCCGTCCTGAACTTGAGCTTAAATGGAGAAATCTCAACAGGTGAACCAGCGTTGTGTCACACGGATCTATATCAGAACAGCGGACACTGCTGACAGAAAGTAGGAAGATGATATCCAACACATATTTTTCTGTAATTACTATTTTTTAAACTTC
Organism: Orestias chungarensis; assembly: GCA_032876305.1. Taxonomy (NCBI): domain Eukaryota; kingdom Metazoa; phylum Chordata; class Actinopteri; order Cyprinodontiformes; family Cyprinodontidae; genus Orestias; species Orestias chungarensis. The sequence continues at coordinate 576,698 of JAVLVB010000002.1, forward strand.
ACCGCGAGACGTAAATCTGTACTGGTTTTGTAAAGTACTTTGACAAACAATGATTTCCTTTAATCTGCTGTGAGAACATGAGGCTAAAGCGAATAAATAACATCTTCCAGCTGAACGTTGCTCTGAGTTATTGTGACTGGATCAGGGTTCACAATCTGTCACCTGCTGCAAACAGGCAAGTGATTAAAAAAACAAAGAATGCTAAATAAACATATATATTGAGATTTTTGCTTCAGAATTTCTATTAATATTTGAAACATTTAGTTAGTCAATTTTCATCATCAGGACATTCCACAGTTAATCAAAAATACGTTCCTTAAACTTTTCTCTAATTCCTCAGAGTAATAAAGGACTATTTCACTCTTTTTCTCAAACAGCTCCGTTTCCTTACACACTTTATTGGCCAGAACAGGATTGTCCTACAGTAAATACAGATACTTTAAAGCATACATTTTTACTTCTGAATAATGATTCCGTTAATAAAAAGCTAAAAACACACACGCTTCAGCACTATTGTTCAGACCCAAGCACCGAAACTGATATTTCCAACGTTTCTGAGGAATTTTAATTCATCTGTGGGGTGTTTTTCTTCAGCAACTAAATACAATGATGACATTGATGGATTAAAGTGAATGAATTAGCAATAAAAGAAAAGAAAGATCTAATTGAGCAATTTCTTTCAAATAACTTAACAATCTATTTCTTTGACCCTGAACGACAACATTGCAGCGAGAAGCTAATTGAAGACGACAGTAATGATGACCTTAAACTAAAGAGTAAAACTAATCTACAAACATCCTACGTTTTCCTTTCAAGCAGCCAAAATTTGTCAAGGCCAGTTTTTAAACATTTTCAGAAGAGTGTAACCAAACACCAGCGTCTGGGATCAGGGACAGAGCTTTGTTAACTTTCCTATGTAATCGTTTTTTAGTACCAATGAGGCCATAGATGAGAATCATTCGTTATGTTTTGCTGGGTTTTTCATAAATAGTTAAATTTGTTAAACCATTTGCTGCAACAAACAAAATACTATTGAACAGAAAACAAGAATTGTATTTAAATTACAATAACATCCAAAAGCAGCCAAAGTCCAATAAAAAGTAAAATAAAAAAGACGTCTACAAATATTGTTAAAGTTATGCTAAAGGTGCTAGTCACAGAATTTTAGCACCAGGAAGAGATTCAATCATGTAATTAAATAATTGATGATTCAATACAAAGAAGTTCTTTTAATATTTAAGTAGGTAGCTTAAGCATGTTTAAAGACATCAGAAATGATTCTAAACACATTTATAAGACACAAATAGATGAGGACAGAAGCTTTTATCATATTCAGATTAATAAAATTTAATTACTATTATTTAATTGTTAGCTTGATGGAGGATCAACGTTTTTATCTGCAGTTCTGGAGCCACTAAGTGGCCTTTTGAGTAATTTAATGTAAAATACTGGCCTATTTTAATTGTTCCTGAAAAACTACAAACATAAATAAATGAATGTAAAGAACCCTGGCCCCCTGATAAACCCCGTCTAGATCCACTCCTGCTGAAACGTTTTAAGACACAACATGGAAAAGTTAACAGCTTCTCCTCAGAAAACCGACCTGCATGGCGAAGGCGAGGCTAAACGTCCGGGCTCAGCTGGAGGAGAGCTCGGCTCCCATCAGAACTTCGAACATGTCACGGTACCGACCCGGACCGTCAGCTGGGAGCAACCCTTCAGCGGGAATGCGCAGCAACACGCCGAGGGCGAGACCTACATAACCCCCCCAGAGGATGACGGGTAATGGAGTCTCTACGGCTGTTAAATTCCAACGGCTAAAGATAAACGTTCCCTTTGTTTAAACAAAAAAACAAGAACAAACAATAAAAATGTTTCACTTCACTTTTTTTATCGTATCCGCAAAATAACGAAGCGTGATGCTGAGGAAGCTAACGCAGAATTAACTTACACAAACGGCTTTTTGTTTACGACGCCATAACGTTTGAGTACGCATCACGTGACTTGCGGAAATCCCGTCTTCGATTCTTTGTGCGCATGCGCTTCCGCCATATTGTGACTGGCAATTTTTCCTTGAACCTTATACAGTTATTTGGAAACCTGGTTGCCTGAATAAAATAAACAAATTTTGATAAATAATTTTGACGCAATGCGTTTTCTTTTTAGTTCTTACGATTACTGGAATAAAAACAGAACCCCTTAAAAGGATTAAACTGCATAAAATATTACTAAATCTCACCTTAATTTTCCCGTTTCAATATAACATTTGATTTATTTTTTAATTATTCTTTGTTTTGGTGAGAGTAAGCAGTGAAGTCTTCAAACTTGACTGTTGCAGGAGTAATGTTAAGATCAATGTGCAAACTATTGTTAGGAGCTTGGAATATTTAAATATATTCGAGAAAAAAAACAACCATTTAAATTAAACTTTATTTTTTTGTACATAAGCACATGTATAAAATATGTCTGCAAATCCAAAAGGATTCTGGTAATTTAAACAATCAAGGTTTTCTTATGTAAATAACCGATTAAAAGAGAAATATTCAATTTATTAAGCATTTTAAATAAGTTTAAAAACAAAAACAAACAAAAAAAAAAGCAGAAAGAAGAAGAAATCTGCAATGGAATAATTTTTTTTCATCACAAAGTTCACCGTTTAGACTACAACAACACATCTTGTGATTTTATACTTATATTGTACAGTACAACCCTGATTTTGCACTGACACTCGAAACTTTACAAGTACTGATCAAGGTGCTTTTCTCAGTATAATCAAACTGCACCTCTAAACACTTTACAAGTAGAAAAATACAAAACTAGATGCCAGTGGTTTGACTGTAAAAGGACAAACAACAAACCACAAATCAACAAAACAGGAGTAAAGCTATAGTACCTTCTGCTGAAATAAACAAATCGATCTGAAAGGCAGCAAGATCAGACTTTAAGGAGCTACTGCAGCACATCTGGAAACAAGTCGGGTGTCACCTTTTAAACAATAAATATAAAACACAGAACTTTACAGAACTGTGGTCCAGTGTCTCGCCGTTTTAGGCTACATTAAACGCACTCGGCACCAGAGATCCTCTCTGACATCATTAGGAAAGAAACAGGTCAGAGTAAAAGTCCAGATGGTATAATGGTTTTCACATTCTTCCAGAGACTTTAACATGATTATATTTGACAGAGCAGGCTGAAGCTGGAGTGAGCATCAATCTCGTCTGACGTTGACTGGTTTTAAAATGCGACGATGAAAATCACGCCAGACACTGGTTGTGCTTTAGATTCTCACATTTGGAGGAAAGGAAAATCTTTTGACAGGGTTCCTTATTTTCCCCCACTTTGGAGCTTCAGTAAATTCCCCTAAAAGTGGGGAAAACACATTTCAGTCAGGTTTCAGTTTCACCTTAAAAGGACGAATTTCGTGCATAACATTATGAAAGAATGAAGTCTCATCATTTTAGTATCGTTCCATCTTAACATGGATAACATCCATCCCAGAACCTCAAAAATCATAAATTCAGCATCTCATTATCTTAAGATAATGACCCTGTTAGGACAACAAATATCTGCAGCGTGTCAACAGTTTCATTGAGTCATTATCTTGAAATAATACCATCCTTAGCGATTTGTTGAAAATAGAATTTCACTTTAACATAATCTAAAGGGAACAGAATGTCGAGCTCCTTCCTCTGTGATCATGTTCTCTAATTGTCTTGAGACGGCAAAATCTGGTTAAAAAGTGTATTACCTAAAGGTAGAAAACAAAAAAAAAGCTTTTTATTTGCAATGTTTAGTCATCTTGAGCTTTGTCTTTAAGACACCAGTTTGATTAGGTCACCATTTGAATTTTGCAAGACCGACTGACAGAATAAAATCTTATTTTGAAAAAGTAAGACATCAAATCTTTGGGGTGACAGTTTCAATATTTTGAGATAATGAGATGTGGAGTCTGAGGAGATTTTGACTTTAAGATTATCTCGAAAACAAAAACAAAAGACAAGACATCAACCTCTATTAGCTGTGATGATCTTTGGCTCACTATCTTGACATAGAGAGATCTGGGGCTTAAGAACAGTAAAGAGCAAATAGTTTAAAATGAAATAAATAATTTTGAGATAAAAAAAAGATCTTAAGCTTGTTTCTAATGGATGATAGTTAAATCAAATTATACAGTTTTATTATCTTCCCAGAACAATAGCAAGCTCCATTACTGTCTATGCATCTTGATACGACGGAATTAAAAGAGTGTCTAAAAATAAAATAAGAACCACTTTTTTGAAAAATGTCCGTTTGTTTAAACAACGGGACGCTGAGCTGGTTCTGAAGTAATAACTGTTTGTTTAAGTCAATATCTCGGTTGCGAAGGAAACCTTTTACTCTAATTTTCTTGCAGCAATATTATCTTAGGGTTTCAGTGGGAAATACAATTACATTTTCCCAAAATCTCAAGATATGAAACCTCAAAATCTCCAACAAAACCACCCTATTCAATAAACTTAAACTGAAAAGAGCAAAAAGGCGAAACTGTTGTTACAGATAACCCCCAGTCTAGATGTCATGAAAACAGAAAAAAAGCATTAAGAAAACTGGAAGATCTCAAAATAACACAGTATCCAACATAATTTCTAGTAATATACAGTAATTTTAGATCTAGTTAGTTAAAACGCTAATCCAGATTACCAAAATACAAAAAGGACATTTCCTAATTTTTCGTAATTGCTTTAAGGAGTGTGAAGGAACCCCCTTTCATAGCAAAGTAGTAGGAGAAATCAACACTGAACATTAGCAAACTCACAATTCAGTTTGGAGCTTGTACCTCCTTGTCCCTCTTTGGAAACACATCAGATTAACAGTTTTTAAGGTGCAAAAGAAAAACAAACATGCTCTGTCTGCAGAAAAAAGCAAGTTGCAGACGGAAAACGTGAAGATAACGTCAGAGATTATTGTCGAAAAATGTATGAAATCAGGCAATAAACAAAAACATGAACACAGGGAACATGAAAACTGAAGTAAAAAAAAAAAAAAAGGTGGCATCTAGTTTTTATATCTATACCCGACAAACACACACTCACCCAAAATCCATTCATTCAAACTTTTAGAAAGTGCTGCATGGTGCACGTTTACATTGTGATCTGAGCGCTACATTAGCATTAAGGCAACCAAAAGGATCCTAGGATTCCACCAGAGAAGAAGCTTTTAGATTTTAACAACAGCAGAGAGACTAATCTGTATAATCTCTGAGACTGACTCAGGCTGAATGGCTTGAGATGAAAAAAAGACAACATTTAAAGCCAGGTTGAGGTAATGCTCGTTTCAGAAGCAACCTTAAGAGGATGCAGCGAAACTTTCAGACTCACTACAGGTAACTAAATTAAATAATCATTCAGGCGTAAGGCTGAAAGATGGGGCAAAAATGTATCAAAAAGCCGCCAAAAGTCTACATGATTCTGAACTCTTTAAAAAATAAATAAAATAAGAGAAGAAACTTGTGCCATCAGAACCTAAACCTGAATTGCTCAGAATGTGTCTTTACTTGCAAAATTTGAAGGTAAATTTATTGGGTTAAAACTGAATTTCATACTTTGAAACTGAATTGCTTTACTTTCACTTTCCATTCTCTACAATTCAAATTCAGTTTCAAAAGTCTGTTTTTTGTGGCACATATCCGGTATACTGGAGGAAGGTCACAGAGCAATCAAACTCAGATTCACCGATTTACATTTCACATCACTGTGAGCCAGAGGCGTACACAGTACTTGAGCAGCAACAGTTTCTGATGCCACAAGTTTCTTTCCATGGAAAGAAGAAAAATAAATTTAGGTTGTTTTCTTTTGCACTTGCGTTAAACGTCTGATAAGGCATTTGGAGAACTCAAACTTTGTCAAATGTGAAGAAAAACAAAGGGGTATAAATAATATTTGAACGTCTGGAGTATCTCTGTTTTAATAGTTTGTTTAAATATCTCCAGAACATCCACCACAACTTGTTACTATTGTAGTTCGTGCGTCGTCCTCCTTCCTTTTGAGACGGCCTCACCGGACCCAGGAGGCGAATTCGCTCGCTTTCGCCGTTTGTATCCCTCACAAAGACGCTGCCGCTTTGCCGGCGATGAGAAAAGCTGGGAGCTAAATGCACGACTCTGGAATTACGTCCGTCCATTCTGATTCCTTATGATACGAAACTGACACGTCCAAAAGCGATCAGTCGTTACGGGCGCTCTAAAAGCATCACAGATGCGACAGTTAATCAAAATAAACCAAACAAAAACATAAACAGATTTCTCACTTCGCTAAAAAGAAAACAAGTTCTAAATATCGATCCCAACGTTCGCCTGTTGCGTCTGAGCAGACTTGATCCTTAGCTTGTCTGTCTGGGTTTGTTTGGAAAAGCGAGCCCAGGGAGATGGCGGCCATGACGCTTCACCATCACCCTTCTTCTTCTTCTACTCTCCGCTGTTAAAACTGCCGTCTACGCTGCTGCAGCTTTCCTCGTAGGTCGGAGGCGGTTCTGAAACGCAAAGGCAAAAACAGTCAGTGGTGAGGAAAAGTCTGCTTGGTAACATTCTGTAGGACTGAATTTAGATTACGGGACGATCAGGATGTTACTTCATCAGTTTCTTTTTGCGATTAAATATCCAGACAATCCAGATTACTCAGACAATCTAAACAGCAGGATGAATACGCGAACGGATGAGTGGATGGATAATCCTTTATTAATCCCAAACGGAAAACAAAGGTAACTCATTATCAAAATCATCCCCGATTTGTTGCAAATGCTGATGGCGCTGAGCAGGGACGATCTCTGAAGACACTCACGGTTTTCCGTAATGTTCTATATTTTATGAACAATCCGTATCTTCGTACACCAAACTCTGGCTCGTTAGCCCGCGATCTCGATGGAAATAACTTGTTGCCATGGTTACGCATGCTAACAAATGTCCAAAAGTAAGAAAATAATCAGCAAAAAGGTTTCCATCTGCACATCGTTCAAAACTAGAGAATGTTTCTGAATTGGATGATTGGATGGATGCATTAGTGAACGAATGGATGAATGGAATGAAAGATGAATGGAATGAAGGATGAATGGCTAAATGATGGATGGATGGATGAATGAATGAAAGAATGAATGGATGAAACAATGGATGGATACATTTATGAACGGATGAATGGATAAATGCATTAATGAATGGATGGATGCATTAGTGAACGAATGGATGAATGGAATGAAAGATGAATGGAATGAAGGATGAATGGCTAAATGATGGATGGATGGATGAATGAATGAATGAATGAATTGATGGATGCATTTATGAACGGATGAATGGATAAATGCATTAATGAATGGATGGATGCATTAGTGAACGAATGGATGAATGGAATGAAGGATGAATGGCTAAATAACGAATCGATGGATGGATGCATTTATGAACGGATGAATGGATAAATGCATTAATGAATAGATGGATGTATTTATGACTAGATGAATGGATGGATGCATTAATATATGGATGAATGGATGAATGCGTCCCGTTTTCATCTGCTTACCTTGAGGATAGTCACAGCTGCTGTATTCTGGTGGCAGGATGAGAGAACAGGAAGTTGGGATGGGGTTGACGTCCCCGTCTGTGAAGAACGGGATGGTGGCTCCGGTGGAAAGGCAGAAGAGCGGAGCGGACGCATCGGGGTATCTGCCGGGCGGCAGCACCATGCCAGGGACATGGCTGAAGGCGCTGGGCGACATGGTGACCGGCGGCTCTGACGGATCCTGCTGGGAGTGGCTCTTGGTGGGAAGCTCCTCGCTGGCGTAGCCTCCGGCGCACAGCTGGCCGTCGGCATCATTCTCAGCCGGCGGGGCGCTGGGCGTCACCATGGGGGCGCCGGGAGCTGACGGGGAGATCGGACCGGGACCGGCGGGTACGGGCATGGCGGGGGACGGGTTTACGGGGATGTTTCCGATGTAGATGGGCAGAATGACGACAGCCTCCGGAGACTTCAGCGACACCTGGAACACAAACAAAGGTTTTGTGTTTTTTAATTCCTTTTTATTTTTTATTTATTTCGTTTTTAATTCTTTTTGGAGCTTCTCCCTGCATATCTTCCGAAAACCGAAAAATCCATCAGCAAGATGCCTCCTTTTTCTTTTTCTGAGGATGACTACGCTAATCTCCTTCAGAAACTCAACATGCTGGAAACCAAAATCCAACGACTAGAAGTAAATGTGGAAATAAATGCCGGTTACGATACAACTTTACCTCTTGTGTGCCATATTCAGGGACAATATACCCATTCATAAATTAGCATTTGGGGTCTTTTCTTCATTTGAGTATGTATCATTCAAAATGGATATAAAACAATCTTCCATTCTTTGTATTACCATCTACAAACCTCCTAGGAACTGTTTTATTGATGATTTTACTGAACTACTTTTAATTGTATGCACTAATTTTGACTGTTTGGTCATAGCAGGGGACCTGAATGTGCACATGGATACAGCCCAAGGTAAACAATGTAAAGAACTCACTGCTGTCCTTGAGATGTTTGGTCTAACTCAGCATGTGAACAAGCCTACACACAACAGAGGACACACTCTAGATGTGCTTATCTCAAAGGGTGTTATTATTTTAAATGTGGGTGTTGTGGATGTCGCTTTGTCTGATCATTTTTGTGTTTTCTTTGACCTTTCTGTTTCACCCAAGCCAACAGCTGACCCTACAGTTACTCAAGGAAGACTTATTGATGACAACATAGGGATTCAGTTTCTGAAAATGATTAGGTTTGAAAATGCTCCGTGTTCTAATGTTGATGATATGTTAAACTCTTACACATCAAGTGTCTTGAAGGTTATGGATGCCATTGCTCCTGTCAAGGTTAAAATGGTTAAAAGTACACAAAAGGCACCATGGAGAAAAGAGGTCTCGGTCAGGGCACAGAAAAGGGAGTGCCGG
>JAVLVB010000002.1:586861-601494 GCA_032876305.1 Orestias chungarensis
ACATTGCCAGAATCAGAGGAATAGTCTCTAAACCAGACCTAGAAAGACTTATCCATGCTTTTATCTCTAGCAGGTTAGACTACTGTAACGGCTTGCTCACTGGGCTTTCTAAACGGGCCTTAAGACAGCTTCAGAACATCCAGAATGCTGCTGCTCGAGTTCTGACCAAAACCAGGAAATATGACCACATTAGTCCAGTCCTAAAGTCTCTGCACTGGCTTCCTGTCACTCAAAGAATAGATTTTAAAACAGCCTTGCTTGTGTACAAGTCTCTTCATGATTTAGCCCCAAAGTACATATCTGACATGTTATAGCCATATGAACCAGCCAGGACTCTGAGAACCTCAGGTAGTGGCCTCCTGTTGATGCCCAGAGTCAGGACCAAACAAGGGGAGGCTTCATTCCAGTTTTATGCTCCTAAAATCTGGAACATTCTTCCTGAAGAGGTGAGACAGGTTTCAACTCTGACGTTGTTAATTATTATTATTTAATTTTAATTTTATTTCTTTTAAATTCAAAAGGCCTTGCCTTGCCTTGCCTTGCCTTGCCTACTACATGTCAGTGCAATATAGAACTGACACAACTAATCGATTTAAATTGATTATTTAAATAGTTGACAACTAATTTTGTCACCGATTAGTTGCTTTATAGTCACGTTTTACAATAAGCCATAATCTGTTATATCTGTGGTCAATATGTGACATTAATGAGCTACCTAACGCTGTGATCTATCGGTGGAGCAGAAGAAGAAGAAACCAGGGGGCACAAACATATTTTGCCCTGAGTAAGATGGCAGAGCACAAAAAAAAGTCTTCTTCAAGTGAACATCTGAGACGAACACATGTTGGAATTGAAGTAGGAAAGGAGGAGCCAGCGCGGTAAAATAACAGCAAATAAAAAAATAGACATACAATAAATACTGTTAATGAATTCAGTTAATTATAATTCAGTGTTGCAGGTGTATGCGCAGCTTTCTTACTTTTTGTCTGTACTCATTCCGTTCTTCTGCAGGGAAACTCAAGCAACAATAAACGAATACATGTGGAACAAGACGCTCAGCTCCAACAATGTCTACCACTTACTAACTCGCCTGTAAACATGCTGGTAGAGACACAAGATCAGATTATTAGTAACAATAATATCCAACTAAGTCAGCCTCCTGCTGAACAATCAGAATAAAGATAAAATGTATATGAAAATAAATAAACATATAATAAAGATAAGTATTTTATGTCTTAAAATGAACAAATATTTTACACGGTAGAGTTCATTAGTTAAATAAATTGAAGTGAACAACAATATTCTCTTGTTTTTATTTTTCTCAATGAAAATTTGTTTTTAATAGCTTTTATAGGAAAGCAAATGATAAAATAAACGAATAATAAAAAGCAATTATTCGTAAAATAATCAACAGACTAATCAATAATGAACATAATCATTAGTTGCAGCCCTAGGGAAATACATTTTCAAATTTAATAAAGGTATTTCACCCTTATGCTTTTAAAACTTACGAGTCTAGTGTTTACATAAAAGCAAAAAGTTTGTGTGTTGCATTTAAAAACCCTCTAGTCACTTTAAGATCAAAGAAGATCCAATAGAATAGAATAGACAAGACAGAAATAAGCAGATAATACTGTAAGCAAGGATGTAATTTTCATTCATGAAGGCAGAAAAAACGATCCTCAGATAGACACATTTTTACCTGAACGAAGTATTCGATGTCGATGAGGCTGCAGCCGGCGAGCGCTGACTGAGGAAGAGGAGGGACGATGATCTGCTCCCTCCACTCTGCGTGCTTTCCGGCCTTCACTCCGGCTCCCTCCACCTCGGCGATGGTCCGCAGGTCGCAGACGGGCCGCTTGGTTTTATACGTCACTTTCTGGACCCACACAAACACGTTAGGGAACACTTTCACCACTTCAGCTGACACAACAATATATTAAACTATCTGGCTGATATCGGACCGATAACCGATATCGATATTGGATCAGGACGACCCCACAACTTGTGTCCTGGAGTTTTTTGCAATGGTGATCCCATGAAAAGTCTAGAAACGCCAGCGTTCACCCCCAAGATGAGCGTCGTCTAATGTCGTCTGTCTGAGGTCTAAACGAGAGAACATCTTACTTGACGACGATTTTCCAGACGTACCTGTATGAGACTGGCCAGCACGTATCCTGTGTCTTTCCCGGACTTGTTGTGGATCTCCGTGGATAACCTGATGACGTGACCTGGGACGTAACCCCGCAGGTCACTGTGGGTTTTCAGCATCAGCGTCCCCGTCCGCACCAGCAGGTAGTTGAACTTCTTCGTGGTCACTGCACAACTCTGCTGCTGCAAGTGTAAATTAATGAACAAAGATACTTCAGAAACTGTTTGGGGGAACTTTAAAAGCAATGATTCGAGGATTGGTAACATTAAGAGTGAAATTGCTCCTGTACTGTATCCTCTGAGTCAGGTTTTCTGTGTTTAGTCTTGTGACAGAATCACTGACTGTGCTACCGGTCCTGTTAAGCTGCTTTTAAGAATATCTACACATTTGTAAAAGTACTTCTTCTAATCCTGGTTATGAAATTAGATATATGTGATGTCTCAGTGTGTCAAAGTTGTGATGAATTTTCTTGCTGTAAACTTCATTGATAACCTTTTTTTTCCATATAGAAAGTGCTCCTGTTACAATTCCTCTGGTTTTAGATGCGTGCCTTTTCTAGATGGAATCTAGAGCTATTGCTGCCATTACCTTTGAGCACAGATGGTTTTTCTTTTTCATAAAAGTACTCCTGACTCACTTTTTCTGTGTTTACATACGTGTTCTGTATCTTTGTTTGACTGCCTTATAGAAAGTAATTCCATCATGGTGTTTCTGCATGTAGATGTTTCCCTTTCCAAGATGCAATCATCGACAGAACAATTACTGCCATTAACTATTTTTTTTACCATTCCTATAGAAAGTACCCCAGGCCCAAAAATCACTATTTCTGACCTTGTCATGTTTTCCTAGACTAAACTACTGTCAAGGCTTTACAGATGATAACTTTGTGAAGTCTTTGGTTTCTCTATCCCACACTCCCGTCCAGGTAACTCTCGGTTTAGATCTGAGATGCAATCATTAACAGAACTGTGTGCTGCCTTTAACAGTGTCCCATCATAACAATGAACAGACCATGGGTAGCTAACACTTCGAGCTTGCGAGCTACTTAAAAGATGACCAAACTTGAAAGGATCTACCACAAAATAAAAAGCACAACGCCTATTTATTTAACATCATTTAAATCATTTTTATTGTATATTTTGTCCTTTTAGGATGACGTATGATTTGAATTTATTCTATAACGCATATTAGTTTCTCTTGTATAAGTGCATTAACCCACTGTGGAATATATGTGTTTCTCCCCAAGCACAAGCAGACGCGGATAAATCTAGAAATACATACATATATGTATATATTTGTAGATTACATGGGGGTTCGTTGCTGCCCCCATAGAGACTTGGAGACTCGCTTCACTACACCGCAGTTTGCTAAGGCATTTAACGCAAAGCTAATGTAGAGTTAGCATCTGTTTGTGTGCTTAAATGCGCATTGGTTTGCTGTCGGGTACGTGAATGAAATGATAAACGGAAGGATTGATGCGGTCATCTACTTCTGTTAATGCCGTTCAATTGACCCGTCGATTGCAATCGATGTATTGGGCACCGCTAGTATAGACATTTTCTTTTTCTTTTCCACAGAAGGGGCCTCTGATCCTAGTTTCTAAGTTTAGATCTGCCTCCTGAGTCAATGTTTCTAAGCTACCATGAGTCAGAACTTTCTGAATGCAGTTTGTGGGTTATAGAAAGTACTCTTAACCAAGCCTCATAGAAATGTGTTTAAAAGTGTCTCTTTTCAGACTCTCTGATAAATCTAATGAAAGTTCTCCAAGGTTAATAATTCTGAATTTAGAGGCGTTTTCTGGACAGAGTCACTGACTGAGCTGTTTCAGGCATTAACGTTGTCTGGTCTTCGTAATGACACACCATGGAAGGTAATACTGAACCAATTTTTGTGTCTTTAAATGTGTATTTTCTTTGGGTTTTTGTGATTTTTTTTTTCAAAACATACTCCTGATTTAATAGTAAAATGTTTGGCTGTCTGTTATCTGTAATAACCTATTTTAAGATGTTTGCATTCTCTTACAAAAGCAGATTAACAGGTTATTACATTGAAAGTGCCGCTGTCTCCATGCTTAAGGCAGGGTTTTTTCTGGGTAACACAATAAGAGTTTCTCTTCTATTTTTCCCATAAACTGCCTGTAGGCGAATACTGCTTATATATATATATATATATATATATATATATATATATATATATATATATATATATATATATATATATAAAAAGTCCACTCACCTCAATGCCAGGAACTTCGTTGAGATTGAGCATGTTGAGAACGTAGAAGGCCCTCTGGGCTTTGTAGTCCTTGGAGAAACGTGCCGTGTCGATGGCGGCTTTCACGCGGTAAACAATCTTCCCAAAAGGTCCTTCGAACGACGTGGGGATGGCAACTGATTAATAAAAAATAAAAAAAGTTAATCATCCCAAGATTATCGGATTCTAAGCCTACATTCGAACAGCTGGCACTTCGATCAGACTTAAAGGTCTTTAAGGCGAGACATTCGTCATAACTCTGCACCAAAAATAGCCAGACGTGTTAAAACTGAACATAAACAACGACTGAAGCAAGCAGTGCCAAGCTATGTTTAGTTTTTTCTTAGCATCCTTTGTCTTGTTGTGATCTTGTGACGATACGGTCGACTCAGATTTCACAAAAAAATTTAAAAATGGATGCACAGACGGCGGCATCCATTGATGACGCTGTAGACCAGTCAAACAGAAGTCTGATGGGGATTTCATTCAACTGGTAGCAAGAAACGACCACAACAACAAAAAATAAAAATACAAATTTAGACGCATCTAAAGGTTGCCATGTTCGGAGTAAAACATGTAAAAAATGACAATTGGATGATACTGATATCTAGAATCTCTAAAATATTCACCTAATTTCAGCATTTAACGCTCAAATTTATAAATTTAAGTTACTGGTTAATGATAAATTGTTCAATCTTTGTCATGCCTGTTGTGTGAAACTATTGTCCTGTATTAAAGTAATATTACTGAAGCCTTTTCTGACATTCCACACAACAAAACTAATGAAAGCAATTATGATTCAAGCTGATGTCGTATCAGGTCAATAATGGTATCAGTGAAAACTGAAGAATGAAATATCGGTATCGTATCGGCAGGGAAGTCGTCGTATAAGGACATCGCCCTAATATTCTTTAGTACCAACTGAGTGCAGTGTTAACACCCCAGCTGACCAGAACGTCGCCGCTGATCAGGTCCATCACTTCCCGACCCATGGACCGATCTTCTGACCGACGCTTCATGCACTTTAAAGCGAAACATCTCTTAATCTCACACTGGTTTCCTGAACGAGATGAGGAAACTCTTGATTGCAGACAAATGTAAAGATCTACAATCCTTCTAGTTTAGCAACCAATTAATAATCCTAATCTCAAAATCAAAGGAGGAATTTTCGTTGTTGTGGTAAAAACTTTTTTAAGAGTAAAGTTGAAGTTAAACTCGAGTTTGAAAACTGTAGTTTGGTCATTATCTTTGTTCAAGTGGCTAAAATGTATTTAATACACACATAAAAAGTAATAATTACAACCACAGTGTGTTATTACTTCAATATTTGAATACATTAAATGTTTTTAAAGACTAATAATGACATTACGTTTTTTTCATTTAAGGAACGACTGAAATATATTGGAACAAAGCTTAAATTTACATATTGCTTAAAATTAAGTATGGTTTCTCTTAGTGTGTTTGGTTTGACTGTGATATTTTTATAAATTAAGTCTTAATTTATCTGAATAATTACAAACAACCAACATCATGGAAGCTTTTCTTCAAGCAGAAACAAGTATTATAACATAACCTTAATGGAAAACGTACCAGTTTTTCCATGAAAACTATTTGTTTGTATTTGTTTTCTTTTTTCCAATTTTAATATTTGTGTGAATTAAATACGGCTTCTGTTAATAATTCATATGAACAACCCGATATAACCATTTCAAATATTTGGGGGTTGTTGACCCTCCCGACCCCCCAAGATTTCCTGGCTACAGCTAGAGTTAAAAACACAGTAAAACGAAAGCAGGCTGGTTGATTTGCCAGCAGGGGGCAGCACGACTCACACGGAATTGAACCTTACACCTACATTAATATTAAGTTCTGTCATCCTTAAGGAGGGAGCGGACCAACCATGGAGGCATAAAGACCAATAAAAACAGTGACTGTCAGACGAAGGGCAAAAATTATGTGAATCATGTGATTAAGTTTAATGTTGAATTAGGATGTAAAGTCATGGAGGCAGGATCTGAAACCAGCTCCTCCACCCAAGACCTTTCAAACATTAACTAAACGTTAGTTACCCGCACGTATTTGATGTGTGACTAGTTTGCGTTGTAGGTAAAGATCTCAGGACTGAAACGTGTGCAGATCTGTAGAGGTTATCAGTTTTTTGTCTCACTGACGTAAACTGTTTGCTTGATAAGGCAGGTCTGTGGGAACGGAAGGTGCAGCTTGGATGGGAAGGACTCACCTGGAAGGGCGAACTGGAAAGGGAAACTGTGTTCACCTCGGGCCAGAATTCCTGTAAGACAACGGTTTATGGGTTATAAACAGATTTTAAAAAAAACAAAATTTTAAACATAAAAGCTGTCCCTACACATAAACCTAAACTTTTCCAAATGAAACTGACTAAAGTAGGCACACTTTAATGTTAAAGTATAAATGGTCTTATGCAAGTCAGGAGAATTCATATAAGAATTCAAGGGGGAAAAAAAGGAATCAAGAATGATTCAAGAATCAAAGAGAGAAATATTTTTTTTTTAAAAATCAAGAAAATGTTAAGAAAGGAAGAAAGATTCAAAAAATAAATAAATAATTCAATAAAAAATTAAAGAAAGAAATAATCCAATATAAAGTTAAGAACTAATTCCAGAAAGAAACAATTTTAGAAAAAAATCAACAAAGACAGAATGACTAGGAGAATATCTCAAGAAAGAAAAAAAAATGATTCACAAAAAATAATTCAATATAATTTAAAAACTTAAGAGATTTAAAAAAATAAAAAGATAGACAGTAAAAAAGAAAGGAAAGAATGCAAAGAAAGAAAAACAGCAGACAAACGAGTGAATAATGAAGAAAGCAGGCAGCATTTAGACAGTGAGTTTAGAAGAGAAAAGTCTGGGAGCAGAATGTTTTCCATTCTTTAAGGTTTTTCCACACACCTACATTTTTTAGTTTGAAAAGCATAACTCAGCAACAAACCCTTTCCTCAGAAACACCGTTGACATCTCAAAGGAAGGTTCCTTCTCTTAATTGAACACCCTCCTCCCTAGCTTCACGGAAAACCACTAGAATCACAGACACCACTGGGATACCAGTCAGTCTCTACAGACGTGAATTATTGAAATAAAACTTTAGCAAAAGCTACAGGAGTTAGCATGTCTGTTGGTAAATTCACACTCTACCCCTGACCTGCTATTCAAACAGATAACAAGGCTAATTATAGCTCAAATATTTTCACATTTGGACGAAGACGCTTTTATTAAATTTGTTACCAGTTAATTTACAATGTAAACATGGGGACCAAATAGAAAACTGTCTCGCAGTTGCAGCAACTTCACCCGACTAGCTTATTAATTCTGACAGCCCAATTAAATTCTTCCAAACAGCGTCTCGCCTCATTAGAGAAGCCGGCGGCTTTGGTTTCTATTAGTCTGAACCTCCTTGTGAGGGAAGGTTCCTCTGAATGTGCCTTTCTGGGATCATTTACATATTTTTTTACCATTAAAAAGAATCAGCAATGCCTTAAACTATTACAAAGGGTTTAAGCTAATGTTTAAGATTTCATCATAATGCTGTTCAAGAAAAACCTGTAGAAGAAACAGTTGTGTTGCCCATCTTTCTGGTATTTCTTATAGTCTTTGTGGCAAAATTCTGTTTCTAAAAGAGCAATTTTAAAATGAAATTGTAATATTTTGATAACCAAAATCAACAAAAAGTAAGATTCACATACAGTATCCGTAACTAGAGGGAATATTTATATAAAAAGCCAACGCCTCAACCAGAACCAGACCAATATTTGTTATAAAATAATAATAGAACTACTCCAACATGGAGCCAAATAAAGCAGCAATTACAGAACAGCTAAGTAATGGCAAATGTCAAACAATTTACCTCAGAAGTCGAAACCTGGAGCTGGGAACTAAGTCACACCGGAATTAACAGCAGGTAACAATAAAGGAGAAGTTGGGATCCCTGTTGCTCGTAGCACTTCTCACAGCCATACTTCCCATATGCCAACACCACTTTTAATAGCTTCAGTTTAGAGCCGCAGATGCTACAGGTAACAATGATATTAGACGCACTTTAGGCAATGTGTTGATTAAAACACTTTTTAAGAAATCGCAGACTTCCAGTAAATTTTTCCCCAAATTTCCCACATTAAAAACACAGAGATTCAAGATAAAAGCGACTCGTTATCAAAAGTGCTTTCCATTTTTTGTCAGAACTCTGAAATTCTTACTTCCAAGTCCGAACAATTAACTGGAACGTATCAGAGTATGGAGTTTGCAAGAAGTTCGGAGTCTGACAATGTTTTTAATCCAAACTTTAAAATCCAGTATGGATCAACAACAGGAAGCTGTGTAGGAACAAACAAAATAAAGAAAAAGCAACACTCATGACTCATTCAACAACTTTTTTTCCCTCATCTTGCAATAAAGCTTCATATTTGTGTAGTAGTGATCTGTTTTCCAAAACAGTAAATAAACAATGGCTGCCACTACAATGGAATCCCGACTTGTCTGACTTTGTTAATTGGGATGCTGTTAACTCAAACTGATTTCCAGCTCCAAGTTCCGAAATACGATGTAAATTTAACGCATTATATCTGTGCTCTTTGTATTAAAATTCTAGCTAAGAGCTAAGTATACCACGACTCAAGCTGGTGGCTACTAAGACTCAAGCTAACAGCTAACTGTACTAAGACTCAAGCTAACAGCTACTAAGACTCAAGCTAACTGCTAACTGTACCAAGACTCAAGCTAACATCTACTAAGACTCAAGCTATCAGCTACCTATATTAAGACTCAAGCTATCAGCTACCTATATTAAGATTCAAGCTAACAGCTACTAAGATTCAATCTGACAGCTACCAAGACTCAAGCTAACAGCTACTAAGAACCATGCTAACAGCTACTAAGACTCAAGTTAACTGCTATCAATACTCAACTAACAGCTACTAAGAACCATGCTAACAGCTACTAAGACTCAAGTTAACTGCTATCAATACTCAACTAACAGCTACTAAGAACCATGCTAACAGCTACTAAGACTCAAGTTAACTGCTATCAATACTCAAGCTAACAACAAACTAAGACTTAAGCTAATACTCAAGCTAACGTGTACTAAGACTTAAGCTAACAGATACTAAGACTCAAGCTGACAACTAACTGTACCAAGACTCAAGCTAACATCTAAAAAGACTCGAGCTAACAGCTAGTAAGACTCAAGCTGACAACTAACTGCACCAAGACTGAAGCTAACATCTAAAAAGACTCAAGCTAACAGCTAGTAAGACTGAAGTTAACAACTACCTATATTAAGATTCAAGCTAACAGCTACTAATATTCAATCTGACAGCTACCAAGACTCAAGCTAACAGCTACTAAGACTCGAGTTAACTGCTATCAATACTCAAGCTAACAGCTACTAAAACTTAAGCTAATAATCACTTACAGTGAAGCTACTGTGTACTAAGACCTAAGCTAACAGCTACTTGTAACAAGACTCAAGCTAACAGATATCTGTACAAAGACTCAAGCTAACAGTTACTAAGACTCAAGTTAACACAAACAACTTTGTATTTATGTAGTAGCTGTGCGTTTTTTGAGAGCTCAAACAAAACAATCTCTATCTCCCTTACTGCAATCCTGACTTCTCCAACTTTGTTAACTTTAACATCTGTGGTAAATGCAATGACTCAAGTCTTAAATTACTCAAACATGTGGTTAGGATCAATGCAAAATTCACACCTACACCACACCAAGAAGTTTGGTAAAAGCCAAGGATTTAAATTTTATATATGTTTGTTTATTAATTGTTTGAGCAAATGTATCATATAATCAGCATTTACTTAGATTTCCAAAACTTTCATTTTTGAACAAAAAACTTTTATTTAAAAGAAAAACAGCATAGGGCATAAGCAGAAATATATGTATAAAAATAGATCTGCCAAAGGAATTGTGTTCCTGCTGAGTGTAAAGATTTTTTTCACTGGTTTTGATTAGCAGATAAGAGTGACAGGATGAAGAGCAGACACTGATGTCACTGGTCTTCACTCGTCTACCCTTCCAGGATCTGTGGCATACCACATTATCAGCCATCCAAAGCGAGCTTCTCTTGCTCTTTGTTAGACTCTGTGTGAAGTGATCCTCCTTCGCCCTTCCTGTGTCACTCTGAGCCCTCAGACACCAAGCTGCACATTTTTAGAATACAATACAAAACAAAGCAATCGCAAAGATAAAGGAAAGCAAAGAAAGTGGGTGTGCTTTGAATTATGCATCTCTTCCTCTCTCCAAAGTGTTACTACTCTCAGACGTGAAAAGTTGATTAAGATCTACAGCAATACATCAGAGCTGTGACAAGCGCCAAAAATAAACGTCCTTCCATGAAGCCTTGGTGGAATGCTGAAACCTTAACAGAAGTGTGGCCTAATGATCAAACCTCAAATGGGGAAGCTTGGATTTTTCTAAGAAAGTTTGTGTTGCTTTGTTTTGACTGCTTTCTTTTGCAGGTATGACAGATCACTCTACAGAATTAAAGGACTAATTTCTCAACAACATCTAGAGAAACTCATCCAAATGTTTATGTTTAGTCAACTTAATTACTGCGATAGCGTCTTAACAAGTCTGTCAAAGAAAAAAAAAACAGTCAGAGAGCTGCAGTTGATCACCAATAACTGGTTCCCTGTAGCTCCCAGAATAGACTTTAAAATACTTCTGTTGTTTTATAAATCACTTAATGACTTAGCAACACAATAAATTAAAGACTTGTTGTCATTGTATCAACCTTTGAGACCACCCAGATCTTCTGGTTCCAGTCTAGTCTGCATCTCCAGAACCAAACATGTAAAAGGCATTCAGTTTTCATGAGCGACAAATCTGGAACAAACTCCCAGAAAACTGCAAAAAAGCCAAAACAGTAAACTCCTATACCTCAAGGCAAATTTACCATACCTGTTTAGAGGTTATTTTGATTACTATTTTGCAAAAAATGCAAAACATAATGAGTCCAGCAAACAGCTACTTAAGCGATGAGTCAAGCTAACAGCTACTCAAATATTGAGTGAAGCTAACAGCTACTTAAGTAATTAATCCAGTTAACAGCTACTCAAATACTGAGTCCAGCTAGAGTAACAGCTACTCAAGCAACGAGTCCAGCTAACAGCTACTTAAGCAACGAGTCCAGCTAACAGCTACTTAAGCAATGCGTCCAGCTAACAGCTACTTAAGCAACGAGTCCAGCTAACAGCTACTCAAGCTACAATTTAAGCTAGCAGCAACTGGAACTACTTAAGCTAACAGCTACTTAAGCAATTAGTCCAGCTAACAGCTACTCAAAAACTGGGTCCAGCTAACAGCTACTAAAGCAATGACTCCAGCTAACAGCTACTTAAGCAATGAGTACAGCTAACAGCAACTCAAGCTAACAGCTACTCAAGCAATGAATCCAGCTAACAACTAATCAATTTATAATTTAAGCTAGCAGCTACAGAAGCTAGTCAAGCTAACAGCTACTTAAGCAATTAGTCCGGCTAAAAGCTAATCAAATAATGAGCCCAGCTAACAGCTACTCAGGCAAAACGTCCAGCTAACAGTTACTCAAATAATGAACCCAGCTAACAGCTAATTAAGCAACAAGTCTAGCTAACAGCAACTCAAGCTAACAGCTACTCAAGCAATGAGTCCAGCTTACCGCTAATCAAGCTACAATTTAAGCTAGCAGCAACTGAAGCTCTGGCTAACAGCTACTTGAGATAAAGATGAAAACTACTGAGGTAAAGAGACAAGCTAACAGACAGAGGCTGTCAGGGTAGTCAGAGCTGTGTTTGAGTACAGTTGCAACTAGTTGCACATTGAACAAACATGTTCTTTTTTTAACCACAGTGAATTATCTCCTTCAATGACTTTGTCTTGAAACTTATCTTAAATGATTTTTTTTTTACAAAATCCCATGCACTACGATAATGTACAACATAAAATATATAAACCCCACATCTTAAATTTAAAATTTAGCTGTTAAGTGGGGTTTAATGGTGACAGACAATTACTTAATTATTCCATAACTAAACTGAACACACCATCTCCAGTATTTTCTAATAGTTGTACTAAAACCTCTGGCTTTTTATGTATAAAAGGTTAACAGTTAACATTTTGAAGTTACTTACCTTTATCAGCCACTGATAACGTGCTGTTTAGGTACTGCTCCTCAAGACTCCATGAGGAGTCGTTCATTTTGTTGGAGATCCCACATGATCCTTGACAGTTCACCTTGATGGCTGTGGGAGGAAGACAGGATGAATCAATCAAATGTATTTACACAAAATACAACCTTGTTCTCTTTATGTATTTTGGTTATTAAGGTAAATAAGGTTAAGTGAAAAGTATTTATCTTGGCTTATTTCTGCTCAAATATAAACCCATACAATCTGGCTACCAATAAAATAACTTTCAAATATTGTATCTATTATGTTACAAAACATCTTTACGAAACTTAAATCACGAGCCTGTCACTAATTATATTTTTTGAAAGCTGACACCCTGTAGAATCAAGCACCCGTGTGACAACATGAAGTAGGCCAGAAGATCTTAAAAGTGACAAATAGTGTCTTAATTGTGAACCTTTGGTATATGAAGCAACACATTATGCTGAATCATAGCAGATAAGGCACCACAATATAATGGTAATCAATACATTCCAAAATATCAGATTGTTGGATTGCATTAATTGTTTACTAATATATTAGGTGTCATTGTAATGTAATATTTAGCAAGATTTTTACGCCAGGAAGGAATTACTCAAATCAAAATGATGAAGATGGAAGTACTGATGAAAAGGAAAGAAGAAAACAGAAGATATGGAAACTGATGCCATTATCACATTGCACAGCGATATTATCTCCAGGACAGGATTGTCTAATAATCTGCAGCCCTAATAATACTTGTGGCAAGATCAGAGCTGGTTAAGTGTCAACAAGATAGATAAGGATGGCAGGAGTCCTACATATAAAAGGTGACATTCAAGTCATCTGTCGAAAATTATCCCCCCTAAATTGTAATATAGAAAATACCGCAATTAATTCGTTTTCTCTGCATTTGGCTTGGGCCAAAAAAACAAGTAAATCTACATAAGAATATTGATTTTAATCTACTAAAATTCCAAAATTTAATTTGTTATATAAAAACAAACAAATGCATTGGCTATTAGACTTCTACAGTCAGACACTACAATACAACAGGTTCTGAAACTTCATCCGCCCTCCAGGTTAACGCTAAATCGCTCTCTCTTTCAGTTTCTCTATAGAGCTCATCTGCGGTTTCTTTAAAAAACAACAAAAAACAACTCATCTCTGAAAACTGATTCTCACTTTCTACTCGGTTCACAGCTCAAGAAGAACTACAAAGTGATGGCAGCTTCCGTTACAATAGTAGTAAATCATATAAACCAGCGCTAATAGCTGGATAATGAGGGGGGCTTAATGAATTTTGTTCACATACTTTGATTTGCATGAGACTAAAACTCACCTGGTTCAATTTTAATCGTTTTCATATAAAATCTAAAATACATAAGTAGTAAGACAGGGTGAGAAACTTGACAATCCAGGAACTCAGAGCAGAGCCGTTCCCCATTTTCTGGGCAGGAATCGGAAGAAATCAGGAAGAACCGGTGGAGGGAGAATGTTTCTAGACTGACCTTAAGGGCCAAGTGGGGGAAGAGAAGAAAGTGTGAGCCTCTCTGTTTAGGAGAAATGGCTTCTGTACCCTGATATGGAAACAAGCATCTCCTGTCAGCCCAGCAGGAATAGGAAAAATGAGCATCAGAAACGTGGCTGCAGGCCTCCAGGGGCATCACAGTCGGCCTCTTCCTGCGATTCCCCCGCTTATCTCCTCTAAATCCGTCTCTCAGGAAGCGATAGCTTCGATAACAAGACAAGACCAAAACACTACTAACATGACAGACGCTGGAAGATGAAGGCAGAAAGATGCTGCAGCCTCACTTCCTTCTCTTCTAAAGGAGACAATCTATATTCTGACATATTGGATAGGATTTCCACTTTTCTCTATTATCACACATAGTAGTTAAGTATTAAGAGCAGTATTTGTTGTCAATAGCTTGTAAATAACAAAACTTTGTTATAAATGAATTACTATTATGTTGATATATATATATATATATATATATATATATATATATATATATATATATATATATATATATATATATATATATATATATATAT
>JAVLVB010000002.1:610322-623311 GCA_032876305.1 Orestias chungarensis
GTTGGACCTGATCTCATTTTAGAGCGCTGCGGCATCTTTCTACTGATAACCGCGGATCATGACCGCCGTTATCTATCAACAGGTTTTTCTATTTTTGTTCTTTGCCGCCCGATGAACGTTTGGTTCCCCTTTCGGCGAGGAGTTAAAGCCATGCCTGCGCGGCAGCTTTGCTCTTTGTTGCTGCTGCGGCACAGGAAGTGGGAAAGTGCTTTCTAGAAGGGAAAGGAGGAGCGGTGTTTATCAGAGAGTGGGTTTCTGCTTATCAGATGGGACTGACAGAAAAATCCTCTTACATCAGAGCTTAGAGAGAAAAAAAACCACACAGCTGTGGTGTCAGACAGCGCTTCGTCTATGGAGGTCGGAGGACCGACGTAGTTAAAGCAGCTAAATCTGCGGGGAGGAGCAGCAGCTGCCCGAGGCGCTGACTCATGAAGCACATTCGGACCAACGCTACCCGCCCACAAAAACATGGAGACGCTCCCGAGTCACATCCGACATTCCTCGGCCGGGACAAACGACTCCCAACGTCGGGTCCAAATGGGCCAGTTTAGAAAGACAATATCTAATCGTGAGGTCGGACAGCCAGTGGAAAGTCACAGTTGCATTGCATCATAGGGGGGGAGATGTACTGTTTAGTTTATGGTCTTGATGGATTTCTTGTCATGACTGATCACAACAACCATAAATTAAGATTAATGATGTTTTAACACTCAAAAAACTTCCAGTTCTTCTACTGAACCAGAAATCTGCTAACAGTATCTCCAACTATTTATCTCTTTGACTCTAGTTTTCTAACATATCTGCAGTTTTGTCTTATTAGATTTCCACAAATAACCAAAAAGTACCAGTAATGCTTTTTACGTCCATTTTTTCTTGCCATCACTAATAATTACCACAAATATTAACATGTCATAGAAATGAAATACATTAATACAGTTTTTCTTTGGCAAAGGTTTTTTTTATTTAAAAACCTAGAAGTTGCATTAAAATGGAAACGGAAATTATGAGAAGTTTCATTGTAAAGTTCGTGCAACATTTGTGGCTAAACTAGATTTATTTAGCCGACTACTCATAAAAATATCTCTTTGAATCGCATTGATTGCATTTCAACAACGAACCCAATTCCACAAATATGATGAAGAGCATTGACTGTGAGCAGTTTAGTGATAGAAATAACTAGAAATCAACAAAGCTGGCAAACGAGAGCATATTACCCCAGTGCTTCTGTCCATTACCTTCCCCTATTTTAAGCTACTCTTCTCGACGTATAAGATTCTGATTTACATGATCTTATACATTTCTGCCCTAGTTTTAAGTGGCCTTTTGATTATAACCTCTGGATTTAAACCCAGCCCTGCTGCACAGAGGACTTTAAAGCAAAGCTAAAGATCTGTTTGTTTTCATTTTGTTGAGTGTCGTGAGTTAGATTTTAAAGTTTTAATATTCTGTTAATTGTCTGTACAGTACCTTATAAATAAGCCATTATTTAGATGCGTACCGGTCCAACATCAGCCAAAAATAACAACAACAACAACAAATATCCCGATTTCATATCAGCCTAGACCTAAAATCTCAGACGTTATCCCTCCAACACAAGCAGATTTGATATTCTAACAAATCCCATTGCTTAATAATAAATAGATCACTCTTTCTCAAAGCTATTGGTGTTACCTATTGTTTTCTAAGTAAGTCAAGTTGTTTCAAACATTCCAACTAAAACAAAGATATACATCTGTGTGATTAATACTGATATCGTAACAGGTTAATACCGGTTTCGGTTAAAATTTAAGACGAAGATATAGGTATCATATCCAAAGAGACAACTCTACTACGATTAGTTTTATTATTATTATTATTTTTATCAAACTACCAACAAAAATCTAAAATAACTCTCTAGGAGAACTTGATATACATGTTGTACTTTTAGATGAGAGTTACTAACATTTAATTACCGACAGGAACGGCGTTGAATCATATTATGACACAGAAGATTTTTCCAGCCGTTTCTTTTTTCCAACAGGATGGGAAGCCTTTACCACCTGATTTATCGCTCTCCGCCGTTTACAGTCTGATAACGACCCTTGTTCGTCATTTAACGCCGGTGCAGATTTCAGTGGAAAAAAGACCACAGCAGAGGTTCCGGGTGTGATTTATGAAACCGTTTGTACCGACCGGTCCGGGCAGCTGTAGATGAATGTGGCAGCTGGAGAAAAAAAACGAAAAAAACAGTGCATGAAGGGAGAAACGGCCACACGGTCGTAGCTTCAGAGCCCAGACATGAATGATCGCACAAATGCTTTCAGACTTTAAAGGGACTCCCTCCATCACAAGACCACAAAATCTCTGAGCTTAGGTTTAACAAATTTAGGACTCCAAAAGTAAAATAAACACAGACCGAATTAAACTCAAGCAGTTCTTGTAACTGAATGCATCTAATATTGAAAATTAAGTTTTTTTCAAAGCCATTTCCATAGTTATCTGACTCACTCTGCTACTCTCTTCTTCTATTGTTCAACCTGCTTTAGTTGCCGCTATTTCAACTGTTAGCTTTCAGTTTCCTCTCCATAGAAGCAACACCTGGGCTACAGGTTCTTGTTAAAGGGGAGTTTTTCCTCTCCACTGTCGCTACATGCATGCTCAGTATGATGGATTGCCGTAAAGTCAACGACAATCCAAGATATCATTTCGGTGTGCTGATCCCGGAGGAGTGAATATTGCGAGTGAAATTACTCAATGCAATCTGCTGGGTTTCCTTGGATCTGAAACATTTAAACTGATTTGTTTACAATGTGAGAATGATTAGAATTAAATGATTCTTTTCTCCTAAACTGCCTCGAGACGATGTTGTAAATTGACGCTATGTAAATGAGCAAAACTGAAGTGAAAAGAGATCCTCCGGCGGCGAATCAGGCAAATTCACTGCATAAAAAGTAATTGCACGGTCTTTAACCAACCAGAGTCACAAAAACTAGCGTCCCTGAAGAAAATAATGAGTGAAACTAAACCTCACTACTGTCTGTGTCTGCATGCTAAAGCATGAAGAGGCTCAGGTTTCAGTTTCTCTGGTCTGAGTTCTCCAAAGCATTTCCTGCTGTTTGATCAGAAAGCAGACGTATCTGAGAAAACCCTGTCCGGTCGTGTGTTTTTTTTTAACATGCCGTCATGCGACTCAGCAGACGCTGGTTTCAGTGAGGCCGAAGCATGCCGGACAAAACGAGAAGCACGCCGTTACTGGCAGACACCAACGAGTGAGTCGTGGCATTTTAAGAGCATCAACAGGAGCCGGAGTGAGTCAAACGTGCAGAGAAAGAAAACAATCCTAATCTTGTGTAATCTTATGCTGCCTTGCTAGATTTTAGCGTTGATCTAGTTAGTTTTTTGCCTTTTTGATGACATTTTAAACTTTTGGCATGTATTCACATGACCAAACACATCAACTGATGGAATAGAAAGTTCCAAAAAAGACATTAATTTGCCGCAAGAACAAACTTTCCGGCAACATGTCCACATTTTGTCACGTTAGTACACAAACTAGAGCTTCAAGTGGAAGAGTAAAGATTCACAAGTAGCGCTTTGCAGAATCGCCTGTTAGGCTACGTTCCCTCAGCAGGTCTTAAGGCTTACATACCCTTTGTTGGTGAAATGACGTTTTTGTGGCATAGTTGTTCATATTACTGAATAAATGGAAACAGGGTGTGTGAACAATTTACGACCCCAAACACAGAAACAAAAGGTTTACCTAACAACGGATGACGTCGTCCGTGGATAACAAGATGAAGGAACCTAAGAAAAAAGAAGGGGCCCACCGATATGAACATTTGGGCCACAACCAATATTTATTACACTTCCTCATCCTGTCAACATAAAAACAAGAATAGCACAAAGTTCAAGGAGACGGAAAAGATTACTGGACTCATCGGACCGATACCAATATCTAAAAAATTGACCGAAAACGGTAAATTTTTGATGTTGATGCCGATATATTGTCCAGATTTAGCATGTCTGGCTTCGTCAGGTGCAGAATCATGTCGTTTAAGTTGGGATAATAAATGACCGGTCAGCCAGCAGACACTTATAAAAAAAACTGTCTGACATGTATCAGATTTAATACCACAAATCCAGTGGCACAACTAGTTTTTTCTGTGTGTGGGTGAAAAGATTGTAACTAACTGAAGGTTGATAAAGTATAAAAAGTTTGGCTTCGTTGCAGCTACAGTGTTACAGTTCATGAAGACCTGAGGTATAGGAAGAACATCTAGAGGACTGGAGCTGAGAACCCCTAAATTAGGTCAATACTCTCTATTCATTTCTATCAGGTTCAGTTCTGCTGCGGCTGTGTTTGGACACATGACATCAAACCCTGCTTTCAATCAAACAGCGAGAAGCAGACTACCACGTTCTGACCGTCCGGACGTCTCAGAGTGAGAAGCTCTGATGTTATCTACACCAGGGAATCGGCCTCCCTTTAGAGGCAGAGGAAGAACAGATCTTTAAAGATAATGCTTAGGCGTCTACAGAAATGTCTCTGAAAGCAGATCTCTGGAGAGAAAACACAAGACGACTTGTTGCTTTGCCAAACATCTAGAAATACTTTACATACAAATTTCCAACATCATCAAGTTTATTACCAGATGTATAGACTGCGGATTGATTTGAAAACAAAACAATAAACAAAAATAATTAATTACAGGGGGAAAATAAAGATTATTCAAAGAAGTTATTAAATGTTCCAGTTATTATTAATTGAAGGAAGTTCTAAATAAATGGGTTTTTAATCATTGATTTAAGAAGGCTGCCTTTGTAATCATCTTAATGCATCTCTGGACATTCAGGCGGATTTCCTCACTACACCTGATCATTAGTTTGTTGGCTGCAGTTACTATAGCTGACTATCTAGGCCAACTTGTAAAGAGAACCTTGTTGACTTCAGGAGAGCACCCCTCCCCCCCATTGAACATCAATGGCTCCTTTGCAGAGAACCTCACCTGGTCTCTCAGAACCAGAACCAAGAAAGCCCAGCAGCGCTGCTACTTCCTGCAGAGACTGAGGGGACCACATCTTCCACCTCCCATCCTCACCATGTTCTACAGAGGGACTGTCGAGAGCTGTAGACAGTCCTGGGGTTTGTTTCAGTCCGAGTTTGCAGAAATTTGACAAGGGAGTCATGAGTCAGACCAAAACAGAGATGCTGTGGCCGAATGACCCCCATCACTTTACAATAATACAGTAATATTTTGATCATGCTTTTCCACACATGCTCACAGTTACTGCAAATACAGTTCGTCTGACTGACTTTAATTTAGCCAAACAGTAAAGAATTCAAATAGACAGTTCGGTTACCGACGCTTACCCTCATACCCTCATAAAGCAATTCAATGACGTAATCAGTCGGATCCAGTGAGTCAGACTGAAAAACCCAAACGTCAGACACGACTGGTGTGTCATGGAAACGTTCTTCAGGTAATAAAAGGCCGAGTTTGTAATTGTCTTGGTGTTTGTCTGAAGGTTCAAAGTGAGTTCATCACTATTGTTCAGCAGTTTCAAGAATGTTTTAATTGTGTTACTACATGCTAAAGTTGCTACAGCCTCTATTTAGGGAGGGATTCATCTTCCAAACTTTAGCAAAACCCTGCTATAAGCTGCGGTATAGCAAATACACAACAATGCGTTTCATACAATAACATTTCTTGGTTTCCAACAAATCAAGGTTTTGTTTCGTTATCACAACGTCCATCTCTCCTGCTCTGCGTCGCTGCTGAATAAATAAATGTTGAGCTGAAGCGTTCTGAGTGAGATGTACCGACGCAGATCGGTTTTTACAACCCGTTCGAGGTCATAAACGCTCTGAAGAAACAACAATCTCTTTCCATGACACAGAGAACAAACGGCAGCTTCGGCCCGACTCACTTCCTCTGTTCTTCGGTAAATGCTCCGTTTTTGAGCACATGTGCCGCGTAGCAAATGTGCAGAAGGATATGTAAATAATGATCCTTATTCACAGCCTTTCGTTCAAAGAGTCAAGGCTCTGCTGCAACGCTTTTGTGAAGGAGCTAATCAATGGGAATCTTTTCTAATGGTCTTGTAATAAATAATGGATAAGCTGATAGAGCACTTAAAGAAACCCCAGATTTCTTATTAATATCTACCTATATTTATTTATTAATTCGTCAGGCAACATAGCAAACCAAACTGTGGTGTAAATAAATGGAAGACTTAAATGTGGACGGCGTATGTAAGGAGTGAATCAGAGTGAAATCTAAGTGCAGAGGTGCAGAAACCACCAGAAAATAGATGTTTACTATATCAATTATCAAGTCTGGCTTCAACTAATTACATCGCTGATGATTTTCAGCAACATGTCTTAGGTAGGAATTTAAAGTTCGTGTTTTGCAGCAGAATAATATAAATAAAGTTTCATTTATTGGACTGATAAAGGTACAAAAATGACGAATATAAATGCAGATTTATCGTGCTCCATAATTCTTTATGTAAGCATCAGAGGAAACGTCCCACTGTTTTTAGCAGCTAGCATGGTTAGCATTACCAAAGCACCAGTCCCAACTTGTATCTGATTTGATTTTTGGTCAATTAATAGTCAATTAAGATTTGGAAAAAAAAAAAAAAAAAAGACAGATTTGTTACTTTTACGTTTCTTACACTATGTTTGTTCCAGTAGAGCCTTAAGTAATGTAAAAGAATGTGATTAATTGCAGTTTTTGTGCAATTTAGTGGCAGAAATCGCACTTATTTATGTAACTTCTTTTTCCCAATAGCAGTAGTTGTTTAATATCTTTAATATTATCATGATAATAGCACAGACATTTTTTTTTTCTATTTTGTCATAACCGTTTTCAACTACCAAAAGAAGGAAGAGAATTGTGAAGCTCCATGTTCCCGGACGGTTAAAGGAATAAATGCAATAATAAGCAGCTTAAAGGCCATTCAGAGAGAAACAAGGTATTACTTTAAAGAGTAACATAAAAATCTGATTTTCCTGTGGTCTTGTTAAGCCAAAGTTAAAATATTCATGTCACAGTCGGTGAAAATGGGGTAAAGCTCCCAAGCCTGATAAAAACCTTCCCAACAGAGAACTACGCTGGCGGCAGAAGCATGGTGTGGGGCACTAAGGAGAGAAGCTACTAATGAAATTTAAAAAATCCGACTTTAGGAGGAAAAAAATAAAGAAAGACTGAGCACAAAAAGGTTGTAAAAATCATTGATTGTTAAAAGTATCAGCGGGTAACTTATCTCAGTTACGAAAGACGAAAGGGTCACATTTATTATAGAATATTAACATAAGAGTAAGCCCGTCTGCGAGTAAACGCACAGCTGCCCTCCTGCATTAACAAGCTAAAACAAAATCTGCCTTTTACTTTTAAATGTTTCTCACAATTTCTGACCTCACACAAAATGTATGTGGATTGTTTTTTAAAATGCTTTCTTGTTTAACTACATTAAATTCTGTTCAACTGACTGCAATCGCCCTACATGTTAGCGTGTGTGAGAAACATCGGCACAATACTTCTTAATTTTTCATCGTTTTATGTTTCAATTTGACCGGCTTAGTTAGTATTTTTACCCAAACAGGTGTGCTTCATTTTGTGTCTTCCTGTCTGACTCATAAGTACGATTGTGCATTATTGTATCGCTTATTGTTATTGTGAAAGGTTTCTTGTCACAATAAAAATTTTGAATTATTGTAAATGTTTGAAAACTCACAGAATTGATTTTTTTTTAAACTTTGGTCTCACTGTTTGTTCCATTGGAGTGATGATAAATAAAACTAAAATATGATTAAATGTGAGCAGTTTAGTGATGGAAAAACGCATTTCTTTACGTAACTGGTGTGATGAAGAAGACAAGTTTGTCTTCGGCCAGATGTTTGAAAGTGCTGGAGGGAGTCGCATGGGCACTGTGTTAATTACGCGTTTTAAGTGCTGTGTACAGCATCAGGCACTATTGTGCGTAAAAACGGATGCTGGTACGCATCTGTGGTATTTTGACCAAAATTCAAACTTTAATGGATGATTCTCTGATCGCTGATCGAGCCAGCATGATGCTGATCAAGGTGACGACAATAAATGCACATAATGCAGCCGTGGCATATACAGAGCTTTAACTGACATGGTTAAAAGCCCAGCAGTGTCTTTAAATGAGATACTTTAGGTTAGAAGTCACTGGACGACTTTTAAAAACATGCCTTAAAACGGCAACCATGGTCGACTCATAGAAGCAGAAACATCAGAGGGAACCATTTTCTATTATAAGTTTAAGAAATTATCGATTTCTGTTAGTGTTTCCACGAAAAATCTATTTAAAACAACCAAAACAAATCTGCTGCCTGTTGAAACGTGATAAATAGAAAAGCATTAAGACATGAGAAATTATCCCATGTTCAGCCTGTTCCATCTGTAGGGGCTCAAAAATGATTTAACCTGAACAGCAGAGTTAAAGTTTGTTCATCTGTAGAGATATTTACCTAAATGTTGAGAAGTTCTGCAAACTACGAGGACATTTCTGTCAGTTTTTTACATGCTTCGGCACCTGGTAAGGCATCCTTTACTTTGATGTAATTTTATTTATTTATTAAACACTGCATAATATATATTTTTTTTCCCGGATTTGCTTTTTTCCGAATGTACTTTGTGGGCTTCTTTAGTTTAGAGTGATGTAAGCCTACGCTCTTGTTTTACAGGTTAAAACTTAATTTAGTCTCATCTAAATAAAGTGCATTGTTTAATAAGAGATCAAAACACATCTGACATTCTTGTCAGGTGTAGTCTCTACGGTCTTTCTCATTTTGAAGAGTAGCCAAGAGAATCGCTTCGAAGTCATGTAAGATTTATACTCCAGGTAAAAAGGAAGTCATGGATTGACAATTAAAAGCTTGTTTATATTGTTGATCAACATAAAAATACTACAGAATAACTTAGAAAACTTCCTTACATTTATTATATAGAACAATTTTAAGCAACAGCAATGAAACATCTTTACTTGCAGTTAACCAAATGTGGACCAAACAATTTTGCCAGTCCCCTAAAGTTTAAAAGACGTTACTTTAAGCCAACATTTGCGCACTTACACTGTGAAATTAATCTGTGTATAAATCATAATTTTATTAAAACCTCCAAAGCCCAATTTTGAATGTCTTTGAGTTGTTATGGATGTTTGTGTTGCTCGCCTTGTGTAAGAAGTTCTCTATAAATGAAGCTTGATTTCATTCTTGATTATTGATTCTTTCAGCTTACATTATACAGAAAGTGCCGTTATTATGTGATTTCTCACGGTTAAAAACCCTTACTGCACATCACTTACTGGATCTCATGCATCAGTGTGGGAAAGAAATGAGATTGCAAAACAGTTTACAGAGAAATGAAACTGAACACATGATAAAACAGATGTGGGCTTGCAGCTGCATTTTCATCCATGTCCTCCATGAGAGCCGAGGCGCAGTTTATTTCAGGAAGGACAGGAGCTCGTGTCAGGAAAAGAGGAGTCATGGCTATTACACTAGTGGAGCGGTGTTCAGAGCGACCTCTGACCTCCTCTGTAACGTGGCATGCATCAGGGCAGGCTTGTACTTTGTTGTGGTTTAACTTAACTTTCAGACATGAAAATGAGGTCTGTTATATTTTTAAAATTCACTTTCATATATAAAAAAAAAATCATAATTATTATGCTTATTTTTTTACATTTCCCTTCCAAAAAAAATCTTGTTTCCTTCAGTCTTTAAAATACTTTTTGTTTAACAATACTTTCAGTTTTCTAAAGGTACTTCAAGAGTTTTCTTTTAGATTTTCAGTCCTTGTACTAAGGGTCGGTATCATGGTAATTTCTTGGCACAGATGAAATAGTGACGATAAATTAAGATTCATGGTGTTTGAAAAAGCAAAATAGATTATTACATTTTTTTGCCACGGTTTGCACAATTGGAGCCAAAATAAATACAAAATTCAGTTACACTAAAAAAATTAAGTCCAGAGGACCATAAAGATCTTCACAGTACATTTAGTCATTCACAAAGCAGCAAGCTCTATGACACAAGGACACAATGACAGAAAAATATATTGCAGGGGTTAGAACCTGCAAGCCAAAGGACAAACACATACCTTAAAAGCCACCTTCATCTATTTTTAAAAATAAAATAATAAACAATTAAGTGAAACTAGAAGAGAACTAAAGCAGATCCCAGCGGAACTCCTTAAACTTTTCATTTAGAAATGGCTTTTGCCTCTTTTAATGTGACTCAAACCAGAAAGGTGACTTGGCAGATTGGGATATCGCAATGTTTGAAAGTCAAATACATTCATCTGTCATAAAAAAAGCTCACCCACCCTGTTTGCTTAATAAAGTGACAATAAGACCTGGAAGCCAACAGATTTCTCTTCCAGTAAACAACACAGCAGCTCTAAACGGTGCTTTCAGAAAAAGATAGCAGCTCTTATTATGGTAAAGGAGAATCCCACATGATCACTTACAATGGACTTGTTGTGCTCTCTAAATCCTTACCTACACTTACCTCCCCCTTTTTAAGACATTGCAAACGGATTTCCATACGGGCATTGAGAGTCTGGCAGGGGTTTGAACTGGCAACCCAAAGGACAAACACCTGACTTCAGAGCCATCTTCGCCAATTAAAAAAAAAGTAATAATAATAATAAAACACAAAATACTGTGGACTTACAAGCAAAACTAAAGGAGAGCTAAAACAGAGCCCTGTGGAACTTCCTAAAGTGTTTTAATTAAAAATGTTGTTTGCCCTTTATAATAAGACTCATATAAGAAAGATGACTTTACAAACTAATATTTTACATTGTTTGAAGACAAGTGCATTCAAACAATAGCAGCTCTTTTTGTTTTTTAGGAAAATCCCACTAGATCACTTACAATGGACTACACATGTGCTCTCTAAACTCTTACCTACAAGTATTTTCCCCTTATAACACAATGTAAATATATTTCTGTACAGGCATTGAGAGTCTGGCAGGGGGTTGAACCGGCAACCCATAGGAAAACACCTACTTTCAGAGCAACCCTTGCTCATTTCTTAAAATTAAATAATTAACAAATAAATATTAAATATTGATCGCTTAGAAGTGAAACTAGAGGAGAGCTAAAACAGATCCCTGCGGAGCCCCTTTTAATGTGACTCAAACCAGAAAGGTGACTTTGCAGATTAGAATGCTGCAATGTTTGCAGTCAAATGCTTTCATCGGCCATCAAACAAAAAAACCAACAAGCATGTTTGCTTGTTAAAGTGACAATAAGAAAATAAACTGATTTGTGTTTGAGGGAACTCTAAAGAGGGCTTTCAGATAAAGATAGCAGCTCTTGTTATTGTTAAGGAAATTCCCACTGGATCACTTACAATGGACTCCTTGTGCTCTCTAAATTTTCCCCTATACTTATTGTCCCCTTTTGAGACACAATGCAAACAGATTTCCATACAGGCATTGAAAGTGTTTGAGAGTTTTGGTAAGTAATTGTGGAGAAATTAGACTTTTAAACCTTTTAAAAACACACGAACACCTGTTGTCTGCCTTGCTTTTTGTGTCTTCTTCAGAGTTTAAGGAACGCAGAGGAGGAAGTATCGTGTTCGAACAGGCAGGATGTGGTTCAGGATGGTAGAAGAAGCCTGAATCAACCCCGCAGACTGCGGCGGATTGTGTCTCTCAGCGGACGGTTAGGAGGGGGAAACCAGCAGCGTGATGCCCACCTCGCAAACCCCCTCAGCAACAAGACGAGGCGCTGGATAACCGACAGGAAACCCCACAGCTGGATGTTAAATCGCTGTGGGGAAAAGTTTCCCGACGCTTTTACATCGAAGCGCGCCGCGGCCGTTGGAGGGGGAGGCAGCGGACCTGGGCGGACCGAAAGCACCGCTTCCTCTCAAAAACGAGCCCTTACCTTTGTACTGCAGGGCGCTGGCGGTTCGGATCCTAACAACTCCGCTAATGGACTCCCCCGGACCGTAAACAACCTTCTTGCTGGCGAAAGTGATGTCAAATTCCTGCAGCTTCCCCATGGTTCGGCTCCCCTCGGCTCCGTTCCGTTCAGCGTCTCCGCCGCTCTGCTCTCACCTGACGGCGCGAGGCACTAGCCCACCCTCCAGCCATGGCAACCCGTGACGTCACCGCGGCCGCTAGGTAACGGCTGACTGCGGATGCTAACTGTAACGAAGCTAACGAAGTACCTTTTAGACACATTAAATTTTAAATAAAAATACTCCATAAACTGCATAATTGTTTTATTAACAGATGGCAGCGACTCCTGTAGTTTTTTAACAAAAATTTAGATACATTTCATTTACTTTTAAGTCTTAAAATATCCAGGAAGTTTTGGAGAGCCTACTTTTTTCAACAATGCTTCAAAAAGTATATGCTTATTACTACTAATGTGATACCAAAGGGAAAATAATACTTTTTTTACTTGATCATGTTAACTTTTCTGAGTTTATGTTACTTTTTCTTTCTTTCTTACTCCCCCTTCATGTAAAATGCATCATTAATCTAAAACTTAACTATACCCCCTTCTTTCTATCCTTAATCTTTTATTTAGCTGTAAATGAGTTTTTTCTCGTAAGTTTTGTCAAATAAAGAATTATGTTTAAGAAGTCTGTAAAAAGGGTGGACAGATGTTAACTGAAAGTGAATTTCTGTATTCTTTCACCCCAAAGAAGATACTGTTGTTTTCACTGCAGTCCCAACAGGTTTAAAATAGCTAGAAGTCCCAGAGAGGGCTCATTTAACATTTCTACCTTTGGAACCCAGAGACGGGTCGAATGACCTGCAGGATTTTAGCTAACATCCTATAATCACCGTCTTTTGTTCTGTAAATAAGGCCATTACTGTCGCACCACAGGAGGTTGTTGTTTTCCATTGAGTTTAGCCATTTAGTTTCTAGTTAGTTCTATTCAGTTTACTGTATTTGATAATATAAAGACTATACATATTGTATTTAGTTTAGTTTTATTTGAGCAAAAAAGCACT
>JAVLVB010000002.1:623411-636914 GCA_032876305.1 Orestias chungarensis
TGTCTAAGTCAAGAGGACTGAAATTTCAGTGTGAAAAATATACAAAAGAACAACTGTTATTTGTTTCCATGCTTTTTATTTTTTGTTATAAAAATAATAAAATACAAGGAATAAAACAATTCCACACATATTTACAATAGGCTGCAGTGGGGGGCTGCATGTGTGTGTGTGAGTGGCATGTCCTTCTTGTGTGACTAGCATTTCAGCACTCACTCAGCAGTCTGTCTGCACTGTCGGAACATACCTGGCACTGCCTGGGTATGTCCCTGGTACAGTTGCCACACGTGTATTTGTAGCAGTCAACACATCTCTCAGTTGCACAATTGTTCGTGCATCAATGGTTGACCTGACACTTCGCCCTTTTGCCAGGGCTGGGTGTGGAAGGTTGTTGCCGAAGGAGTTTCTCCTTGCGTGCCTTCTTCTCACTCACATGAGAGTCACCTAACTCTTTTGCAAGCTCAACCAGGAAGTCCACCCGTCTCTCCTGCACCCCAGTGCATGCCTGATAAAGAACATGCGCATTCAGTGCTGCCATGTCAATCATGTTGTAGAACACGGCGACTGGCCATCTCCGTGTTCCTGCACGCACGCTGTACTCCCGCACCATTTGGTCCATTACATCCACACTGCACTTTGTGTGGTTGTATTGTGTGACCGTGTTTGGCTTCCTTTTGTTGGTATCCTCAGTCTCAACCACGCTGTGCATGCTGCTGAGAATGTAAACGGCCTTCTTTTGTTTGGGTGCATACACTGTCAGTGTGGCACCAATGGTTGAAAACACCTGAGTGGTGAATTCAGTGCGGTCCATCTGTCTAGTGGATTGAGGAATTTCCCGACGACTCTTGTTGACTGTGCCGAGGATTGTGGTTTTCCGGCTAAGCAGTCGTTGTGCAAGTGACAATGATGTAAAGAAATTGTCCGTGGTTACAGTTCTGCCCTTGTCCGTGAATGGTTCCATCAGCCTCATCACTACAGTTTCGGACAGTCTCTCCCCGCTGGGACGACTGGGGTCCTTGTCAAGACAAGGTAAACTTTGGCGAGGAAGTTCTGTTCTGTTCCCAAACAAAATCACACCAGCTGTGTAGTGATTGAGAATCTAAATGGAGTCCACCAGTCCTGATGCTTGAGCAGCAACATGATCTGCAGAAGTAATTTAATGGCTGCATCAAATGCCTACAAAATTCTTTTTCATTTCAGGATTCATTTCAGCAAGTATTCAGATTTCCTCAGAATTTGTGAAAAAAAACAAAAAAAAGACAATTCTACGCGTACCTCCACATTTAATCACTGATGTGGACGAAGAGAGCACAGCTCTGAACGGTGGATGACGAGGCTCCGACCTTTAATTTGTGAAGGGACAACTGCAACTACAACTTCTGTCTCCTTCTTTTTCAAAAGCTGAGTTAACTGGAAGTCAAACACATGAAGAAATTAATACATACAGAAAAGGTTTTACAGTAAAACTTGATATTTTCCAAAAACAATTAAATGAGTTTTTTTCAAATACAATTTATTGTTAGCTAAAAGTTGTCTACAATAAAGACCCAGCTAAGTCATTACTTGGATGGCTGCATACTACTTAATCAGTAATATGATCTTATGCTGAGCAAATGTTATGCAATTGATTTATACATTTTATCAAACATAATTTATTTTCGATTATACTTTTTTTTTTTTTTGTCTAACAAAAATCCTGCCTAAAAGGTGAAACTGTATTTACCTGTGATTCTTATTGTGCGGATTGTCATCTGCTTCTTTTATCTTTGCTTTGGTGCGTTGTGAAGGTTTAGGATTTGGTTTTCTCTTTGGGGGATTGAAGTACTTGGACTTTGACTTTGATTGACCAGCAGAGCTTTCCCTTTTCTTCCATTTCTCTTCATAATCCTCCCCAGGTTTGTTAGAAACTGGGAAGGCTTTTTGAAGAATGTCCATTGAAAGACTTTGGTGCATAATGTGTTCTATGTATCATCCTTGTAAAGTGGAAAACATTTTGGAGATGAACTCTGCTGGTCTGAGGTATTTCTTCTTTCCCAGGACGTTCCGCTAAACCAAACCAAAGGTCAACATGGCAGAACCAACTTTCTCTAGTTTTGTATGTTTTATTTGTTTCAGTAGTTGTCGGTGTCTCATGTTCTGTCAGATCTCCAAGTAACAAACCGCTCCACAGTGGGATGATACCCATGTAGTTTTTCATCAGAACATCAATAATTCAAGGACAATAGTAAGGATTTCCCTTTTTGGCTGAATCATCAGATAGAAAGTCACACTCTGCTTGATCCCGTATCACTTGAAAAGTGGGTGTAAAAGGTGAATTTCCAACGATGCTGTTACTTTTTTCAGAGATGACTTCCGTAGCTTCTGGTACATCTTGATTTTCTTCATCCTTTTTTTCCTTGTTTTCTTAAATGCAGCTGTAGAGTTAGCTTTCACTTGTTTTTAGCAAATGGGTGCATTCTTTTGAATCAAACAGTACACACATATTATAAAACAAGTCAATGGCAAGCTGCATACTTTGGCTGTTGAGTAGGTATGCAAAGCAGAATGTTGCATACTCCTGTAGGCCTCGGTTTGATGTTTTCCTGCCAAATGCTTGTGTGACAGCCTTAACAATATGGGCAGGCAAAGGAGGTTTATCCTTGACCATGCCTTGCAAAACTAAAGCCTAATATAAAACTTGCTTGTCTTGATCAGGAATTTCCTCTACAACGCTGCCTGTTGCATCCAGGTGGAGGGTAACAGGTGATGACTTCCGTAGTTGTTGTGCCAAAATCCTTATTCCAGTGTCTGTGTATAAATGTGCTGCAAATGGGTCAATTTGAAGATGCTGAAAGTAACCCTTTAATGATGCCTGGGAGCTTGTTTCTTTTATTACTTTCTGAGTTAACATGAGTTCACGCATAATGTCATCATGGAGCCTTGTACTCTTATTCAGCTCAGACGATATTTTTTTCAGTACATCCTTGGTTAGACTTTTTGTTATGTTACCGGCCATGATTTGTTCAGTGGGTGTTTGCTTCAACATAGAATAATAGTACTGGCTGACACCATGAGCCAAAGCTTTGTGAATCTTACGTCTTCTCAAGTATTTTGCTGGCCTGAATCGTCTTTGTTTCTTATAGTGTGTGACCTCGCCAAAGCGTTTTACTGTAAAACACATATTTTGGTCTTCTGGTGTGGGGATCCTTTTCTTTCTAAAAGTGTACACAGCATTGCATCCATTAAAAGTGCGTTTTGCAGCAGCTT
The DNA here is from genome assembly GCA_032876305.1 of Orestias chungarensis. Lineage (NCBI taxonomy): Eukaryota > Metazoa > Chordata > Actinopteri > Cyprinodontiformes > Cyprinodontidae > Orestias > Orestias chungarensis. The sequence goes on from JAVLVB010000002.1 coordinate 626,655, forward strand.
GAAAAAATGGGAAATTCTTCTTACTACTGTTTTTTTTTTTACATGTTGGAATTTAAAAGAAAGTGTCCAGCATGAATTCTTTTCCATGAAGTGATGGTACAATGTGTCAGTCCAAGGGGGACATAGTTGACTCCCTCCATGTTTTGGTCTTATTTTATTCCACTCTTTGTTATCATAATTTTGAATGCTTTAGGGCCTGCATTGCACTTTCTATAGTAACTTTGGTTGTCTTTATCTGTCCGTCCCTTTTTCTGCCTTGTCTTCATAGGGTTTCTCAGGGATTTTGTCCCTTTTGCATCTTCTGTTTTGTCCTCTTTTTCTGTCCACTGTTCGGACTGTTGCTGCTTTGAATGGATTTCTGTTTTGTCTTGTGACTGGTCCCAGTCCTCACTGTCATGATGTGCTATGTTGTCAAAAGAATAGGCTTCTCCTGAACTATTGTCTATGTCCAAACCTTCATGGGGCCGTACATGTGGAGGTCCTTTTCTGTCCCTTGTCTTCATAGGTATGGATTCTTTGAGGAACAGCTGTTAAACATTGTGAATTGCTCTCTTCAGACGGGTGTCTTCCCCTCCGCCTTTAGGACAGCGGTGGTGAGGCGCCTTCTGAAGAAGAGCAATTTAGATCCGAACATTCTCAACAATTACTGGCCTGTATCCAACTTACCATTTTTAAGTAAAATTTTAGAAAAACTGGTTTGTGACCAAGTGAAAAACATTTTAGAGAAGTATCATTTTAGAGAAGTACTGAGACGGCCCTGGTAATGATTCTAAATGACACCATGTTCAATTTAGATAATCATAAACTCACAGTCTTGGTATTGATGGATCTTACCGCCGCCTTTGATACAGTAGACCATCACATTTTATTGAACAGACTGTAGAACCTGGTCGGCCTCTCTGTTGCTGTTTTTAACTGGTTTGCTTCCTATCTCACATTCTTTGTAAATATGGATACGTGTTCTTCTGGAACCCATGAGATTAAGTGTGGGGTTCCACAGGGGTCCATTTTAGGTCTGATTCTTTTTAATCTCTACATGCTTCCCCTGAGGAATGTCATCAGGAGGCACGGCATCAGCTTTCATAGTTGTGCTGATGATACGCAATTGTACATTGCCGTGTCTCCTGATGATACAGGGCCACTTAATGCCCTTTTTAACTGCATTTTAGATATTAAGTCATGGATGGCAGCAAATTTCCTACAGCGCAACCAGGGCAAAACTGAGGTCCGCTTACCTTAATAATTGGTCCTGAAGGCCAGAAAGAGAAACTTTTATCAAAATTGCACAAAACAGCACAAACAGTGATTTTTGACTCTGAGCTTAGTTTTATTCCACATATCAAAAACATAACAAAGATATGTTTTTACCAACTTAAGAGTCCGCCTGTTTCTCTCTCAGGACAGCACGGAGGTGCTGATGCATGCTTTTATCTCTTGTCGTTTAGATTGTTGTAATGCCCTGCTCTCTGGCCTTCCAAAAAAGACCACTTTCAATCTTCAGCTTCTGCAGAATTCAGCCGCACGAGTGCTGACAAGGACCATTTTAACCATACCACGCACACACGGGGAGGCGGCTTTTTGTTATTGTGGTCCCCGATTGTGGAACAGCCTGCCGGAGAACCTTGATTTTATTTTTTACTTGATTTTATTTATTTAGTTGTTTATTTATTTCTTTATTTTCAATTTTGTTTCATCTAACTTATTTTATTTACTATTATCTAGGGGGGGGTTGGCTACCCGGTTGGTTGCTCTGGCCTTGGGGGCTGGAGGACCCTGCACCTTGGTGTGGGGCCTCTTCTCTGGGACTGTCTCTGTGGCCGCTCCCTGTGGTTATTGGCCGGGAGCCCTCTCAGTGTAGTCGGCCCCCAATTTGGCTTTTTCCTTGCCTTAGGTCTGGGGGCCTGGCCATGTCTCTGTTAAATAGGTGCAGTGGGTCTGACTCTGTGTGTATGCGTGTGCATGTGTGTGTGCTTGTGTATGGGGGTTAGTGTGCGTATGTTTGTCTGTGCGTCTCGGGGTATTCATGGGGGTGGTTTTTTTTTTTTTATCATTGTTGTTTTTAGCCTTTGTAAGACACTTTGTGTTGCTTTTAAAGTATAAAATGTGACATATAAATAACATTTTAATTTGATTTGATTTGAATGATTTAAGTCTTACCACCTTTAACATAAAGGCTTTTAAAAATCATGAAATAAATAAAAAATATTGGAAAAACCCTTTGAGGTTTGAGCTTTACGGTTACAGTATGTTACTAACATACTTTCCAGGGTTATTCCTTACTTATATCTTCCTGTAAACTAGCTTCCATTAAGTTATTGTTCCTAATAGTTTTAATTTTGTCCGATTTAAATTAAATGATGGGGAGGTAAAGACAACATGGGAATGAATAAATCAGAAATAATAATAACATTCCCCATATTGTTTTCCACTGTTTACATCTTTCGTACTTGGCATTAAATTACCACCAGTGTGTTCCTGGTATATATCTCGTCAATAAAGACGGCAATCAGCATTTCCTACCTGTAACCTTCCCTCTTCCTAATCATTTAAAAAAAAATTCTTCTTAGATTTGTCCATCGTGTTTTACCTTCTTCCATTTTTTTAAGGCAAGAGAAACATCCTCACATCTTTAATCGACCTCAGACAGAAACACATAAAAATGTAAGCACATGTTTTGTTATACAAATACCCAAAAAAAACAACTAACACAAACATCTAATTTGAGCTAATTCCTCTGTGCACACATTAGTGTTGTCAACTCAGTACATTTAGTCCGCCGTAGGTTCTGCAGCAATGCTACAGTTTATATAAAAGACAAAAGAACCCAAACGTAAGAAACACAAGCTGACATGACGAGAGTCAAAAAGAAAGACGAATGAAGCTGGTTGTTTCTCTTTGTCTGTTTTGTGGGTTTTAGTCGGTTACTCATTTCCTGTCAGACACAATTTAAATGCTCACTTGGTTGGCGTTTTTATGTTCTTGTTTCGATCCTCTTTATCAGTAATTTGCGTATTTTGTGCACATTTTTGTGAGTTATACTCGCCGTTAAACTTTGACAGCGATACTTATGCTGTGAATATATTATCAGTATTTTACTAAATTTCGTATTTCTACTCATTTATGTCCATTTTTTTTTCTTTCTGTTTGTGTTTAAGCCTGTTTTAGATACTTTGGTGTCTTGTTTTGTGTACTTTTGTGTTATTTTGGTACTTTTAAAAAGTAAAAACCCCTTTTATTTAAAGCATGGAATTAGTTTTATTGAGACTTTATGTGATGAATAAAGTGGAGTAAAACTAAAGGGGAAGTAAAACGATTTGTTCAACCAAATAAATATAATAACATAATAACATAAAAATAATACAAATATCTCAAGATTTGAAAATTCCTGATAGTATTAATAAGAGAAACAGAAAGATGGTAAATCAGGAGGCGCTGCAGAGATTTTCAAGCTGATTTAGGAGAATCTATAAAAGTTTTCTTATTTGCACTTTTACTTGGATGACTCAGCAGATGTGGAAGAAAACTATCTGAGCAGGAAAGGTTTGGGGTATGATCAAAATGGTCGTCGCACTTTTCAGGTCTTTATTTAGAAAAACAACAATTAAATACGCAAATAATCTTCCTTCTGCTACAGTCATGCACCAGCTTGTTTTGCTCCATCCCGATAAATCTATGCCGTGTGATGCTGCAGTGTGAGAAAAGATTCAACAAAGGAAGGCCGAGTGAAATGCGCTCGATCTGATTTCATTTCACATTACACTTAGTTTTAAACACGAAACATCACCAGATGAGTAATCTGCCAGTTACTTTAGCTGTTTATTTTTTTTAACCCCTTCTACTTGCTCTCCTCTTCCACGGCTGGATCGAGGAGGCAGGTTTGAGCGATGGCCTTGGTCACGGCGTACGGGTCGCAGTTCGCTGCGGGCCGCCGGTCCTCGAAGTAGCCCCTCTTGTCTTTGCCCACCTGCCGCGGGATGCGGATGCTGGCCCCCCGGTTGGCCACGCCGGCAGAGAAGTCGTCGATGCTGGAGGTTTCGTGCAGACCCGTGAGCCGCCTCACGTTGTCTTTGCCTCCGTGTGGGTCGTACACCAGAAGATGCTCCTTGTGTTTTTTGCCCAGCTTGTGTATGGCCAGCTCGATGTACCTGAGCGGCCAGAGGAGGACAGTTGAACTCATTGTTTCTAGGTCGGAACATAAGATATTTGTGCTTTTAGATGCTTATTGAGTTGGTGCAGATATGGACCAATATTAAAAAACTTATGTTGTTTTCACCAAAAAACGTCTGGAGCGTCAAAACCGTCCAGGTTACATGCGAAGTCTATGGACGCGCGTCTTGGAGCGTCGAGATTAGAGTAATAGTATTTATATAAAAATAAGTAAAACTCAATTAATAAATAATAGAAAATTGGATTAAATCAACATAATAATATTCTAAACCACACTCATTTTTCATTTATAGTCTACCAGTATTTATTCACATTTTATCGTGATGCCAGCATAAGAATCAGAATCTACTCACCTCAGTCCGTCTTCTTCCCTCATCTGCAGGGTGCTGATGTTGGTATGGCAGCCGGCGCCGTTCCAGTTGCCTTTTATAGGTTTGGGGTCAAGGGTCGCGACCACGCCGAAGTCTTCACACACGCGATGCAGCAGAAAGCGGGCGACCCACAAATGGTCGCCCATCTCGATGCCCTCGCAGGGACCCACCTGGAACTCCCACTTAGGACAGAAAAAACACGAAAAAGTTGTTAGTGAAGAAAAAAACAAGACGGTAATTTAGTGGAATAGCTCCAGAAGGAGAGGAGCTACCTGAGATGGCATAACTTCAGCGTTAGTGCCGTAGATGTTAACTCCAGTGTAGAGGCAGGCTTTGTAGTGGGACTCCACGATGTCCCGTCCGTATGCGTGGTTTGCTCCCACTCCGCAGTAATAAGGGCCTTAAAGTGGACGAAGAAAAAACCCAAACATATTAAATATATATAAACAAAGCATGAAATATGAGTTTTCCTTTGTTGTATCAATGGGAACACATTTCATTCCATTTAAAAGTCGCTTTAAATGGTGCCAAATTTGCAAAGAATATACATCACTGGGTTTCTTAATAAAAAATAGACCTCTCTAAAGTTTTATTTTTCATTTTTCACAAAAATCAAAGGTTTATTTATCAGTCTTGGACGTTGATTCCTCTATTTCTTTCTAAAACACAAAAAGAGGAACTAGAAGCCATAAAAAGCCATAAAAGAAAGAAAGCATCCTTTTTTTAAGACAAACAAATAGAGTTAATTCCCGTGAAATTACATGCGTTAATATATATATTTTTTCTATTGTATGGAGGTTTGGTTGCGATTCTTTTTTTCCGTGGCGCGTGAGAAACAGACTGAACTGGAGACGTACCAGTAAAAAAAAGTCTAAAGGTTAGACAACGAAGCAGACGGGACTTTTTAGGACGCTTAGGTTGTGGAAAGTTTGCAGGAATTTATTTTAAAGCAACACTAAAAAAAGTTTCAGTCTCGGTAGATTTTTGCGCCCAGTGTGGACAAAAGCGGTAGTGTTTTCCCTGAAGGAGGACTACATTTCCCATGAGCACCAGCGCATGGAGAGCTAAAATCCTGATCTCCCGGTCGCCTGCAGTTGGATTGAAGTAAAGCAGTCAGCATATTTGTAGCTGTTTTGTGTGGCAGGGTTCCTGCCACCCTCCTCTAAGTTGCTTAGTGTCGTTTAAAGCGATACGACCCCTCGGGCCTTGACAGAGGTGTCATTCAATGAGCTGTATGTTGACGTAGAATTACAAAAGTTATGAAAATATTTTGTTAAGTTTGAAAAGTTACTTGGTGTCAGTCTGTTCTGGAGACTGTAATCAATGTAAGAAATATCATATTTTGAGGCAGCAGCAGCAGAACAAGGGATTTAAAAAGGTTCAACTATCTGATAAAAAAGGTTGGAGATGATGGTGGAAAGAAGGATTCACCAGAAAATCAAGAATATTAAGGGCAACCCTGATGTGTTCAGTCAGAGGCTCCTTGGTTTTACTGTAATACAGACCGCTACAGCAGATTCTAATAGGAGTAATAACTAGAGGATTAATAAAGTATTTATAGTTGAGTTTGAATTCACCTTGAGGTGCTGGGAATCCATTGGGAGGCCAGCTGAAAGGATGTCCGTCGGTTCCCAGCAGTGTGTACTCTTGCTCCATGCCGAACCACAAGCAGTGCTCCTTCACCTGCTGCATCACTTTGCTGCAGCTGTGGCGGTGGTTGGTTTCTGAAAGAAAAGAGATAATATGTTGAAAAGCTTGTTTGTTTTTTTGATACAAAAGTGGAGGGGTGTGTGGGGGACAAGCGTACCCGCCGGTAGGCGGTTGTATTTGAGGACCTCACAGAGGACGAGCTTGTTTGGGTCGAGGGTGAAGGGATCCCTGAACATGCGGACGGGGACGAGGTACATGTCGCTGTTGGAGCCCTCGGCCTGGTAGGTGCTCGAGCCGTCAAAGTTCCACTCGGGGATTTCTGAGGAGACGCAGAGGAGATGAGGATTAGGACGAGATCTGTAAGTTTCTCCACATGAGACATGTCACGAAACGAGAACATGAAAACATGGCAAACGTGTGTTCAGGTCAGCCAAGAAAGCAAGACAGAGAAGAATTCACTGTTAAGCAGATGGAGAGTTTCACTTAAATTTACACAAAGTTGTGCATAGCCAAACTTAAAATTTACTGTTTGTATTAACCTTAAATAAAAATAGGACACGTTATTTAATATTTGACATAAATATATATGGAAATTATTGTTAGTTTTAAATATTATTAGCATTATTATTATTTAGAATGTTATTACTTAAAATGAACAACTAAAAAACGTAAAAAAATTATATATCAAAATATTAACTTTATATTAAAATGAATACTTACTCATTCCAAATACTTATAATAAAGAAAATGCAATCCAATTAAATATTTGACATAAATATAAATACAAATTAATAATATTTTACCACTAATAATAATAATAATAATAATAATTATTATTATAATAATAATTATTATTATTATCCTTATTATTATTATTATTTTAATTAAATACTAAAAAAGTAAAAAAAATTATATATAAAAATTATTAAAAATATATCTTATAATTAATAGTTAGAGTCGTTCCAAACACTTACAGTTAATAAAGATCATTCTTGTTATTCCAATTTGAGATAAATCTATTTGAAATTTTTCTTATTTTTAATTATTATTATGAACATTATAATTATTTAGATTGATATTATTTTGAATAAACTACTAAAAACGTATAAAAATAAATAAAATCAAAAAAATATCTTATAAATAACCTATAAATAATCTTATAATTATCTTATGATTATTACTTAGTTTAGTATTGGAAACAATTAAAATTAAGAAAATGAAATATGATTTTATATTTGACAAAAAATATATGGAAATGATTATCAGCATTATTGTTATTTAGATTTTTATAATTTTAAATGAACTAGTAATAAAGTAAAAAAAATAAAAAATAACATATAAAAAATATTCACTTATAAATTATCTTATAATACTTTGTCATTACAAATAGTTATAATTAAGAAAGACCATTCCTATTATTCCAATGTTATGTTACTAAACTATAGGTGAGTTACATTTGTCATGTTTCTTTTCTTGCTGTTTTCCATAACGTACCCAAGAAAAGGTTAATAATATCTATTTTACGTTTATAAAGTTGTAATAAATAATGTAAAATATGTAAACCCTTAGAAGAGCTGAATACGTCCATAAATGTTTTTTTCTTGTTACCTAACTGCAGGCTCATGTATACATATTCACATTTGTTTAGTTGGCTTTAGAATCATTGTTATTTAGATTCTGATTAATAATAAATCTGCTCCAAGTCTCAGAAACAAGGAACGTCTTCCCTCTCTGTCTTTTGTTTGTCACCTTCGATGCTGCTTGGCTCGGCGTCCAGAGTCCTGGTCTTGTTGCGGAGCCCCTCTCCTGTTCCATCCACCCAAATGTAAGTGACCTGGCATTTCCCTCCCTGAGGAAGGTTCATGTACTGCTGCCGGACCGCCTTGTTGAGCTGGGAGCTGTTCGACATTGACGTCATGGTGGCCTGCAGTCAGAAAGGATGTTTCTGCATTAAATTAGCTGCTTTTTCTAGCCTATTGTGCATCATGGGTCGCACGATTCTGCTCCGATTGTCTTGTTTTAGAATGTATGACACATATCCAAACAGTTTATGGTAAAATTTTCAACAGTAATCCAGTAAGAAATGATTATTAGCTGCTGTAAGAGTTTAAAATATATAATTTAAATGCAGAAAAGCATTGTAATTCTTGTTCCTGCAGGTTATTTCCTACATTTTCTTCTAAAAGTGTCTCACAAGATTTTGATTTATTATTATTATTTTTTGGAACACAATAGACATAAACTTTAATATCCTATAGCTGGTAAATTAAATTGCAACAGAAGTAAAAAATATCAGGGATTAGAGCTAGAAAATAAATCTGTTAGTTTATAAATCACTGAATGGCTTTGCACCGACATTTATTAAAGGCCCGCTGTCGTGGTGCCAACCATCCAGATCACTCAGATCCTCTGTTTACAACTTACTTTGCATCCCCAGACCCGGAACCACACATGCAGAACCAGCGTTCAGATTTTATTCTTCCTGTAAACTCTCAAAAAACTTTAAATCGGCTGAAGCACTGAGTTCTTTTAAATCATGACTAAAAACCCACATGTCAAAGGTTGCTTTGGATTAATAAAAATCAGTAACAGCGATTAATAAAATTGAGTTCTGATTGCTCTTGATGATTTTTACGACAACAAGAAATGGTTCTGCATCATGTTTTTATCATTTTAAACTGCTGAAATATGCTAGACACACTTAACCTGACAATTAAAGAGAGTAGGTTTGCACCAAAATATAGAAGATTATAGTATGTATATAAAAAAAACATAATAAAGAATAAAATACCACAGATTAACGGCAGAAGTTCACATGAATAATGTGGTACAATGAAATAACTTTGAATAAAATGGTTTGTTGTACATTAAAAGTGCTATTTTTTATTTAAAAAAATGTATTTGACCAGTAAAGAAATATACCAGACAGACAGCAGCAGAGGAAAAGGTATAACAACCAAAATTACCCTCAGAATCCTATCAACTTCAAATATCAAATTTTTTCCCTCATAAGTAATTTTAAAGCCACTTTAAAAATATTTCAATATTTGGAAGAGAGACATGACCCTAGAGTTATTTCTAAGTTATTTTATGAGTAATTATAATCATCCATCCAGCCAATTTACAGTATATTGCAAAAGTATTCACCAGTGGCGGATCTAGAGGGTGGATTCTTGGGCTACAGCCCCCGATGTTTCCTCAAGAGCCCCGGATCTCGCTCTTGAGTTGATCGCAGGAAAATGTGCAGTACTGGAATTTATCAGAGAGTGGCAGCATGCAGAGAAAAGCACACTATAGCCTTCCTGTGCCGAAGAAGAATTGTTTCCCTTTTGTCGAGTCCAGCTTCTAGGAGTGGAGCGCCTCCGTGGCAAATTTTAAACGAATAGGCCAATGGCGGATATCCAAGCCCGGATACTGAAACGGGCTGTAAGAAAGAAAGTTAAAGTGGTAGGACATTGGGGCCTATAAGTTAAAAGTAAAACAGGAGAGGGATAAAAGACTACCGCGGTAAAGTTAGTTTAAAGTTGGATATTGGATATTCAAGCGGCCTCTCCCTCCTATGGGGGCCGATACAGGCTGGCTGATTGCGGCTTCGGCTCTTCGTAATCTCCCTGCTCGGAAACGCGGTTGTTGATTTAGGGCCGTCAGTAAAGGCCTGAACTAAACACTCTTGTAGAATTGTAGTAATATGCTCTTAAGAAACAAGAATCAATAGCTGTCTTGTTATGGCACGCAATGACAAAACAATACTGTGGAATTATTCTACAGGATGACACAGATGAGACACTTGTTTTTATCAAAGTTTATATATTTTATTAATTATTACTATAAATAATTGGTATATTTCGATAGGTCCTAGGTCATGTGACCCACGTAATAAAAATCAGGCACACTTCTTATTATCCAACTTCAACCAGTTTTCTATCTTTTATTCATTTTGACTGTAAAAGTATAGCATTTTCTTGAATATCTACAAATATCTCCAAAAATCTGAATGCTTTTTTTTCATGACTTTTGGAAAACATGTGTTGGGATGTTTAATATTGTTGTAATTCTAAAAACATGGTTAATG
>JAVLVB010000002.1:637014-688711 GCA_032876305.1 Orestias chungarensis
GTAATAAAAATCAGGCACACTTCTTATTATCCAACTTCAACCAGTTTTCTATCTTTTATTCATTTTGACTGTAAAAGTATAGCATTTTCTTGAATATCTACAAATATCTCCAAAAATCTGAATGCTTTTTTTTCATGACTTTTGGAAAACATGTGTTGGGATGTTTAATATTGTTGTAATTCTAAAAACATGGTTAATGCATGGTTGTTTGCTGTACTGTGAAGTGTTTCTGCATATTCTAGTCAAGACTGTTCTGACGATACACACATATACCATCATGTGGTGAGTCTTGTGAACTAGTTTAGAGTTGTAGATCTCTCCTTATAATAAGCCATCGCAATCACTGTCAATCCTGTGCATGAGTTTCCAACAACTAAGCCCACACTTGTGCACTTGTAAACTAAGTGGGCTCTTTTGTTAGTGGTCTGTTTTGGAAATCAGAAGCTTTTTCAAAAAGCAGAGGGCTGCACCAGCACCAACAGCTGTAGCTAAACAGACTGATGTTCCAGTTATATGAAGCTTTGAATGATTTTGAGACGTTGTTTGTCCTGGGTGAACAAGTAAAGAGAAGATTGCCCCCCCCCCCAAAAAAAAGTAGTTTTGTGTGCGACGCAGCAAAACAAAAGATGGAAAAAAGAAATAGTCATCCTCAGGGCTCAGCCCCTGATCTCCTACATCCTACATCTGCCCCTGGTATTTACCTTTGACTTAACACATGTTGTATTGTTATAACTAAAAACTTTAATCTATTTGATTGGTATTTAATATGATCAAAGTGGTGCGTAGTTTTCCAACCAAAAAAAGCAGATCTGAAAAGTGCGGTGCGCATTTGTATTCAACTTCGTGGAACCACCTGTTTGCTCCAGTTAAGGCTACATTCGAAATTAATTGGTATTTTATGTAAAGATATTAAACTTTGGCTGTTTAGCAGAAAATTGTGCATTTAAAAAATCTCCCAATGGGAAAAAGATAACATCACTTTTCCCGTTGTATGTTTTCTTTTGATCCTGAAACATAGACAGGACGTATATTTTAAGTTAAAACTTAAGTTTGTGAGATATACAACAGGAGGAAATTCAGAAAGAATATAGCTCAAGTATTTTCCATGAGTCACATTTAATCTATCAAGCCTGTCTGACAAGCATGTTACACTTTCAATTTATATTTATATTTTCATATAATATAAAATAATAAAGTTTTAGGGGGAAATTATTGTAACACTTCTTAGTATGCGGTGGAAAACCCGTCAGCTATTGAGGTTGAAAGGCTTCCTTGACATCATCCTAATCTTCCGTCTCCCCAACAGGTTCTATCAAATATTTTTTTGATATCATCTATCTCACTTAGACTAATTATCTATTTCACAACAAAACGAGATAGAGACATAAAATATATTTCAGCTTTTACACATTTTTAATACAGTATTTCGCTGTAATAAGACAAATTATATAAAACATTTCTCTTATTGTTGTTTAAGAGTATTTTAAAACCCTTAATAAAACTCCTAAATTGGAAGATTTCTCTGTAAGTGGTTCCGGTAATGAGTGTCAAATTTAAAAGCTTTCTTTCACAGTCCTGTCCTGATGAACAACATCCTGACAACAAAGATTTTAACTACTCAAACGTTTTCTTTGGATGTAAGTCTGAAAATATGGAGGCAACTGGGTCTAAAATCACCTTTAAACATTAAAATGATCACTGCCTCAGTCTGAGAGAGAGTGAAAGTCAGATATAAACCTTTAAAATAAATAAATAGAGTCCAACATTTTAGGGCTATGTGATTGACATGCATATGAATTAAATCACCTTAGTGACGTCAAATAGTCTTAGTGGTAGTGGTAGACAATTTCAAACTACAGGTAGGAGCCCTCAAAGGTACTGATTAACGTCTGGTTTTGTTGTTTTGAAAGATTTATTATTATTATTATTATTGTTTTTATTACCTACTTATAAAATAAAACCTAAAATACTAAACATATAAACTTATAAATGATCTTATAATTAATACGTAGTCATTCCAAACACGTATAATTAATAAAGATTGGCCTAGATTGTGTATTTTGAAATAAAGGTTGTGTTTCTTCTACAGTTTGAAACTGATTTTTAGTCTCAAGCATATAATTTAACAGGATTAACGATGACTCAGAGACAGAGAACTCCTGGTTCTGTAATATCGGGGTGTCATCAGCGTACAGGAACATCTGCTGAGGGTAAATGGAAAATCGGAAGGAGACATTGCAACATCCTATTCATTTATAGTGTCATTTAGGTTTTCTAGAGCCTTTCCCTGTTTAATTTCCTCTCTTCCTGCGACTGTTTATCAAATAGTCTCCTACAAATTCAACCAAAAACTGAAATTTGCATTAACATCAAATGTTTAAACAGATAATTAGAAGTTATTAAAATAAGACGATATTGCTCTTGAGCAAGAGTTTGTTTTCTAATTATATCTACTGTAAAACATCGGCACTTACTGCACGGCAGGCGACTTCAGATGTGGCAGTTGCTGTACTCGTCAATCCAGACAAAATGAGCCTTAACCTGTTTGTGGTATTTAAACCTTCACACCGCGTGACATTTTAAAGGCCCACTGCTTCCGTGGGAGGAGTTACCGGCATCTCATTTGCTGCCACTGCACACATTTGCTTGTTTTCTTTACACACAAAGTGAAAAACAAACTCGACCGGAGCGGAAACCAGCAGATCTAACGTTACAAGCAGCAGGAAAAAATACTCCACAAATCCACAACAACAACAAAGAAAAAACACATCAGTCGGATTAACCTGCAGAGAGAGCCGAGGAGACGATAAAATCCCAGCAGGGACGGAAATGAGAAACCACCTGCGCAAGGCGAGGCCTTCTGCTGATGCCGAGCGACTGTTTGCTGAGCCGAGAGTCTCACAGTTCACTGAACACAATTAGAGCCCTGAAGCTGCTTGTTCGTTCGGTTTCCGTCAGATTAGCTGTGAAGAGAGACGAGAAATCTGGTGACCGAGACAGAAAAGAAAAAAGGCTGAGGTCACATGAGACGCGTCTGAATAAATAACGTACACTATTTAATAATTGTAAACAATACTACATCCTGGAATACTGCAAATATTTACAAGCATTCAGCCATATATATGGTAAAAAGTGGTGCTGAAAATACAAGAACATGTTCAAATTTCTAAAACCAAGGCTTAATTCATGACTGCTTAGATGTCATTGATAAGTTGTTTTTTTTCTTCTTAAAATGGATTGAACAATCAACAAAGAACAACTGGGAAGTCCAAGAAGGGGGATCTGTAGATCCATATGTATTAGAAAAGTTTTGTAGAGCCTTTCAGAAACTGCCGCTCCAGATTATTCATCTCCGCAAAACCATAATCTGGAACAAGGTACAAAATGTCACCTTTGCATGACAGAAAACTGGTTATCGTGAGGGTGACCATTTCTCCAAAATGGGCGCCTTAAAGATTGGTGGAGTTTTTAGAGAACCCAAATGAAATAATAATACATTAAATTGAGCAAACAATTAACTACGATAAATTTTTAAAAATACAGCAAATAACGGAGATTTATTTTTCCTTATTTAAATTTAATATTGTTTGTTTTAATGTTTATTATTATTAGCACTTCAGGATAGCTTGAATAAGTTACCACACTAGGCCGCAAATTGGCGACAGTATATTTCACTTTCTGTCTGTACATTTAGTTTAAACCTCCTGGATTTTCAAGGTTTTTGTGGACAGTTGTTTTATCATCTGTAATTCAATTTAAAAAAAGTAATATTGTGTCTTGTGTTGAGAGCTTATTACCTAATAGATATATAATATGAAAAAACTAAAATCACTTATAACTAATTAAATCTACTAAATTTAAGAAACATTAAATTGATAAAACTAGCAAACCTACAAAGCTAACTGAGTTGAACTAATAAGTCATTAAACTAAAGTAAATAAATGAAAATCCAAAATGATTATAATCTTGTCATATTCTTGACAGCTAGCACAATTTTACCATGTTTGGAAGTTAATTTCATAAAACAAAAAACCCAAAAATCTCAATATTTGTTGCTTCTGATTGTAAAACTTTCCTTGTGAAGGTAGCTTAAAGATGTTATTCTTATTCTTGATCCATGTTGTTGTGAAACTGGGATGTTCCTTAACATCCTAACAGAAGTGTTGGACAGCTCTAACCTAAAAGTTAAAGCACTAATCATAAATATTAGCGCAAAGTATTAAACAGAAGCTAATGCTAAACCACTCATATGCTAAATATGACATGGTCTACATATTAAATACCCCCCGCCAAAACAAAATCTGTTTGTTTTACATTTATCTGTACTTTTGTGTTTCTGAAAGTAATTAGTTGAAACAGATGCTTAATTTTTTAGTATGTTTCAGTTTTGTACATCAGTATTGCTAACTCAACTGTAACCGATGCTAATTTAGACAGAATAACAACAGTAGGACTTCAGTCAGAAAGCACGCAGAATTTAAGTACATTTTAGGTTCTTTACTGCACAACAATGCATTTCTGGGTACATAATAAATGTCATTTGCTGATGGTTGGGGAACATGAGGAGAGGAAATGCTATAAACAGTCTTGAGTATGAATATAAACGGCTACGGAAATCGAAGTTTATTTGACTAAAAGTTTACATAACAAAAAAATAGATTAGCTCTTTAGACACAATTTAGGGGAAGCTAAAAGCGCCAACTGTTTTCAAAGTTAGCAACAATGCTAAAGTGTTACACGGAAATTTAGCTCCGCTATCAACGCATTAGCACAAGATGTGTTTCCAATACTGATTAGCTTCATCTGGAAATACATGTTAAACTGTTCTCAGCAGCTGAGCTGGATATCCAGCAGCAAGTGGTGTTCTTATATTTTCAATGTATGATTTATGGAACAAAAACAGCCAAATATTTTTTATACTTTCATTAGAGGATATAATGAAAAAAAGGTTTCAATATACACAGTTCAAGCATTTTATTTTATTATTTCTTAAGAATGCAACAAGCTATTGCTGTGGTGTATTTTTTTAAAGGCTAGGATTGCAGTGACTTGATGCAAAAGGCTTTTCTGAAATTAACCGCAATGTTAATGATTAAACTGAAAAACAGGGAATTGGTTTTCAATCTGTTTATCTGAACGTATAAATGAGATGAGCCTGAACCTTTTTGTTGAAATCAAAGTCTTATAAGTGCATTATAAGATGAAACTATTAAAATACACACAGTGATAAAAACTAAAAACCAAACAAGAAACAAACATTAAAAAATACAGCAGGTTTGCTTTCAAAAGTGGAGCATTACAGCTTTAAATATATCTATTCATTTACTATACAGTATATATATGATTTTATCAGAAGGATGCATTTTAAAATGAGAGGAAACTGTTTTCAATTTTCCACAAATCTGTCTAATTTACTATAGTCCACCTTTTGTTCTTGTTATGCTTTTCTGACGATGCGTCCGGTTTTCCTCAGGTCCCTCCGTCCTCGGCTCACGCCTGGCGTCGGGCTGTTCGCCCTAAAAACTCGCTGACCCGCCCGGACACTGGAGGAAAACCCTCACAGATTATTCAAGAAGCAAACTATTTTACAATACTGGTTAGCAAAAATTTGATCTTCACTTTCCCAACCGTGCTGTGGTTTGGAGCTTGTTGAGTGATGATAATCATAGGGAGACCAAATTACATTTAATGGTTTTAATGCGTTCATATCAGAGGGCTTATTGGCTTTTAATAGGGGAATGAGAAACTTCCTTAAGCTTCCCAGGTCCACTAATCGTGTTAAAACGAGATAATTTCCCACTAGATATAAAAAGTATTTAACCTCTTTTAAAATGTTTCAAGTTTCAAAATGCCTGGGCATAAAGAAACAGAAAAAAATGTTGAGAAAAGTCATTAAGATTTCTATCCATGTAACACTTGAAATGTAGGTTAAGCAAGAAGTCCCTTTACAGTTTTTTTTTTATGTCCACACCTTTAAAAGTGCATTTTTAGTTACATAATTAAAAAATCAATCTTAACAGTTACGTACTAATTGCAGATAAACCCGATTTGACTGCACGCATCCTTTTTGTTGTTGTTGTTGTTTTTTTTTTTTTTGTTTTTTTTTACAAAGAGACCAGATTTGTGCTGCTGGTTTAATTTCGGTAGGCTTCCTCGTTGATTTTGGTTTCGCCACTCGAGAGGCAAACATTTCGTTGTACATCTCATTATGACATTTATATATCCCATTAAAACTAATGTTCTTATTTAAAATGAGAAAGACCAGAGAAGAAGTAATCGAGTTAGAAGTTAGAGGATTATTTGTCAGAGGAAGGTTTTTATCTTTATTATTCTTGTTATAACAATACAATTCTTGTTATTGTTGACAGCTAAAAGTAGTAATTATTATTTATATACATCTGTGGCTCTTGTGCTTCTAACGTGTTTCTAACTTTTTTTACCAAGTAAAAAAATGCAAAGTGGAGCATTTGTTGACACTGTTGCCTTACTGGAATGTCTTGGGTTTGAATCCCAGCCTTGGCGTGTTTCTCCATTTAGTTTGCATGTTCTCCCTGTGCATGTTTAGCCCTCTTCAGGTACTCCTTATGTGTGCATCTCTAAGCTCATCTATGATGGATTAACTGTCCAGAATGTAACCTGTCTGTCGTCCAAGGATAAGCAGATATAGGGAATTGATAAATAACAAATATGATTTTTACTGTATTGCAATAAAGCAAAATCCTCAAAGCAAAATGTTGATATTTTGTTTTATGTCTTAATGTTAAATAATTTTAAAAAAATTAGCTGTTGTGGATACTGAAGCCAGGATTTTATTACAACTTGGCAAAAATATCTAATTGTAATAAAATGCAATTAAAAGGTACAAATAAAGTTAAACTTATGGATTTCTAGCCAATAATTTTTGCCCCTTAATTGAGATGAGTTGTATGGTCCTATGTGTCTTTTACTGTTTTAGCTGACTGTCTTATTTTACTTTTACGTATTTTAAATATTGTATTATTTTATTGTTCTTTTATTGGATTAGTTTATTTTATGTCTTATTTATTTATTTCCAATCATGTATTTTATATGTGCAGCACTTTGATGACATGTTCCTGTTTTAAATGTGACATATAAATAAAGTAGGTTGGATTAAGTTTTCAAGAAAAAATGGATTACAAATAAAATCCTTTCATTTTTTTTCTTCTTTCCTTTTTTGAAAACCCTGATCTAATTATTGATCTATGCAACATTGCTTGTCGTTCTTCTGATTATGCAACTAAAACCAGTCACTGTAAAGCTTTTTGGAGTGCAAACATTTTATTTTTGCTGAAAAAATAAAGATACCATAAATGTTATATTTATATATAAATGTATTTTCTTTAGGGGCGCAGCTGGATATGGGGCCCTTGTAGTGCCCCAACTCTCCCCGCCCTACAGACGCCCCTGGCACAGACTGACTGACACACCTTGAGCACAACGCGGGTCCAGGTGCGAGCTTTCTGGGTTTGGCGCTCAGTCGGCGGTGGTGCATCAAGCCGCAGACCAGGTCGTGCGCGATCATCACGTAAAGCAGGAAGATGAGGACGGCGGGATCCATTCAGGAGCAGAAAAACAACCTAGAAAACCACGAGATGTCACCAGGATCGCAGGAGGCTGACCGTGATGAAGACGAGGAGGTGAACTCGCCTTGGATTCGCTCAAACTTCTGGCTCCTTTCACGGCATCCTTCCCTCCCGAGGCGTCAGGTGCCGGTTTCCATTCCTCCTTCGCGTGTTCTCGCCCAGACACAGCAGACGAGGGTCGCCGCTGCAGCACGGAGGGGACACCGGAGGATGTTGCCTAGAGACGCCACGGTTGCTAAGGGCATCGTGTCGTCATCCGCACATCACGTTGGATGAAGCGTTTGAGCAGATTAACACGGAAGGAGACTTTAAAACTGGTTATCAGTGATATAAAGCGTGTTTTGCTGGTATTTGGTGTGGTAAAACACCATAAAGTGTTTTTTTAAAAATGTATTTATATGTCTCCTAAAAGTTCGGAGCGTATTTTGGTTTCAACTCCCTCTGGGTGAAAATGTTGTTAAGGCAGATTTCTTTGAAAGATATCTCTAGTTTGCACATTTCTTCTCAAAGCAGTAAAAGAACAATTTTCAAGTCTTACCACAGATGTTCTGCAGCTGGCTAATGTTTTTTTCAAACAAGCAAATTCTGTTTTATAGGCACTTTTTTGTTACGTTAATCTTCCACACCAGAATGACAGCATCTATTTTTGTTGCCCTAAAGTTCATATTTTTTTATGAGAAACTTATTTTAAAAGGTTCTTTAAAAGTGGCAAGAAAGTTCCTGCAACTTCTGCCAATTTGATAAAAATAAACGAATTAACTTAATGAGATAACTATATGTTTTTTCTTCCATCAGAGTGGCTTAAAATGGGAAAATATCTTTAGATTGTAAAGGTTGCTTCACCTGGTTTGATCCAGATCTGTAATTCTTAAACTAAGGTGAATGTATAGGCAGAAGTGAAAATCGGAGGTACGTTTTTAGGTCTCTCCACCTTTAAGGTAAAGCTGTAATAAACCTGAATATTCTACTATAATAAATGTGAAGTAAGTGCTACAGTAAATGTAAAGCGGCATGACAATAAAAATGTTTGAATCCTTAAATAAAAAAAAACAGTTTTTACACATTTAAGTCATTTTCTGCTTTCCAGCTTCATTTATGTTGTTTTTATACTTGTAAAAGAGCTTCCATGATGTTTTTTGTTTTGCATATTTTTCGATAAAGTAATTCTTAATTTATCATAAATCACAAATAACTTTTGTAAACAAATATGTAAACTAGAGTTTTACTTCTTTAAATGAGAAAAAACGTCAATGCATTTGATGTTTTATTAGTTCTGAAGATGAACAAGGTAAAAACCTTTCATATATGAGATATATGTGCCTTTTAAACATATTTTAGCCAATTCGACCAAGACAATTACAAGTTATTTAGGAAACTATGCGGTAATAATCTTTACCGTTTACAAACTTGCACTTAATTTTTCTGCCCCTCCAAAATTTGCTCCTCTATGTTTATTTTCACATGAAAATGAAATATTTTTGCTAACATTTGAACGCTATTTCTGGTATGGACAATAAGGCTCTTTCTCAGGGCGCCACTGTAACAGGGGTGAGGTACAAGCACTGTCAAGATAAATCAATCCATAGCAAACCTAACATATGTATTTTTTATTATTATAGCCCTGCTTTTCAAAGCTAACTGCGGTCCTCCCACCTGAGTTGTGGCTCTCTGCAGCTCCTCCAGATCTGGACGAGTCTCGTGATATTTTTACATGGCTTTCATACTTTAAATTAAACTGAGCAGATGATCTCTGTACCTTCAGGAATATGAAAAGTTTTCCTAAGGATCTGTGAACCTTCCTGATTTTTCCTGATTCAAATCAGATGGTTACAAAAAAAAATTTGTAAACTTTAATCGAGTTAATGGCCAAAGAGGGAGCAATAAATGGGTTGTGTGTCTTTTTATATTGTACATTTAAAAGTTTAGGAGAAAATATCCGAACCAACTGAAAGCAAAGGAGTTCCAAATGAAAACAATGACAAGTCGGTTGCTTTAAAATTTACTTTATTTCAGATCAGAGCTGATTTGTAACTGAAGCCAGGTAACTATATCAACATCCATGTCTTCAGTCTTCTGCTTTTTTATCCTTTATTTGAATAATGACGCTAAATAATCTGGAAATAATCTGGAAATCTCATTAATTTCTTTAATGTGTTTAATTTGTAGCCCCGAAATGGCCACAGATTAACTTTGGTCTCCATTAATCGCTTGATTATTTCCCTTTCTGAGAAACGTGTTATCAACAGTTATCCATACAACTTTTAGTACTCTGAGTTTATATTTTTGAGCCAATAATGAATAATTTAGCAGCGAGATCCAATGTTGGGATGGATCTCAAAATTCTAAATGAATGAATCCGAACATGACGTGTGTTTACATCCATCAGGTTTTATTCAGATCAAAACCTCTTTGACATAAAAATTAGCCACATTTCCCCCTTAACTGGCTGCAGAAGAAGTTGTTGTCCTTCCAATCATCAGTCTTGGCGTCGCAAAAAGAGATGAAAGCTCTTCCCAGCAGACCCCCTCAGCTCATCCCAAAGATTATTGTGGGTGCAGCCAGCAGAAGATTGATGATCCATAAAGAATAATGTTGCCGCTCAGCACGAGACTTTTGGACAAAAGCGACAAAAGCCAAGAAGCTCTTCCTGTCTCAAATAAACAACGAGGGGGGGGGGGCTAATGCTGTTCAAGACTAATGCTATTCAAGAAAATCATCATCGACTGATAAAAAGCTCTGCACGAAGGACGGCTGCCGACTCTGATTGGCCCCTTGGACACATTTTGCTGATTACAACAACCTCACTAAACCGGGATCAACTCGGAGCACCAACCAAGGTAAGAACCATCAGTCGGTGTTTGGTGCAGACGTAAGAAGCACCTGGTAAAGACCTTTTTTTAAAAAGGCTGTTAAAAGCAGGTTTTCTTTGCAACCGGTTGCTGAGACGGTGAATGTAAAGTCTGTCTGGAGCTCCACGATGTCCCGATCTCGTCCGTCCTTCCATCAATCCATCCACATGACGTCAGATCTGAGGCAGCTGCACTGATAGGCGCTCCGTGCTTGTCTGCTTTTTATTTTATTTTTTTTATTCAAGTGTGTGTGCGTGCGTTTGTGTTTCTAGATATTTATGGTGACACAAACAGTTCTCCTGCTGTGATATCACCAGCATTTCCCAGCAGAACGTCCCCCATTCCCCTATTCTTCCTCCCTCTCCCCGACATCAGCAGAGACCTGGAGGACAAAAATAACTTATTAGACTGCATGAATGTGCAAAAGGTTTGGAAGTGTTCTTGATGTAATATTAAAAAAAAAACAAGGTTACAAGGTTAGGACCCAAACCATCTACTTGATAGTCCTCTTTAAAAATGCTTAAAACTGCCTATCGTACTAGTTAGAACACAAAATATACCCAATATGCAATAATAAGCTCACTGAAAACCGTCTTAGCACCACAGCAGAGATTAACATCCACGATCTCCCTTGTCTTTACGACACTACAGCCAGTTAGCACCAAGGACAATAAGTGAAGATCCTTGATTAGCTGGTTTGCCGTTAACATGTCAAGCAGCATTGCGCAAATGTATTCCAGCATCATACGCTGCGTTTCCCAAAACATTTTAAGTGCCAGAGGCTTAAATTAAACTAAGCTAGATGCTCAAAGTCTCGATCAATGCAGTTAATTAAAGAAAGAATAAAAACATGTTTTTCAGGTTATTTAATAATCACCTCGTCTAAAGGTGCTTACGAGAGTTTTGGCAGCTGTTAGAAAATACTGGTGGAAACTCTTAGAATCTGCTAACGCTGAGCGGATTTGTTGTTTGAGGGGGGTTTTCTTCTGATATACAGTTTTAATTGTACACTTTAAAAAAAAAAAAAATTTTTTTTTTAAAAAGTCTTAGAAGCAAAACTCACAAAGACATCGTTGAATCCTGCAGCCATTGGGTAATTTTGAACAGGAGGAAAGTTCACATTATCCTGCGGAGATTTGATGGCATTTGATGACAATTAAACAATTTTATTAAAAAAGGCCAAAAGTTGGGATTTTTCTGGAGCAACTCTGGGAATTTTAACCTTACCGTCGACTCTGAATATCCCTCATTTAAAAAGCCAGTAACGGCCGGCCCAGACTCAGTTGCGGATTTGTTTCGCAAGTAGACAACGAACAAGGCGACCAGTAAGCCGAACATGATCAGGGTCAAGATCACGGAGACTGCGATGCCTGCGGCGTTGTCTGGCTTCTTTGAGGCTGAAATGGAGACAGAAATCGTTTCATCATTTTACGTCCTAGCTTGGAACAAAAATGTTGGTATTAAATTTATTTAAGCCCTTTTGAAGGCATGCAATTCATTTTTTTAGTGATGCATATTTGTAATCATCCATTGTTTTATGTTGTTATTTTTATTTTAAAGCTGTAGAGCAATGAAGGGCCATGCTGTCGTATATTATAGCGAGAACAAGGAAGAAAAGGAAATAGGAAGCTAAACTCGAAACTGCTCGCTTCAGACATTGTTCACCTCCAGATTCGCCACGTGTGGCTTCTTCTTCTGTGAAATGATGAGTAACGTCTCCCGTCAATAATCTGAGAGCCAGTTAAAATGCGACCAAAAACCAACCAGAGTCTCCGATTAAACTAAAGTGGATGCCTAAAGTATTGTTCGCTGTATTTAAATTTTAACATAACTATGCAGCAGATGAGGAACTGAATCCAGGTTTGTGTCAAAGTCAATCACAGAAATAAAGAAACTGATTTTCAAGTTCAGTGACTCATGTCTCTACAGGTGCTGAGAAGGATTATTCTGTGAAATGTTAGATTGGATTTAAACTCAGAATAAACTGATAGAAATGAATTAAACACGCTTATTAAATTAATTTATTGTCAAACTAATCTATTTAATTTCAGTTTAGACAAACACAGATTACCTCTGATCATTTGTAATAATTGTAGAGGATGTCTGTGACTTAATTCCTGTGTGAATGCGCCGTGTCTGTGATTCATAAAGTAATAATTCCTTTATAAATTACCAACCATATTAGGGTAAAATCAGACGTCCCATGATAATACTATAGTCTGAATCTGTGTCTCAGTGATTGGCCGATGTTTGTTGTTTTTGTTGAGCCTTTTTCTCGTTCTTGGGGGTTGAGTGACGGAGGCTGCGGTTGAAATTACGAACGGCAGTTTTGAAAAGCATTTCCAGTCCAAAATTAAAATTTTGCAGAAAGAGATCCACCAAAGGGGATC
The DNA here is from genome assembly GCA_032876305.1 of Orestias chungarensis. Classification (NCBI taxonomy): domain Eukaryota; kingdom Metazoa; phylum Chordata; class Actinopteri; order Cyprinodontiformes; family Cyprinodontidae; genus Orestias; species Orestias chungarensis. Next base: position 649,858 of record JAVLVB010000002.1, read on the forward strand.
AATTTGTCAGAACAACGATGTGGATGATGCTTGTAGCAGGATGCAGTAAGCAGCATTTGTGATAATATCCAGCTATTTATTAGCTACATTAACTAGCTACGAGCCTTCCTGAAATGTGACAGCGGTCTGGTTTCCAGTTTTAGTATAAAAGCTGTGATGTATGACAGATGCATTATATGTGGAGACGGTGTTAATGGGCCTTAATGTCAGTAAATTTGAGTAAAACGCTGACTGCTTTTTCAGTGCAAATGCGCCAAAGTAACACATAGGTGGGAGGTAACGTACAAATGATCAGACGTTCCTAGGTAATACTAGTCCCATGCAAATAGGTTCTAAGTCTGAGCTAATATAATTTCTTCCCATCATGTAAATTCAGCATCTATTTGAGTTGGATTTTGTTATTTATGTATTATTATTATTATTATTTTTTAAACAAATGTTTAAAACCATGCGTTAGTCGAATCTGGTTTGTGACTACATCAGCATTTTTGTGTAAATCCATTCTTACCTGGTTCTTTGACCTTAGTAGCACAGTCGTACCCAACAGTGTACTCGATGTCATCCAGACCAACAAAGCCCGCCGTCCCTTTGATGCCTTCAAACACGATCTGTTAGCAGACGAAGTGAAAAACGTCAGCTGTGACGTTTTGTAGTCCCGCCCTAACTCAAGTTTACCATTTGTTGAAAGTCTGACCTGATACTCCTCTGAAGACGTGATGTTCACCTCGAAGTATTTCCAGTGCTCCCACAGTTGGTTCACCGGCAGCAGCTCAAAGATGTAACCTCCCGAGAGTCTCCGGATTGTCAGCTGACAGTCGGCTGCGGACATTCAACCAAACGCGACGCATCAAACATCGACGGCTCAGACCCGAGAGCCCCGTTTCAAAATGGCTGTGCTTACACGACTGAGGTTTGTAGGCCCAGAATCTGAGACAGGTGGCCCGAGTTGGCGGCAGGTGAAGGCTCAGCAGCCAGGCTTTTTGATTGGCTGCGGTCCTGTTGCTGCTTGGAAGGAACAGGAAGTGACCTGGATACAGAAAAAAAGAAGAAGGAAATGTGATCGGCTATTTAAATAAGCAGAGGAAACAGCAGCCTCAGTGGTGGTTAACCTTTCTCTGTGCCCAGAGTGTGGTCTTCAGGCGGGACGGGATAGTGCCCTTCTGCCTCCCTACTGGTCAGCTCCCAGTCCAGTTTGTCCCGTACGCCGTTCTGAATGTTGCTCCAGCTGCACATGCCATTTTCCATGCTGCACTCAGAACCTGGGTTTACAAAAGTTGAATGCTTTTAACGTACAGAAAATGCCTGAATTCAGCTTATCGGCTGAAAGTTTAGTGGAAGGAAAAAGTGTGGAGATATAAAAGCGCACAACCACCAGGGGTAAAAACAGTGTTGACGATAGGGAAGTGAAACTCAAATAAATGTCTGCTTTCTGAAAACGGTGTTCACGTACTATAGAGAATATTTGACAAAGTATTTAGTCAGGGTTCCATTTGCTTCAACTGGTTCATTATTTCTGTTGGTTAAGAAGTTTGGGTTAAGCTTGAACTCGTTTACAGATACAGTGAAGTTATTGCTTGACTCAATGACAGTATGGTAAGCTAAAATATGTATTAAATACATAAAAGTTGTGTCATGTTGAGACTTTTCCAGCACGTTTTCAGGTTGTCCACTGGGGGTCGCCAGATAGTTGACATGTTGTAAGCTTCGCGCTAATTTATTTAGCTTGTTGAACTATTAATATTGAATTATTATTATTTATTGATTATATCTATCAAGTGGTTGGCCTCTCGACCTCTCTTTTTTTCTAAGAAAGTTTATTGATCAAATAAAAAGTATATAACTAACGAACAAGCTAGTTTTACAAAATAGTACAGTAGTATGTATTAAACAAATACATGTAAACAATTACATTTCTTAATTGTTTCCAGAGCCTGCTCATGTTACTGTATTAAAGTGCTAAATTTAGCGCTTTAGCATTAGCATTAGTTAGCGAGATTTCTTCTCGCTAACTCACTCGTTTGCTCTCCAGTGGGTAAGCAGCCCCCCAACTCACAGGGCCGGTAAAGTACTTGATTTTGTTTTAAGCAGACACTGCATGACCAACTCACTTAAAGTTACTCCTCCGCACCTCTCAGACCACTACTTTATTCAGCTTGATACTCCTTCAACTACCCACTGCAAACCCCCCCCCACTGTCTCCTTTCCACGAAATCTACGCAACTTGTGTCCTGCCCATTTCTCTGCACTTGTAACCTCTGCTCTTCCACCCGGTGGCACTTTCTCATCTTTGGAGGTAAATGATGCCACAGAGTCCCTCTGCTCAACACTGAGTTCCTGCTTAGACTGCTTGTGCCCACTGATCACCAAACCTGCAAGACCCATGCAGTCACACTCATGGCCAACTGACTATCTTAGATCGATGCGCACAAACCTCAGAGCTGCAGAGAGAAAATGGCACAAATCAAAGGACCCATCTGATCTGTCACACTTCCAAATGCTGCTCTAATCCTTCTCCTAAAGCGTCACCAATGCAAAGAAGGAGTTCTATCAGGACAGGATCCACAGCGCTACAGACACCCGGAAGCTATTTTCTACCTTCAAGTTTCTGTTAAAACCACCACCCCCTCCTCCTGCAACCAACCAACACGGCAGATTCCTTCGCCAACTTCTTCACCGACAAAGGGGCAGAGATCAGCAGTCAGTTCTCAGACCCATCCACACAGACCACAGCTCACCCTTCCTCACTGTTCCTTCTTCTGAGAGCCGCTGAACCCACTGCTTCCTCTTCTTACTTTACCCCTCTCACAGAGGATGAGGTATCAAAGCTTCTCACAAGCAGCCGCCCTACATCTTGCCCTCTGGATCCTATTCCCACCACACTCCTGCAAGCCATAGCTCCAACCGTTATGACAGCAGCCACTCACATGATCAATGCTTCACTATCTACCGGATCATTCCCCACCGCCTTCAAACAAGCCCAGGTAAGTTCCTTATTAAAAAAAAACACCCTAGCCCCCAGTCCTCATCCTACTGGACCTCTCAGCTGCATTTGATACTGTAAAACACAGCATCCTACTTACCAAGCTTGCAGACATGGGCATTGAGGGCAGTGCACACTCCTGGTTTAAATCCTACCTCACTGGACGATCCTTCAAGGTGGCATGGCAAGGCCAAACATTGACGCGACACCACCTCACCACAGGGGTGCTCCATGGCTCAGTGTTGGGCCCCCTCCTCTTTGCCATGTACACTACTTTGCTGGGCCCAATGATCCATTCGCATGGCTTCTCCTATCACTGCTATGCAGATGATACCCAGCTCTATCTGTCCTTTCCTCCAGACGACCTCTCGGTACCGACGCGAATCTCTGACATATTTGCATGGATGAAAGATCACCACCTCCAACTGAACCTCTCCAAAACTGAACTGCTTGTCATCCCGGCCAAGGAAAGTATTCAACACAACATCAGCATCAGGTTAGACTCCCTATCTGTGGGATCCACTAAGGTTGTAAGAAACCTGGGCGTCATGATCGATGATCAGCTGACCTTTGTGGATCAGGTTGCCTCTGTCAGTCAATCATGTCGCTTTTCTCTATTCAACATCAGGAATATTAGGTCATATCTAACTCAACATGCGACAGTTCAGACCTTGGTCATTTCCTGCCTTGATTACTGCAACGCCGTCCTTACAGGTCTTCCAGCCTGTGCTGTGAGACCGCTACAGATGATCCAGAATGCTGCAGCTTGCCTGGTTTTCAAGCAGCCAAAGCGATCGCATGTCACACCCCTTTTCACTGAACTCTATTGGCTTCCCTTAGCTGCACGCATCAAATTCATATCACTAATGCTGGCATACAGAGTGTTTGATGGATCAGAGCCCATCTACCTCAACACCGTCTTCAAGGAATCAAGGAATTTTATTTGTCATCACATCACATGTGGTACATGAGGTGGGACGAAATTCTAATCCCACGGTCCAGTTTACACCCTGAGAGCAATTTTAAAATAGCTACAAAATAAGAATAATATAATAAAATATAAAGAAATATAAGAGAATAGGATTTTGACTACAAAAAATCTACAATATGGGACTTCGGACATAGCAGCAGTGAAAATTCGGTGTGCAAAATTTGCTGTAGCAGCACGGATGGTTAATAAAGTGAAATATTAAAGTGACATATTAAAGTGACATTTTAAAGTGTGATATTAAAGTTAAATTAGAAAGTTTTTTTAGTTTTTTTTCCTTTGTAATTGTCCTTGCGTGTGTTTGAGAGTCTCACAGCTTCATGAATGAAGCTGTTTCTCAGTCTGGTGGTTTTGCTCTTTATGCTCCGCAGCCTCCTGCCTGAGGGGAGGGGGACAAAAAGTGAGTGTGCTGGGTGGATGGGATACTTCATGATGCTGGAGGCCCTCTTCCTGCATCTGGAGGTGTAAATGTCTGTGGTGCTGGGGAGGCTGACTCCAACAGTCCTCTGTGCATCCTTCACCACTCTCTGCAGAGCTTTCCTGTCTGCAGCAGAGCAGCTTCCATGCCACACGTTGATGCTGGAGCACAAGACGCTCTCCACCACCACTGTAGAAGGAGGTGAGAACTGAGCTCCCGAGTCCAGCTCTTCTCAACCTCCTGAGGAAGTAGAGCCGCTGGTGCGCCTTCCTGACCAGAATGGAAGTGTTGTTGCTCCAGGTGAGGTTGTTACTCAGGTGAAAACCCAAGTACCTGTAGCTGTTGACCACTTCCACCGCAGTTCCTCCCATGTGCAGGGGGAGGTGGGCATGCTTGCCCCTTCTGAAGTCCACAATCATCTCCTTGGTTTTCTTTACATTAATGCAGAGGTTTTTATCTCTGCACCAACCCTCCAGGTGTTCCACCTCCTGCCTGTAGCTGGACTCATCACTGTTTGTGATGCATCTAACCACTGCTGTGTCGTCCCCAAACTTCACAATATGACAGCCTGGATGGATAGGGGAGCAGTCATATGTGAGCAATGTGAACAGGATGGGGCTCAACACACAGCCCTGAGGGGAGCCAGTGCTGAGGGTAATGGTGGGGGAGGAGATGTTGTGAATCCTCACAGACTGCGGCCTGTTGGTCAGGAAGTCCAGGACCCAGTAGCAGATGGAAGAGCTCAGACCAAGTGAGGACAGTTTGTTTATCAGGGTCTGAGCAATCATGGTGTTGAACGCGGAGGTGAAGTCCACAAACAGCATACGGACGTAGGAATCCTTCTGCGTCCTCTGTGGATCGATTTTTCCTGTATGCGTACTGGTGTAGATAAACAGTGACGCTGATGTTGGCTTTGATGTGGGTCTGAACCAGTCTTTCAAGGCACTTTTTGACTATTGGTTTGAGGGCTACTGGCCGGCTTAAAGCCTTACGTCACTGCCCGCCCGCTCCGTTCCTCCAAGGAGCACCAACTAACGCGACCAAAGCCCCGTGCAGGTCAATCTAAACTCTTCTCATTTGCGGTTCCTTGCTGGTGGAACGACCTTACGTGCACTATCAAAGCATCAGATTCTCTTTCCACCTTCAAGAAATCCTTGAAGACCCAGGTCTTCCCAGAGTATCTATTGCCCTGAAAGATCTAAAAGCACTTATTACCCCCCCTGATATCATTTAGCACTCAGTGTATGGTACTTGGGCCTTCTGTATTTACCTAAATGCTGTAAATGAGTGTCATCATTAATGTAAATGAGTGTCATCATTAATGTAAAATCCTCTCTTAGCATATTGAAGATAAATTGCGTCGTAGTTCAATTTTAAACCCTCTTTTTGTAAGTTGCTTTGGAAAAAAAGCGTCTGCTAAATGCCTAAATGGAAATGTAAAATAAGTGCTATAGCGTTGCTAGCTTTTAGCTTTATATATATATATATATATATATATATATATATATATATATATATATATATATATATATATTTCCAAATTTATTTAATCATTTCATGGTTTATTTATCATTTATTTATTTAATTTTGCCATGCATAACCCTCTATATAGCCTATGACTCTGCAATATTATACAAATCCAGACACAGAGGGAAATTTCTGGTTGTTTTTTACTTGGGTAAAGTCGAAACAAACCTTGATCTCCACATGGATGAGCCGAGAGAGAGATGTCATCAATGGCGACGTGGGAACCTTTGCTTCCAGATCCGACCACCTCAAACTCCAACTGTGAAACAAAGCTAAGTTAACATTAAATCCAACACGGAAGAAGTTGTATGCTATTTGTTTATACAATTCACAACACATGTCATCTCAAGGCACTTTAGAGGAGAATCGTTTTAATCCAGACATTAATAAATTCCAGTTCATTCTAGTTATCAAAAAATACCCAAGACAGTTTTTTATTAAGATTAGCTTAAAATGTTTTCAATCTAAGTAGCCAATACAGCGCATCGACACATTGACTTGCAGTATTCACTTCCATGGAACAGCCTAAAGGAATAGTAGACTTTAGCTTGTAGATTTTACAGCAATCCCTCATACTGAGCACTTAATGTGGCGACAGTGGAGAGAAAAATCTCAAATTTAACAGGAAGAAACTTCAGAACCTGGCTCAGCTTGAGCAGCTGTCTGACACGGCCGACTTGAGATTTACGAAGCCAGGAAGAACAAAAAGAAGCAGAGGAACTGATGTAGTTTTCTGTGTAAAAAGTAAAAGTAAACAGCAGAAATTGATGTCCGGCAGCCGATGTCGCTCTCCAAGTATGGCAAGATTTATTTCTATTTTTTTTTGCATTAACTTTTTAAAGTAACAACAGTTTATTTAAAGGTCAATCATAAGACGGATGATTTGTTTGTGTTGATATCATTTATAGCTCTGTTTTTCGAGAGTTTTTTCTGCTAATACCAGTTCTTACCACTCAATACATTAAGACAACTGCTTATGGAGGGACTTTTTTTAAAACTGCAGTCATATTAAGTCAACAGACACTTAATTTTGATTATTTTGAGTCTTTTGCCTCTTTCTCTAAGCAAATTGGTGGACTGTCTCATATACTTTGATTTGCTGGTTAGGACTGTCTGTTTTCTTTGAACTGAATGTAGTATTTGCAAGGTATGCTTTGATTGGATGAGAAAGGTCCGTCTGTGATTGGCTTGTGCCATGCCCCATTTACATACTTGAGCTTGAGTTGCAAGCGAGCAGAGACGGATCCACTGGAGCAGTTCGTCAGAGTTAAGCGCTTTTCTGAGCTTGTGAGATTCACGCGCACACGCTTTTTTATCGTAATTATTATTATTCAGTTAAATCTGTGCTCTCAAATCATGATCACTGCATGCTCAACTTGGTTGCAAAGAAATCACGCTATATCCAAGGAGAAAAAAAAACCCACACAGTTATCGGATGAAATAGAAGCAGCTAATCTAGGTTGAAAGTACAAGCCTGAGGAAAAGTGGTCAGTTTGTCCTCCACCAATTGAAACCTATTTAAGCTTATCTATAGAGGTAGAGGGATTAGATTAGCTCTTTGAATTAGTAGTGAATTGTACCTTCCAGTCCGCAAGGTTGCTAGAGATGTTCCCGTAGCCAAACCTCCAGTCGTCTCCCTGATTCAGGCTGTTGGAGAAGATCGGCATTTTCTCTCCCTTCACCAGCTTCATGTACAGCGTGAGGTAGCCTGTAAGGGAGCCACCACCAGCTGGTGAAGTAACCTGACAGAATATTTAAGTCTGTTGGCTCCGGACAGCGCCTCACCTGGGTTCGATTTGCTCATGTGGTACCAGAAACTGACGCATTCGAGTTTGGCGGTTCCTGGACGAGCAGGCGAGGAGAGGACGGCGGCGCTACCGGCCGGAAGAACATCTGCGTCTGTGTTGACCATCATGTAGTAACCTGGACAGAGCATAGATAGTACGATGGTCTGAATCATTTTTTTCTCTATAGATGTTCAAACATTTCTATTCTCAGACTTTTTTATTTATTTTCCTGACCTAGATCAGTCCAGAGAGTGTGGTCCGTTTTGGGTCCGGTCGTGGTGGTGGTTTGTCCGTTTCGATGGAGCCACTTAACCGTACCGTAGCTGCTGTATCCGCAGTTCTGACCTTCGAAGGAGCACTTTCTGGGTATGCTACACGGAGCGTTCAGAAATGTCACGTCGTCTATGGCCACTTGGCCGTCGAAACCGGACCGGACGGCTTCGAATATCAGCTGTCAAGGGGATCACGATGATTTTTAAAGGTTTTGTTTACTACTGTTTTTCCAGTTGGCAGATATCATGAAAACCAGGCGCATTTCGAAGTGAAAAGTTTTATTGGGAAAACTGAAATCATCATCTTAAAACTGCAGTTTGTGTTTTCTGAGGCCATATTTAATGATCCGAGACATCTAAGCGAAACAAAAACACTACAAAGCAAGAAATGTGGGGTTTTTTTCACGGCACTAACCTGATATCTTGTGATCTGGTGAGGTACTGGGCAGTACGCTTCATGCCACTTGTTGCTGTGAGCTCCACTGCGCGTCCACAGTACGATCTCGTAGCCGAGCATGTCGGTCAGCTTCACGTTCAGAGAACCTGGATCGGATCAGCAAGTTGGCGTCAGCTGAGGAAACGAGGCGTTGTTTGCTATCAACTCATCTCTAACCAGCTGGTTTAGGGTTTGATCACCGGAATTCGGGCCGTAGAGTTTGTAGAAGAAGGTCAGGCAGCTTTCCGTGGGTGTGGGTGACTGTGGGAAAGACAGCAGCTGTCCGAAGGCTCCACGTAGCGACGGACTCCAAAAGTCCACAACGACACTGCTGCCTGAAAGTCAGCAACATTATGAGGCCCAAACTTATCACAGGAACACAGATTCCCCTCAGGAAATTACAAAATCCTTTAAAAGGTTTGTATAATACAGCTCTTCAGTCAAAAACTGAAACTAATGCATTAATTACACAATTTGTGACGTATTTCAGATGTTTTTTTACTTTGCATTTTAATATATTAAACTTATAGTGGGTAAAAGTGCACAATCCAACTTAAAATATTGAAATTTTACTTTATCTACAGATCAGCAAAACGGACATTTTCAGTAGGCATCAATTTCTTTCATGAAATAATGTTCCAGAGAAACAAATTTTATTTTATTTTTTTACTGTAAGCCATAATAATCAAAAATAAAATTAGGCTCTCAATGATATTCCAACTTTCTTTATTTTACACCGTCAAGTTGTACAAATAGAAACTAAATCAACACAATTAAAAGGAGAGGGTTTGTTTGCGATGAAGTCTTAAATGTTTTAGAAACTTTTGTTCAGGAAGAAAAAAATAAGTTTTGTCCACCATCAATTAAAATTGTGAAGCATTTTGGAAATATTCCATTAAAACTTTTAAAAGTAATGTATTTTGCAGCAAACTATTCAATTCCTCAAACATATTGATGTTTTCTGCAGGCGTCTAGTCTCCAACGGAATATGTTGGCTTGCAAATGTATTCACACCCCTTGAACTTTAACTTATTTTGTCATATTTCATCCAAAGACATGAATATACTTGTATACTTGGGGGCTGAATACCTTTCCACTCCGCACACATGCTTTAAATCTTGCGACTTCACAGTTTTACAGCACTTTATGTTGGATTTCTCATAATATTCCAATGAAATTAACCTTTTGTGGTCGTAATGTGATAATATATGGAGAAACTCAAGATGTATGAATATTTTTGCTATTCATTGTAAGATAGACGGTTCAAAGATGTTTGTGCTCGTATGATCTTACCTATCCCAACGGTGTGATCCATCCCATTCAGCAAAGACCAGTCAAAGTTGTCGCTGTTGTCCTGATACCAGGCGCACAGTCCAGCCTCAAAGTTACACGACAGTCCTGCCGCCCACAACGGTTCATGCAGTTGAAGGTTAAAACATTCTTTCGTTTTGTTTAGAGACTGTTGTGAACGTTACCTGTGGGTTCGGATGGAAAGTAGAGAGCGTGGCATCCACCGAAGCCAACGTTTCTCACTTTGATCCATGCGTAGGACTGAGCTTTCACCGAGCGGGCTTCAAATGCCAGCTGGTTGAAGGAGCAGGGAGATTATCTGTTTTGTTTGATATAAATTGTAACGATAAATCTATAATAGATATAGTTATTGCAGAAGCTCCTCCTAAAATGCTTTTTTGTTTGTTTGTGTGAAACGTTTTTGCTGGAAATTAACTCAATATAGGCGCTTATGTCGCCAGTCTGGTGGAGCTGTGAGGGGGTGGAGCTTAGCTGGGGACTGAAGCTCAGGGGCGGGGCTATGTGTAAAGAGGCGGAGCTTTGCAGGAGCAAACATTTAGGCACCACTGAATGGCCACCAGGAGAGATTCACGACTTCACACTTAGGAATAATAAGAGTTGCTCCACACTCATGTCTGTTAGGAAACATATTAGACAGTTTTCAAAGAATTTGAATTCAGAACATCATTGACGTGAGACGAGCGTCACAGAACAAGCCAAACGTTGTAAATCTGGGCGTAACTGATGCCGGAAGCAAGCAGAGCCAATTTAAAAAAAAATTTGTTAGTTTATTTATCTTGTTATGATCTTTATGTATATACAATCAGCCAAAAGCTTTAAAGCTACACATGGCGCCATCGGTTCTGTGCACGTGGGTCGCTTTGGGATTGTAATACGTTAACACAGACGTCTTACAGTGATATTCAATTAGTAAACAAAGCCAATTACGAACAAACATAATACGTTCAGTGTAAAAAACTAACCTGAAAGCGATGTTTCCTGACTCCAATAGGAACATCTGCATGTTCCCAAGCCTCTTCCTCCCCCGATCCCGTTTTACCACTGAACTCCCACAGTTTAGGCCTCGGTCCCAGCAAGCTGTCGATCACTCGGACTGAAAGCTCGCCTGCAGCCCAGACAGGAGATCACTGTCAAACAGAGAAAACGCAGCAAACTTCAGGTTTGGAGCTGAACATTACCGATGTGATCCAGACTCCCTGTGAGAGCAAAGTCAAAGCTGAGGCTACAGGCCGGTCCGGTCGGGCCCAGGAGGGGAGTCCGAGTCTGTGCTTCTGTCAGCTGCTGACCCGCAGCCTCGGCCACATACAAATACTCTGCTTTAGATTAAGAAAACAAGATACATATTAAGTTTGTATATTTATGGGTACATAATACAAATCTGTTCAACTCACAGTAAACAGTTTCTACCGTCATTTGTGGAGTTTTTATGCAGCACCCAACCTTGAGTCCCAATACTGGTGTCAGTCCAGCCTGAGCTTCCCTCAGCGTAGGAGAAATCACCTACAGCAACGATCCAAGAAGATGTCAGACCCACGCAGGTTTTCATGCTTAATTGCAATTTATTGCTATTTATTGATTATTTTTTGTTGCCTGATTTTTGAGGCCAGACTTTTTGCATGAACAGTTTACGATCCCAAAAGTGACCCCAAATGTGCAGAACAAGGAGGAGTCAATGTTTGAGGAAGTAACAAAAGATGCTACAGTCTGTGTCTCATTTCTAGAGTTATAGATCAATGAGAAAAAAGAGAAGAAAGAAAATACTTTATTCCGTCGGGCTTCTTCTGCTTTGTATGAAATGCAAAATGAAACATCTGAGCTGGGTCATTCAGACTCCGATGAAAGAAAAATAGAATTTTGTTTTAATTTAATACAAAATATAGGAGTGTGCCTGTATATAATCAATTTTCAATATTGCTACAAACAAAGGGAGTCAGTTTGTAGAAAGTGAGGTCCTACCGTGAACAATAATATAATACATTTAAAAAGTAACTTTATTCATTTGTTTAAAAAGCAGAGAGTCATTTTGATTCAAACTACGAAGGAAATCCTGAAATGAGGGATAACAGAAGCATAAAAAGAGGAAAGGAAACAACTTTAAGAAAGCTTCTGTCAAGACCAAAGGATAACTATGAATCGAATGTCGTGTTTATGAGCGATGTTAGAAATAAATATGGATAATTTTACGTCCTCAAAGCTGTGAGCAGTAATGGCATCAAGTCCATTCCATGGCTTTAGGGGAACAACTCACCACATCTGGCTTCGTCCTCCTCATCATCACAGTCAACGTGAAAATCACAGATCTTCTCTGGATCGTCGATGCAAGGATGCTTTGGTGGGTTGGGGAATTTCTCCAGTGTGCTGTTCCCTATTAATAGAAGAAAACAGATCTTCTAAATCAATTAGTTTAATTTATTTATATATATATATATATATATATATATATATATATATATATATATATATATATATATATATATATATATATATATATATATATATATATATATATATAAGAAAGAAAAACATACCAGTTGATAACCTGCACTCAGGAGACAACATGATGCTGTCGACGGCGATTCCTCCGTAATCAAAGTCTCTGATAGCAGCCATAAACAGAATCTGTGATGGTTTAACAGAATAAAAGCAAACTGGTTTCATTCTCAACATCTGTAATAAAAATACTGCTTATCTCATATTGTATAATATAAAAAATTTACAAGATTAAACATAAAATGTGTTTATTGTTAGACTGGTGTCACACATTCCTCTTCTGTCTTCAGATGCACCGCTGAGGTCACCCAACAGAGAATCTCTGCCACTCTTCCTGTTACAGTGGCTGCTGCTGAAAGAAGCTTCTCCAAGCTCAAACTGATTCAACACTCACCTGAGATCTACTATAAGGTAGAAACCTCTCAATGGACTTGCCATCATAAGCATAAACAGTGTGGTCTCAGATCAGCTGTCATATGTTCAGTAGAGTAAAGATGTAGCAAGTCAAGTGAGGATGTGGTGTGTAGTTATGAAGCTATTAAAGTTAGGACCAAGAACACCACTAGTGCTCTTTGTAAGATCATCTTTTCCTATTTTCTTAGTTTTATTTATTTAAATCAACACAAAAGAAGTTTCAGTTTTGGTTGATTTTGGTGGCCAGTGTAGTGGTTTTGCCTGAAGGAAGACTTCATTTCCCATGAGCACCAGCGCATAGCATCATAAAATCATGATCTCCCGGTCGCCTGCAGTTGGATTAAAGTACATTTCTGTTTCCAGTGTCTGTGTGAAGCATGAATAGTGATGAGGTGATGAATCTATTTGTGGTGAAACAATGTTATAGGATGATAATGGAAATAGGAATCAGGGGAAGGGACGTATGCCTTAAAGCAGTAAGCACATTTGTAATGGTTTTGTGTGGCAGAGTTCCTGCCACCCTCCTCAAAGTTGCTTAGTGACAGTTGAACCGTTACGGACCCCCTCGGGTCTTTCAATGAGCTGTAAGTCGACGTTTAATCACAAAAGTTATGAAAATAATTGAAGAAGTTGAAAAAGTTACTTAGTGTTGCTTTAATACATTATGTAAGCTAATTACATTGTATTTAAAATGTTCAGTTCATTTTTTTGTATTTATTTCTTTAATTATTTTTAAGTGATTTGAATGTGTAAATTGTTTCATTTAAATAAACGAAAATGTCCAAGACAAAGCTAGTAGGTGTCTCTTGAGTACATGGACAATTGTAGTGCAAGTACTTTATTGCGATGCAAGGGGGGGCCGCCTAAAATCTCCCCTAGGGCACCAAATTTGTTAGGGCCGGGCCTGTGGTAGGCAGTAGCATCGGCGTTCTTTCCATTACCTGAAAAGTGTAGTTGGACACAATGTCCACCTCCGCCTTCACCCAGAGGTCTGCTAAGGCTCCCCCTCGTTGCCAGACTGGGTAAACCAGACGATCCGCCACCAACACTGTCAAACCGCCTGACCGTGGCCCGTATTGGTGGGTGTACATGACCATCTACCTCAAACAGAGAGACCAAGTTCAATTTACACCCTCTAAAAATGTCTAAACATACAAAAAACAACAAAGAAGAACTTTCAGCCTAAAAAGATTTTATTGTTTACGACTTCTCAATTCAGACCGGCAAGAACTATTCTGTTTCTACACTCTATTCCAATTCTGTTAATAACTGCTAAACAATTGTAATTACGAAAGAGTTAACATAGCACATGTATAACTTTTTAAACCCACTTTACAAGGATGAGAACTGTTTGTTGGTTCGAGACGTGGACTCTGAAAAGCAGCCCAGTCCATCGTGAGACCACTATCAGGGACGGTGACATAAAGGAAGTGACCTGCAGCAATGAAAATGCAAAGGTTTCAATAAAGATCCTAAAACTCCAGTGGGTTGTAACTATTGTGAACCGGTCAAAAGATTTGAAGAAGAGTTAAAATAGTCTAAGAAGCGTCGTATATACAGTAGAAGAGACCCACCTGATGCTGTATTGCGGGAATGATCTCTGCCGGGACCTTTCCATGGATAAGTACTCGAGATGTTCTCCTGAGTTGTTCTGATCCATTTCAGTTTAGAAAATGATCTCAGATCCCATTTACACAGACCTTCCTCGAAGTCACAGCGTCTGTAACCTTCTGGGGGGTTATAAAAAAAAACGGGAAAAAAACGATAAATCTGGGCTGCAGAGAGTTGGAAACTCCTCCATTGTACTCTTTTAGTTTGACAGTAACAGTCTGGGAGTCAATAAATGATACAGCAACCCAACAAAAACACAGCTCTAACATACACTTCTTTAGATATCAGTTAAATAAACAGTGTCTTTTAACACTAAACTGCACACGGTAACTGCAATTAATCCGATTATTATGAATTTGTTCATTTTTATTAATAAAAAAATTATGCAGAGTTGTGACAATATGTGATAGTATTATAGTTGCGGCCAATAACAGATTTTTAACTATATTATTTAATGTTTTTTTTCCCCCTTCCCTTTTAACACTATGAGAAAACCGCCTAATAGCTGAGATTCATTGTGGGCTTCAGTTGGATCAATATCAGACCAAGCGAATACAGACCCGATCTTCTCCAGGTCGCAGGTGGTATTCACAATATTGTCTCTAATCATCCAATTCTTCTCAATCATTAATAAATCTTGACTAAATACAAACACATAAATACTTCCAGAAAGTTCATCACCTTTTTTTCCCCCTAATGCCGTTAAATGAAACAAATGTGAGTCTTGTTTTTCTTGGTTCCAGACAAATCAGTGGTTCGGATATCTTACCGCAGGATTCCTCATCGCTACCATCGCCGCAGTCATCAGTGCCGTCGCAGACCTGTCGCCGCTCCACGCAGCCGCCGCTACGACATGCCACCATCCCTGCCGAACAGTTGGTCCCAGCAGGGGCAGCTGTAGAGTTAAATCAACCAATTAACTGTTAACAACGCATCATAGTCGCATAATTATTGTTCTTTGACAAAGCTGGTGTACGTCAGTCTGGGGAAACTGAAGCTTGGGAGACTCACAGGGCAGAGCGCAGTCCAGAAACTCTAGCTGGTCTACGGCTACATCTCCTTTAGCTCCTTTTGAGCGTGCCGAGTGAAGATGGATACGAAACGGCGAGGAAATGCGTCCCAGAAATATGGTGGCCTCCCTCCAGCTACGAGTGCTCGAGGCCTCGGGACGCCACATGACGGCCTCCTGGGAGTCTTGGTGAAGGATTGAAGCCCACAGGGGAGAAGATCCTAAACCCGAGTTACCTGTGGTTATAGGGAGGAAACATTGTTTTAACACAACTGATCCCAACAATGTCAAAATAAGATAATATCATAGAGTTTCGGTCAGTACTATTCTTTTCTTTGGTCCCCAGAGAGATGAATGAATGGAGGGATGAATGAAGAATGAATTGATGGATGGATGGATTAAGAATACAAAGGTGACTTATTTGATTGGGAAAAATAGGTTAATTAATGGAAGAACAGATGGTTGAATGGATGATCATATGAATAAAGGATAAAATAATTAGAGGTATGGAAAGACAAATAGATGAGTGAGTGAATAGATGGATGAGTTATTGGATGGATGATTGGATGGTTGGTTGAGGAATAGATGGATTGATGAGAGGAGAAATGGAGGGAAGAACAGATGATGAATAAATGAATGGATGAAGAACAAAAAGACGGATGGATGATGGATTTTCAGACTTCAGAAGAACTCAGTTTGGGACATAAACAACTTTCTGAAGCTAGAGGTCAGATTTCTCCAAATCAAACAATGAAATGCTAATAAGGTTGACTGATAAAAACTGGTTCCAAACCAGTCACAGATCTCCACCAGTAAGCTGTTTACCAGCCTGGGAAGCCATTACCTGAGTCCCACAGGAAGTATCGGAGACGCAGGCGGCATGTTGGCGCAGAGTGTTTTATCTCCGGGGAGATTAAAACCGAACTCTGAAGAGACTCTGCACTCGCTTCGCTCACTGACATGAACCAGCCTAGATGACATGACACACAAGTGTTTTAATTTCTGATGTAAAGTTTAGTACAAAATAATTTTTCATCCGTGCTGGAAAAAGCAGCATCTTGAAAATAGTTTATGGTTTTATTACCATTGGACGCCATTTAGCAAGATAGAAAATTTACATTGGCAGCTTCTGTAAAATCCCAACAATGCATAGACAGCAATATATTTATTATTGACAGAATAAGCTGGAGAATTTGTTTAAAGATACTACAGGAAAAAAACCATTTTAATATTTTCTTCACACTCAATTAACTCTAATTTTTTAACTTAGGAAAAGTTGTCAAAATTTCTTAGTAAGTAAGTTGACCTGCAACCTAAACATCTATGTAATGTAGAAACTAAGTAAAAAAGCATTTGTACCAGTAGCTATGCCGGTGGTATAGTCAGAAGATGGTCCGCTGTCTGGCAGCTGATCGCCGCTCTGAACTCGCTGCCATGTGTATTCTCCACTGGGAGACTGAATCACCCATCCACAAACTCCATCCTCAAAGTCACACCCAAAGGACCTTCCAGAGTAGCCTTAAAAGAGTTCAGTTCAAAAGAACTAGAAGGTTTAAAACTACAGATAGACTTAAGCAGGACCTCGGAGAATTAATCAAAGCCTAAATCTTGACATACCACAGTTTTGCTCGTCCGCACAATCAGAGCAGTCACACACAAAGTCACACTTTCCCTCAGGAGAGTCACACCGTGACGGCCAGGCAGCTAAAACTGCTAAAAACAATAAAAATACAGTGTAAGTTAGTCATAGTCTTAATAGATGCCTCCAAAACCAAATGCAAACATGTTAATCTAACAACATAAAACTTTTTTATTATATTTTACTGTGATCAAGACAAAAACGTATGCTTTTGTTCCTTTTTGCTTTATTTTGAATGATGACATTCAATTTTCCAACAGTACTCATTATTTAAAACAATATACATTTTTTAAAAGAAAACATTTGAAGGAACAAAGATCAGAAAAAAAAACCCAAATCTTAGAAGCAAGTGTTTAACTAAATCTGAAATATTCAATAAATTGGAACATAGGCTCCCATGAAGCTTGTTTATCTGTATAAAATACCTTAAAAATATAACAAGTTTTTTCAAGTAGGTATTAGATTTTAGGCCTCTATTTGGAATAATGACCTTAAATTGTCCTGAAAACAATATTAATTGGATTAGCGCTCATCTAAAATAAGTTAATCTAACTACGCTAAGCTACATTATTTTTGTTTTAGCCTGTTGAAAGCATACAACATTCAGGAACATACTTTCACTTTAACTTTGTCAATCTCAAACCTAGTTTACTAGTAATGTACTACACAAAGTATTAGGAAAAAACAGATGCTAAAATGACCCCTTGCTGACAAAATGACTCTGAAAGGCAGTCAAACATTTTCAGCCCTTTTACAAAATATATGTAATAATCAGATTATACAAATAAAAAAAAACAGATTTATTAGTAATGCTATTTTTCTTGGCTACCTAAGCTTTATGAACATTCAATACGTACGCTGTTAGCATACTGGCCCCAAGAATGTTGCTTAAGCATGTATATAGCTCTCTATTTCAAATGAATGTATAGTTTAGGTTCAAAGTGTAAGAAAAGTTTACAGATAAAACTAAAAACTTTTAAATTGACGCCAATTATAACTGACTGTTTTCGGCTAGCTTTAGTATTATTATTTGAACTGAATCTAAATAAAATAAAAGCAAAACAGAAAAAAATTCCAAACCATCCAGGCGGACTAATCTGATTGATGATCGTATACTTTCGCATCTACAGTGCATGTGGTTAGCAAGTTAGCGACTGAAGTGATGTTTTTAAAATGAAACAGGAATGTGTTAGTCTAATGCCTTGCTGTCTTTATGGTTATCAAAACTATTATCGCTGTTAACGTTTGGCAGTTTTTGGTTTAACAACCTAAAGGGAATTAAATCTAATTGAAAAAGAAATATCAAAATCACAGGTGATTACTGTAATATTGAGGCATCTGAGGCTTGTACCAAATAGCCTGGATGAATCATTCTCAATCTTATCAGGATAATAATTTCTATAGATTTATGGCCCAGTATGCAACACCAGGCTGGAACGCTGGATAGAAATACTCAGGTTGCCATCTGTCTAACCAAAGGTTCTTGATTGAGGTCAACAAGTTCAAAATGCCAGCAGTAAACTGAACACAATATATGATATGGGAGAAACAAATCAGACGCTTATATCTCACTGAACAGGTATTTTTCATTAAGTCCACATGTGTGTATTAGAGAGGTTGTCAGTGCTTGTGTTATTATCCTAAATTCCCAGTTTTCATTAGTTGTGAACTGAAAAACCATCAAAATTAAAAGGAGAAAAAAGTTGAAATTGTATGACAAATCTATACAATGGG
Organism: Orestias chungarensis; assembly: GCA_032876305.1. NCBI lineage: Eukaryota > Metazoa > Chordata > Actinopteri > Cyprinodontiformes > Cyprinodontidae > Orestias > Orestias chungarensis. Next base: position 668,474 of record JAVLVB010000002.1, read on the forward strand.
TTTAACTATTTGAATTGAGCTGCTTAAGCACCTACACGTTTGGGCACCCTTCCATTATATTCTCATTTATTCAACATGAATGTATATAATCTGTGATATGTTTAAAGACTTCCTGGATGTTTATTGGACCAACGTTATTTAACCTATGTGACATAAACAAAATACAGATATCTTAATTAAAATAGGCTATTACCTTACTTAAGAAATGTATAATAAACTTAAAAAATAACTTTGGTGAGTTAATTAAAACTCTTTGCACTCCGACATATTTCTTTAGCCTTTTCACCTTAATGCAGTTTTCAGTAATAACCTTGTTGAGTATTGGTTTGAGTGAAGTAATAACACAACTAATATCAAACCAAACCATTCAAAATTTACATATTGTCTTGGAAATAAATGAGTTGTTCATAAATAATTAATTACACTAAAGAAACAACTAGTTTTTACATTGGGAAAAATTACAACTACGTTGTAGTTAAAGTCTAAAATTCCTCAGCCAGAAATACAGCACAAACAACACAATAAGCTTGACAAAGTATTTTCGAAAAATTAAATACTTTTTAAAGAAGCAACTAATATTTATTTTTGAATGAAAACAATGGGGTTTTTATGGCCCAAAAATTGGGCTGATTTAGGAATGTTGCATTAGATGAAACCAATTTCATGATGTGAAGCTGTTTCAGCTTAATTAACAAATGGATGGAAGAATATGAATCATAACCAAACTTCCAAGAACATAGTTGTTTTTTTAGTTTTAATTATTTGGAGATAATATCAAATGGCGTGGGGAAACAATACTGTTTCCCATTTTTTATAACACTGTTCGAAAAAATAAAAAAGTTTAAAAGATTTTTGATCACCTGAATCCTTAGACATAAAAACATTTTAAAGCAATGGCTTAAATTTACCTTTAATGCACAACAACTTCAACAGGAACAGGGGGGTCGAGCTGCAAAAACGAGACATCTTCTCCTTTTATTCACATCTCAGTCCGACTGCAGTCTGTGAAGGATTCACTTGACGATACTGAACTTTATTTCCCGGAGATAACAGGTGGACTTTAAAACCACCCGGCATGCAACTAGCAACCATAAAACACCCCCATTAGAGAGCTTACATCCATAGATTGCACAAGAGAAGTGCTTGAACATGCTGGAGGTGAATATAACAAACATATTAGGTGCTAAGGTTGAAATTTATTAAAGGAAATGTTGAAGTGAAAAAACTAAAGGATTGTGATCCAAAAACTAGTTCTACAAAATAGATCTGGTTTTCTTTGACAAACTTCAGCGCCTTGGTGATGAGATTGAGTCCGTACATTTCGGAAAAAAAAATATTTTCATAAATTAAATCAATAATCTTTAATCTCCCATAGAATGTTCTTGGTTTATTCTGCGATTAGAACGTTTTTTTGAAGGACGTTCTTTTCACTCGAGACTTTAACGTTCTCCACGCGGTTAAGGCCACAATTACTCATACATCCGACATTTAGGTTTACAGTAACCTTTACATTTTACTAACAAGGCTTAATCTGACAATAAGGTTTTAGAGAGGCCAAACAAGAGTCCACTTAAATCCTATAGACAATCTGTGAAGGGAGATCAAGATTAGGGTGATGACATAGAGGATTTCCAGCTGCAAAGATAAAGTTTGAAAATACAAACTGAAAAATGCAATACGCTTGTCTGCAATGTTTTAAAAGGTAAATGTTCATTTGTCTCTTATTGCTTTTTAAATGAACCAAACAATTGACCATTTTTTCTGTAAAAATATAACATTGCGATAAAAGCAAACTAACTGATTTCAACAATTCATTGATCAATGATTTAGTTAAAATTGGCCTTTTTCCCCCCCACTTACTGGTATATGGTCAGATTCCCTTCAAATTACGTGACTTTGATGTTCTTCTCTACTTCCACTTTTTCTTCTGTGCACCTCGACGTTGCTTTCAGGGAAATCTTCTGTTAAAATAGTAAGAATCTGTATCTGGAATGATGGGTTACATGTAATCATAACAGCAGAGCCAGCCAACTGTTTGCCAATAAGTGCACTGTAACCACAAACACAAAGAAGTCCTGCTTTCAAAGTGTGCAAATAATAACACGAGTCCCTTAAATGACATGTCAACACCAGAAGTTGGAGGATTCGATAAAATCTGTTGTTTTCGGACAAAACCTACGAAATACATGTCACATCTTCCTCTTTAATATTGAGGTTCCCCCAAAAAACTCACTGTTTAACATCTAAAACTTTCCCTCGGCCATCTGGTGGAGGATTGACGTCCTACATATATGAATCAAAATCAACATTATTTGTCAAAGTTGTGCTCTAAAACGAAATTTGACTTTAGGCAAATCCATAAACATGAGGGGGGAAAAATAAGAACTTCGCAGCTAATTTTATTTTGTAAGAAAAAAGAAAACAATTGTGATAGTATTATTGAGCTCGATTTATTTCACAGCAGAATAGCTGACTATACCCAGGTTGTAACCTGTTTATCAGTCTGGGGGAAGAAACTGTCACTGCGGCTGCTGGTCTTTGCAAACAGTGCTGTTTGTGTCCAGTCCGTTCACTATCTAAGAACTATGTAAAGATGGTTTGTGTAAGTAAAAAATTAAAAACATATTTACTTTCCTTTAGACTTTGTTTCAATGTTTCCACCTAATGGTTTGTTATTGATGCCATGTACTTTATGAAGTGCACCAGTTCCTCCAACAGCAAAAAAGCCTCACAACATTCTACGCTATCTGGCTTTTTTTTGTTTCTTTTGAAGTAATTGCTTCTTCCTTGTTGAGTGGCCTTTCAGTCCATCTTGGTACAAGTGCCTCTAAAGCTAATGACAGTCTCACCAGCTTCAGCAGCATCTTCACAAGGATCTTGGCTTTTGTTCCGGGTTTTATTTCAACATTTCCCACCAGAACATGTTAATCTCTGGGACCAGAAAAACCGTCTCCTTCATGAACTCTATGATGAACATTTTCATCATGTCTATACATACGTTTATTCATTTAAAAAAAGGAAAGCAGCTTTAGAGGGACATTAATGACCATTTTGAACAACCCAAATTTAAATGCACACAATAACAGCTGAGAATCATTTCCATTGATTGTTCCACTGCCAGATGGTACAAGAACTGAATAACTCATGATGTTTCCTGATATCTCTGATGTTTTTATTTCGACTTGCCAATAAAGAAAGCAGGTGTGGCATTGAAAACAGACCAGCTGCGCCTCCAATGAATCACAAGTTTCCGAAGCCATGACAGCTTCATCCAAATGTCCCCTGAATGTTTAAAAAAGACAGTAATCATTCTGTGTGTAAACTTGACTAATCTAGAATACAGTCATAAATAAACGTCTGGCATTCTTTCTGTCATTATTGTGACATTATGCAAATTAATTTAGTCTATTGACACTAGGGGATTCTAAAGATTAAAACGGCAGATCTACGGCTTTTTAAGGAAAACATTTTTTTAAATCGGTTTTGTATTATGTTAGACAAGAACCCATTTGTCAATTGTGGATCTAAGTTATAAATCAAAAGTAAATACAGGCTGTCTAATTTATATCACACCAGGCACTGTTGAAAGTTTTTCAACCAGACGAAACTGACACTCTCGTTGCATTAATATGGGTAAGTAACCCATTTAAGTTCCTTTAACTACTCAAAAAACAAATAAAAAAATGACCACATAACTTGTCTTACTATCTTAGACTGTCCCAAGACCCAGAGTTTGAAAATCTTCTACTTTTGTCAAACTTCATATTTGATTGTTCACCCTACTTCTAAAGAGAGTTCATAGACATGATTTGACTTTGGTATTCTAGTTTTATCTAGATATAACATATCAAAAAGTTTTGTTTTAATTGACCAGAAAACAACAGAAGTTTGGTCTGATTTCACTTCAGACAGTATAGAAAACATCTATTATTTCATTCTGTGTACGTAAATTTCTAGTTTTAACCGAACTACTATGACTACAACACAATCTGTTAGAATGCTGGGGTCTATTTTAACAAAATCCAATGTCATTTCAAGAAAACAATCATCATTTAATTATCAGGAACAGAAAACAATATTTAAGAATTACATTAGAAAAAAACTAATCTTTATTTTTTAATTAATGATCTTCCATCACAGGAGTTCAAGTGTTTTCTAATGACAAGAAAACATGATGTTCACCTTCTTAAAAAACTAATATCAAGGGTTTTCCCCCATATTCTAAACAGCATTTGAAATCAGCTGAAAGAATCCATTCAATCAAATCTAGTTATTTTTAAATGATAATTCTTGGATCTATAGTGTCAAACAATTATAGTTAGGGGTTAGTTTTAGTCCTTTAAAGCTGATTAAAGAATAAAACGATCTGTTGGTCACTGTTGGTCTTGCAATACATTTAGCACCATTTCAAAAGGTTTTACCATCAGCCTAAATGGGAAGTTTGTTCTTTTAGAGAACTGGGGTTCAAACAGTCCAGAGCAAAAAGCACAGCTAAGTCCAGCTGCTTTTGTTATTTCAGTAGCCTTCATTATCCCAGGTCACCTCATAGTCGGGGTACTGATGCTTCACTTTCTCCGTAGTCACCGCATGGTTCGCTCGTCCAAAACCCTGCGGCAAGAGGCCAACCATTAATCTCCCATAACGATAAAAAAGTAATAATAATTCAGTCAAGCTACCACACATCTGAGGTTTAATTCAGAGGGTTTCCACTTACGATGGAATATCCGTACACATGGATCTTCTTAGCGTTCGGATCATGTTTTATCCTGCCTCCTCCGATACACTCGCAGTCCAGCAGACCTCCTTCCTCCAGCTCAGCTGAAACCTTATCATAAATATCACCTGTGGCAAGTGTGTTAATAAGAAACATTTTAATATGCCTCAAACACGAACATTTGAGACAAAGAAAGTGAGGTTTGGGCTTCCTTAGGAGAATGTCTTTCCGTGCACAGTTATTATGCAACTATTTGAAATTTTTTTAGATGTTTTTGCAATCCTTTTGAATCCTTGCAACCAAACGTTTGATGGTTCATGACAGACATGTTATCAAAGTCAGTTATTCACTTTTTTTAATCTCCTTATATTTCTCTGAAGAAAAGAGGCTGCTTATTAATAAGGTGATGATCTGCCTAGGCCACATATAAACGACCCCTGCTAGCCTAAATCCATTAAGCATTGAATTTTATTCTTACATCTGAAAATTATTTTAAAAACATTAAAAAAATAACAAAAACTATTAAATTACAATATGCTTGGTTTATAAACATTATTCAGGATAATATATATATTTATAGGGGAGCGACATGGAGTCTAAACCTATAATTATAATAAAATAACGACCTAAAAATTGGAATGCAAAAAATTAAGATTATTTTTGTTTTAATACATTTACAAATAAAAAAATGGTTATAATCGATATAATAGTTTATACGGAGGATATATGGCGGGACTCCACCGGAAGTAGAAACCCCAGCTGGGCTTTCAGTTTCCGGTCAGCTACACTAAATCTCACCGTGGAACTCGGCCCAGCCGTATCCTCGCACTATATCTACCTCCGAGTCGTCTCCTTCCTCTCGGCTGTGAACCCGAATCAGGACGTATTTAAAAACCCCAGAAGGGTCGATGTCTGTCTGCGGTATGTTGGCCATGACAGCCGCCGCTTTGGTCTGGGAACACATTTCCGAAACTCCGCAACAGCAAACCGGAAGCTCGGACCTTCTGCTCCAACTCCAGCCCCTGCTGCTCTGCGAAGAAAACCCCGGTGGCTGCTGGGATTTTTTATGAACGTTACCTCGTTTTATGAAGAAATAATAATTCTCTGGCAAAACAATTTCCTCCGGGATCATTAAAGTCTATCTTATCTTATCTTATCTTAATATTTAACCTGTACCGCCGCCATGATGCTATTACCGGAAACGGGTTCATTTCCGCTTTAGGCTTTCAAAGTAAAACGACTGAAACCTTTTAAACGTTACTAAAGTCATGCAAAGCACAAAATCACCTTATTCTGAAAAGCGGACGGATGTGGATTGGAAGCTGCTGAAGGTTTGAAAATACGTTGATAAATATTGGTGTTTTAAAAAAAATAGTATTGTTTTTAATGAAATCTTTTTCGGATTAATTTTTATTTAAATTCAGCTTTTCATGAAAACTTGCTTATATGTAATAAACATTGTTTTTCTGTTATGAAGCAAACCTTAGCAGTTAGTTTCTGTTAGTATGTTTACCTTTAATGTACTCAAGTTACTTTAACTCAAATCAACTATAAACTATATGTGTTTATTTAAGCTAGGCTTCTTCATATCCTTTGTACCAACAGTGATTAGTGTCTAAAATGTTCGAATATCAAACTTTTAGACTACAAAAGACTAAAAAACATGTAATTAATTGGAGGTTGAGCAGTAATCCTAAACATTGCTGTTTCATGTAAGCCCTAGTTACACCACTAGGGGTCACTAGGGTGTTCAGGTATTTTTGTATACAGTAGGAACTTTTGTTCAGATATCTAGGAGTTTGTGGATAATGTTGATTAAATTCTTAGATAACACTTTTTTGTATAAAAATATAAGTGATATCATGGGTTTTATTCTTATTCTTATGTATGTTAAGTATATTCCTGCACCTAATGCAGCTCCTGCCAAATCCTGGGATCTATAAACAAACATCTTATCCATTTTATTCTTATAGAAACAGATATTCTACCACTTTTTGTTGGTGTTTTAAAAAAAAAGCATTTCATGCACGGTATTTTTTCATAAATGTTTTCATCCACACAACATGGGAAGTAAGTTTGCACCCATCTTTAAACGGTAGATGTTCAACCAGCTCATTTTTAATAAAACCAACCCCAAACTGTAGCTCACCTATGTCATGTTTAGCTCTTTGCCCGTTACTGATGCACCCATGGGTTCATCCATCTAGTGTATAAAGAGTCACTCTCATTTAATCCCTAAAACATTTTAAAAAAATCTGTTTTTAGATATTTTTTATACCGTTGTAGATGCTCCAGCTTATAGGTCTGGTTCAAACTTCCTTGTTTTGACCATTTCTCAGAGCTCTGACCATCTTGTACTTCTAGGTACTCCTGGTAGTTTGCAGGTATGCAATGTTAAAACTGGAAGATAAAAATACCTGGTGGGATCGCTCTGATTCTTCTCAGATCTTGGCGGATAATTTGGGTATTTTTTGGAACCCTGTTGCCTGCTTGCAATCAAACCTTTGATGGTTCTCTAATTATAATCTACCTTTCAGATGCAACATCCTTCTGACCGACTTCTGCTCAATTTTCACTTTTAAAAGGCAGTAATTCTCTTTATTTCATTTTTGCCTGAAGAAAAGAAGTTGCCTAATAAGTATGCTGTCTCAAAATAAGGTATCCACCTCCCTAGGCCACATTCTCCCTCACAAGATAATACTTTATTCATCCCCACAAGGAAATTACAGAACATAACAACTACACAGATAAAAATCACCTGATAACTTAAATCCATTAAGCAATTAAGTTTACCCTTTACTGGCATTTATTTAAGTTGACATTAAACAATAAAAATAAATACATTTTGATGAACATCCGGAAAACAAGATATGCTTGATGATGGTTGCTTTTTTTTTTAACAGCATTTAGGAAAGTAGATATTTTTAAAGAAGAGCATGATGGAATCTAAAATTGCGAATATCTCAAAAAATTTTTTTCTTGTGAGGGTCAAATTCGCATTATATAACAATAATAACTTGGCCTTTGAAAGCAATTAAAAATATTTTCAAGCCGGGTTTTGAAATAAAAGTAGCAGTGCAGTTTTAAAACCGTTATTTATTACGTTTATATACAATAATAACTGGTCCCGATCATCCTCATTCAAAATCTTAAGAGAGGTAGAAATTAACAGTAATGGTCAGAACAATTTTTGTATTTATCAAACAGAGAATTTCTCAAACAAACTTTATGAATTCCTACATGGATTTTCTACACTTTACACACGTGAGAAAAAAGAGCAGCAAAATTTTATATGCGCTTATTAAAACAGCAATGTTTTTTGGTTGTTAGATTTTTAGTCCTATCAATTATTATTTTCCTAATATAACACATACAAACTCATCTGCTGCAGGTTTCTCGACATAGCAGCTTTGAATAAAAAAAAGTGCTGAATGTATCAAAGGACATTTGCTATGATGTAATCAGCAAATATGGTTCGTTGATACATTAACAGACCAACAGAGAGTGAGAAGTTTCAGGTTTAAAATGTTTTGGAAACAATAATTTATTTCTTTTGAAAATATTTAATTCCTTTATTTCTGGCAGCAACTTTCCTTTGTTACAAATATTCTCTCCAGTTTCGGATGCCGTACAACTGAAATAATGTTTTCTTACTTTTGGACATCTGTTATTACACTTAACCATGGCAACAAATTGGTAAACAACTGGATCAGCTGAAATATGCCTGATATAATACCTCGACGGCAGCCATGACTCCCAAATGTTTAAAAAAGGTGGCAATGTGGAAGCTCAGTAAAAGCAAAGAGGACGGAGAAAAGCAGGAAGTTTAAACCATATATTCCATCTGTTATTAATGTGAAATTAATAGCTAGCAAGCTGTGGAATCTCTGGAGTTTGACTGGTCTCAGAGGCGTATTTATATCTGCAGTAACACAGACAGCTACAAGAGATCATCCGTTCACGAACCTTGGAATCTACAGCAAATCTTTGAAGAAACTTTGACAATTAGTTACAACGACAATTACTTTCCCTTTGGGATTAATAAAATATATTTGAATTTGAATTGAATTCAGTGGCTTTATTCATTCATTTGAGATGTGGGTGTTAGCTACTCCGGTGGCACTAGGGTGTATTTGGAGTTTAAACTATTAAAGCGGGCAGTTATAAGCATATTTAGATATCATATACCTGATGTCACGCTTTTTCTGCATGCACCTAGATCCGATGAAGAGCTGACTGGACACACGGCCTTTTACTTCTTAATCCCACATCTGTGAAATTCAGAGAAGTTTACAAGTCATTTCTTCTATGCGTGAGTCAATATTCTGGTCTCAGGGGCATGTGAACAGAAACATCCAATGTGAAAACTCCCCTGTAAAATTTGCGTGATGTAAGTCGCATGAAAAAACAAATGTATACATGCGATTTCCATTTCTACACAAGTTTCCACATGTGTTCTTTCACCTTTACAGATGACAAAAATGCATGATCACGTCCGAATGGAACTCAATCTCATGAGTACAGCATTTGTTCACATGTGAATAATGTAAACCTGAATTTGGTTTTGAATTTCATGGAATACTAAAATTTAATTGGCATTTTAAAGAAGAACAACACCAACCAACTTCTTCGTTTTAAACTTAGGGCACGGTTGGGTACCAATAACGCACATAAAACTAGTTTAGGAATTGACAAATCCGATGTTTAGTTTCTGTAATAGCCCTGAAATAAAATTTGTGAGAAAAAATACAAAAAAAAAGAACAGTTTGACGAGTGGATGCAAACTTTAGAGCAGAGCTGCACTTCAAAGCAGATTATGGTTATACACTTAAGTTGCAGGAAGGAGACATGATGCAAAATACACAAAACCACATAATCCAAATGTCCTACGCGTTTTTAGTCTTCTTCAACGGCCTGGTTGCCGTGGCTGCACCTAGATGGTGCCTTCGTCACCTCCTTTCTTCATCCGGGCTCGAGCTCGGAGCAGAAGGAAAACAGAGACTAGGAGGAGGGCGATGAAGAGAAAGAGGAGCGTCCCCCACGCTCCGAGGGTGAGAGTCTTCCTCACCCCGGCGCTTTCTGCAGGCAGCAGATTGCTCAAAACCAGCATGTAGCCCAGAGCCCAGCCCACCGACGCGTCCCCCGCCTGCACAAACAAACAAAACACGGACGTTTGAGGCCATATCGTCTGAAAAACACTGTAAGGTGTGGTGCTGAGCAATTTATCGCCAATATACCATCCTTATAATATTAGTGTGGCACTTCACAAAGGTCTGTTTGAAGTGCAATAATTGTTGGGTAGTATATTTTACGATTTCTAAAGTTGTATATTCACAAAATGTCGCAAAAAAAAGGTAACATTATAAATTTGTGTACTGCTTTGGAGCGAATCAGACGCTGATGTACTGCATGGCAGTAGTAAACTGGAAGTGGAAGATGTTCCCTACATCCGAACCTATTCGGTATGTCAAATGTTGCCATCTTTTTCAACCACTCCTTCAAACGTCAAAATGCAAATGAAAAAAAGTTGATGGAAACACAGCTATAGAGCAGGAAGCATGTATTTGAAAGAAAGGGAAAGTAGAAAACAGGACATATTGCATTATTTAGATAAAATATCGATTTTTTTTTTTTTTTAAACATCCTGCAGTTCCACTCATGTTTTTTTTCTCACTTGTTTACCTTCTTCTTAAAGGAAATGTAAGGAAATGTTGTATTATCAAAGCCGTATCCTTTCAGCAGCAGGCCATTTATAAACACAGAGGACGCGCAGTAGTCCTGCAAGCGAGCCTTGTCTGCTGCCGCCAGGGTCATCATCTGCAATCAAAAAAGGCACCGTTGAGTTTCCAGACGCCGCTCACCTTCCTCGCCGTTTCTGCTTGAGCCGTTTCTACCTGACTGTAGCTCATGCTGCACAGCATCTTGCTGGCCTCCTCCAGCCGCTGCGGGCTGCTGACTGTGACTCCGGTGGTTTTCTGCAGGAACGAGTGAATGTAGAAAAACGCAGAGAACGCCTGGTGATGAAAGAAGAGGGCAGAGGTGATAAAAGAAATGGGTTAAATCAAAGCACACAAAATATGACTCGCAATGTTTTACTGTGCACCTAAGGGCTGAACACAGCTTACTTAAGATCCACAAGGAGCTGCATATTTTTCTAGACTTACACGGCTGAATGGTCCCTTCATCTCATTTTAATACACGTCTACATAATGCATGCACCTTAGTTCATTTTTAATTTGCAGCTTGAGGGCTAATAGCATCCTACTTCTCCACAGAGATAAGTCCTTCCCAATTATCCTGCCAGGCACATTACATGTGTATGTTTGCTTGTTGCCTGGTAACCGATCTATGTAATAAAATAAGAACGGACGAGGTCTTTAAAACGGTAATTACAAAAAAAATGAACAACACTATTTTCAGGTACACAAACAAAGCTGACAATAAGTCTTTTGACCCACATGTATTTCAGAGCAAATCAATGGAAATAGGGCGATCCGGGTGATCCATCAACATATCAAGAGGTCACACTTCGTGGTATTCTTCGAATAAGACTTTATGGTGTTGAAAAATAGATTCTCAAGAGATTTCCAGAGTCTCTAGAAGAATAACAAAACCCAGAGGTTTGTACCAAACAGTTGGCTCGAGGTGCTTTTCCACATATTCACTCCTATTTTTAACGCCAGTGTCACATGGTGAGCTTGTTGGGTGCAAAGTACATAAGGGGCAGTAAAGGTATGAACTGAAAACACTGTTATGATATGTTACATTAAAAGAAGCAGGTGCAAGAAGATGAATATACTAACATATATGTACAACGCAGAGAGGTATGAAATGACTTTAATACATGGTTAGATGGATGTTTCTGAAATGTTTCATCTAGAACTGCAGTCACACTTTCTTGCTTGACAAGTTTGCGGAGATAATAAAATGCGAGGGAATTAAGCATCAGGCCCTGTCATGTTTTATGTATGTTTTGAATAGTGCATGTATATTGGGATCAAGGATGTGAAAAGCTGAGTGTTCGGTTTTGTCAAGATTGGGTTAGTTACTTTCGCCAAAAAGGTCAGACCTTGTCTGTTTTTCGTTCTTTTTTGGTTATTATTTTATGATAAACTGATTTCCTAAAAAAACATGTATTTTATTCCTGTTTGAAGGCCGCCTAGTACTAAGAATAGTGTTATCCAAAATAACCAATAACTGGGTTATGCTGTTGGTTTCACCTTCAGTTTCAAGCATCCAACACTCTGATGTAAACTATCTACATAGATCTAATGTTAGGTCATGCTATTGTTGAATTAAACCTGATGTGACAATATTTTTCATATGTGTGCAAACGTGTGCAGTAAGACGATGCTGGAGCAGTATTTTTCAATGTTTCTTGTGTTTGCATAAAAGTGAAAAAAAAACGTAGATTTGAAATACTGTGACAGTGTGTTTAGAGGTTTAACAAACTATAAATCAATTCCAAACAACCAATTTGCTTGTGGATCGCATCTAATAGTCTGTATGGTTTCCTGCTGAGCTCAAGATTCTGTTATTTGCTTTCTTTCTGTAATGTTTATCATTTAACATTCAAACTCTGACTGTAAAAAATGAGCAGCTTTAGGAAAGTAGCTATCTGGTGTATTTTTACAGCTAACTTGAAGAAAGAGCAGAGAAATTTGAAGCTACACATTACTAATCAAAACTTTAATGAAGCAAAACTATTTTTCTTAACTTAGAGATATGATATGAAAAATAAAATCTTAATTATGTTATACAAATAAAAAATGTTTTCAAACATTATTTCCAGTTCTATGCTAGCATAACAATCTTTCCTGTGTCTCACCATGAAGCTGCCGGTGATATTCGGTTGGAAGACTCTGTCAAACGAACACCGCGAGAAGGGACAGTAGTCCAAGGAGAACAGTCTGGACACGTTGCCCAAGCAATGCTCGTAATGTCCGCTGCCTTGCAATGTCAAACTGCTCTGAGGGTTGTAGGGGTCAGGTCTGTCCTTCACGGTGCAGGGCGAGTTGAAGATTTTGCCCATTTTCAGTGTCTTGTTGAAGTCTGCAGGATAGCAGGGATGAGTGACCAGCTGAGAGAAACCCTGAGACTGAAAGACACAAACAGAGCAGACATCTTCCTTGAGTGTGCATAACTTATTAGTATTGCAACAACGTCTAACTACAACATGGCAAATGTTGAAAATTCAGACTTAACTCTGAAGATACTAAAGGTAACTAAAGGTGAAATGAGTAGGAGGCTGTGAAAGGTAGACGATAATATACCGCTGCTGTATCTCATATTGTCCGCAAGGAGATCCTGCCAAAAACATCCAAATGATTTTCAAAATAATACTGGGATGCATTAAAAATCATAAACATGACTTGACAGCAGAAGCATGAATTTAATGAGGAGACTTAAGACTGAATTTTTTTGGATTTCTTTTTGTTTTTTTGTACAATTATTCCGTCTTGTTTTGGATGCTGTGCAGCCGGCAGGAGTATTGCAGTTTTTTTTTGTGAAGTGGGAACGGTGGCGTCATCTTTCAGGTTTTGTGATGATTAGTGGCTCAAAATCTTAAAATATACCTGAACCAGAGCCTCAAATACCAGAAGAGTTAAAATAATGTTTCATGGATGCAGAGTGGGAAAAAAAGGAGAGAGAGAGGTAGGAAGTTCGAAGTATCTGTTATATCAATCATATTAGCAAAAGATCCCCTACTCAAAAACATCATTCAAAAAAATTCAAATCAAAACTGTTAACATGTTCAAAGTTATTTAGATCTATGAAAAGAGTCTAAAAAAAAACGTTTACTGTACCTGTTCACAAAATTTAATAGAATGACCATGTTGTAAGTTTGAGTGTTTTCAAACCTAAGAACTTTGTATTAAATGTCTAGCATGGTGGTGGCAGCAGCATGGTCTGGGGTTGTAATAATGAAGGAGTCCCAAACTCTTGCAGTTTACGTCAAATCACGAATTGAATATCTGGACCACATCAGTCCAAGGTGGAGTCAGGCCCTTCACTATCTCTGATTGGTTTAAACCATCACATGGAGTTAAAACGTGTGTTATTAAACCACAATGGTACCGCACTGAGAAATTAGGTGGCATTTAAGTTGGACTGCGTAACAAAAAAGAAACAGTGACAGTTTATTGAGTGTAGGATTCCCACCTTCACAACGTGAGCCAGCAGTCTCTTTAAAAGCTGGTCCTGGCCGTAGCAAAGGAAGCTGTGGGTGTACAGGGAGTAGTCATGGCCATAAAGACGCAGCGTCATCCCATCTCGTTGGTCCTCCACATGCTGCCGACTTATGAATGTTATCTGCGTGGACGCTCCGCCAAAATCAAGCGCTCCCACCGTTGACCTGCCGGGGCTGATCCAATGCCCAATAAACCCGTACTGAAAAACAACCAACGTGAAACCAATATGTAATTTCACAATGTTCTTTTCTGGGGACAATATTTCTACATCAGTCGTCATCATGCTTCAAATCTCCTTACATGCATGTGAAGTATGAGGGATTGATTTAAAATCAACGACAAGACGCAAACTATCATTTCTGTGTGCAGATTTCGAAAGAGGAAATGCTGCAAGTCAATGACTTGATGCAATCTGCTGGGTTTCCTTAGAGTAGAAACGTTTTAATGTTATTTGTTTATGATGTCGTTCTGATTTTAATGAAATTATTTTCTTGTAAAGTGCCTTGAGAGAACATGTGTGGGGCCGTTTATGACAACAACTATAATTGTTTCTCTCAAACAACACAACAGACTCACCGAAATTGTGCACATTTACTATTAAAATAGCACACACACACACACACACATCCAATTTTTCTCTCACACACATAAAAAGGTGACTTACTCACACTTACAACCCTAAAATCGTGCATATATACAATACAAATAGCGCAAACACATCAAAGGTTTCTCTTTCCCACTCACACACATTCACAAAACTAAAATTGTATGTCTATAATTTTACAATTGTCCTAAGCGACATCCCATAGGGTGTTGTAAATCGACATTATATAAATGAACGGAATCTTGTATCTGGAATCAGGAGATACCTTGATGAAGTTCTCTAAGAGATAGTTGACAGTGACCCAGCCGTACGCTCCCTCCTCTTGTCCGCTCAATATGACGGCTCCACGATAGTTGAAATGATAAGACTTGATCTTTTGGCCCACCTCCTCCAAAATTTGACTGGATTGCTTTGGATTGGAAATACTGAAAGAAAAATCACATTTCACAACAACTTTACTGCTTAACATAGTTTAAAATAATAACAGCAACAAGAACGTCAAATAATAAAAAGTTCTACTATTGCAGGAGTTTTTTTTTTAATGAGACGACATTTGGACATATTTTTGTGTTACATTTGTAGCTTCTCCAGTTTTAACGTTCAACAATACTGAAATAATCATAAGAACTAAAAGAATAATTTTTTTTTCTTCAAAAATCTGAATTCATAAATATTACTGTACAGTAGGGATATGCGATATGAGTTTAAATTTTATCACAATATCTTTCACTAATGAAATAAAATTCAAGATTATTGTAAAACATACCAATGTAAACAAGACTTCTTTAGGGCAGCAGTTATGTAAAGAACTGTGATTTCTGTCACTCAACCGCAGAAAGTGGCTGCATTTAATCATATTAATTCATCAATGCCCTAATGGAAAAAAAAAAAAACTAATTTTACGAGTTTTCAAACATCCTTAATCGTAATTTATCATGGCGGTAATAGATCATAGATCTTTTCTTGTAAAATAAATTTATCAAGATAATGATGAATAGTACAAAAAATGCAAATGCTACTGTACAATTGTTTAAGAAATTGCATTTTTAGATTAAAAGAAATTGGCATTCAGATGAAAACAGCAGGAATGCCTTTAAAATGTGAAAAGACTGCATAAATAACATTACAAGATGTAAACATTTATCGTGTTTGTTGGAAGCAGTGATGCTTAAAGTTTAAAATCTTGTGGGAGGAAGGATCAGTTTTAAGGCCAATTTGTCCCACAGTGGAAAAAATGTCAGTGCAAGAGCACCAAAAGGATGGGAAATCAAAGAAAGTTGGTTTACATAAAGATAAACAAAAATCTGAATAAAAGAAAAAAATCTGTGCAGTAGGGGGAAAGTTTAACATAAACACTGTGCAGTTATAAAATAGCTGGTGTAGAGGAATGTACAACTGAGTTGGTTAATTCAAAAGAGGAGAAATGTGCATTAAACTAGTTTATATAAACAGATGTTACTTTAATGACTAAAACTTTCAAACTGTGAATATACCAGAACGTATATAAACATATAGGATCACCCGTTTACGCTCCTTTGTATGTCTAGTGTGCAGAAGCCTGTCCCACAAGCAGTAAATCCTGTTATTTTAACTAGAGTCTCTCCCTATCGCTGTAAACAGAGAATAACATCTCAAAGGTGTGGAGGACAAAACAAAGGACAACACTGACAGCCGGGTCATGCCGACACACACATAGTGACTCACTTCAGAAGCCTCATGCCGGCTGTGGCCCCCAGGTACACAGGCGTGCTCTGGTGTCTCTTTTTGGGAATGTCCTTAACCGCCTGATCCAGACACATCTCCAGACTCGCAGCTGCCTCTCCGTTTTGGCCGGCGTAACTGGAAATTCCTCCACCTTGGTGAGGAGCAGAGCAACATAAAAAACGGCTGATTACATCACCTCGTGTATTTCTAAAAAGCTGTGTGAGCTAGTGTTATATCTGTATTGTTGTGTCACTGCTAGGATCTGTTTACACCGACAGGGGAAATAATGGTGATGCGGTGGGATCAGTGGGGTCATTTTCAGGGCATTACTGATGACTGGGACATTTTAAAGCTGTAAAGCAATTAGAAAACTTTCCCTTACATTAGATGGGACACAAACATTTCTTGATCCAGCTCAATAAACATTCAAAGTTTAACAAAACAGACCAGCACCAACCTGCTAATATTTGCTTCAATAGTGTCTTGAAATGCCCTGTTCTCAATTGGTGCAGTACCAATGATATCATACATACTCATATTTTTCCAATCTCTTTATACAGGACACCAAACATTAGGAAAATGGCTTCTACCCAATGGGAAGGAGCAGAATAGAGTTCATTGATTAGAAATTTCAGACTAGAAGTAATAAATCAAGAAATAAAGAGGACTTTTAAACAGCATGTTATGCCTAAATCAGATCTGTCTAATAAATTAAAGCCTGTATTTCTGTAGCTAAAGCTAAAACAGGAATATTAGCATCTAGGGACAGTTTTTGTTTTCCCCCCCCCCTAACGTTTCAACACAGAATCGTTGTTGCAGTTGGATCCATCTCCCATGTGAGGTAGTCAAATACCTGACTGGCATTTAACATGCAAAGTACTGGTTCTAGTGGACAACGGGCTGATACTTACCTGCAACAGAGCATTCGCTGTGCTGGGTGACTACACCGGTGCCATTTTGCTTATCTGAAGGCCACTTGTAAATATACAAAGATGTGTGTGAGGAACCGGCATCCAGGACAATGCCATACTGCAGGGGATAAAAACAATGACATATAATAAAACATAGAGATGGATAAGATTGCTAAACAATACATTTCTACCAATATAAACTTAACCTGTACATACTTTTTTAGACTTACAATCAAATTTTGGGCTCTGGCTTTAAGTATAGAACATAATAAAACTACATGGATGGATAAAAGAATCGGTGAAATGAAAAATAGATGGATTCAATGAAAGTAAACTAAAGTCAGAATATTTAATGAAGATGTTACACTTTCTCCTCTACTTTCATATCTTTTACATAAAGAAGAGCATTAAAGAACAAAAAGCAAGTCTGGGGTATTCATGTTTTAAAGATTTAAAGATGTGGTCTAAGACAACTTTAAAGCCCCACAAGGATATTATTAACTGGCCTAAAGAAAATCAGTTCTTGGAGGTGAAATCTGAGGTTAAAATTGATTGATTTTCAATGATTACGCCATTTTCAATCAAATAGAGCCTCTAAGACCTGTGAAGAAACACATTAATGCAAAAAATAAGAATCAAACAATCCAAACAGTCTTTTTTTCTGAATACATGTACAGTTACGCCATATTCAGAATTTAAAACACAAGCATTCAGAAACCCTAAAACAGTTACAAGTGTACCAGGATGTGCGTATAACCCCATGTTCTTTCTCCAAATAGTGTCTCATTTCTCTTGTGCAGTGAGCTGTAGCAACCTACTTACTGAAAACACAGCGAGCTTTCACATTCCGCTTTGTCCTTTCACTTCTCAGGGACAAAAAGTTGTGTTTCCTAGGAAATTGTAAGAAAATCCTTTTTGTTTTGCTTTTTTTCCCGCATTTGTGGGTGGGCAGTCTGACTAATAGAGCAGTTTTAATTAACCTTTAAAAAAGGAACCATGGAATTACAATCTGTTTGCACAATTAAGAGAGAATAATGAAACCTGGATCTCAAAGAAAAAGTTTAAATAAGTTTTGTTAATTCAGTTAGTTATGTATTACCTTGGCCTCAGATTCGCTGGTAAGGTTTTGAATATTGCCCTTCGTCTAACCAAGTTAACTGACATTTATCAGTGTTTCTATAATGTCACAAAAATATGTAATCGATAAAGGTTTTGTTGCAGCAGTAAAACGACACACAGGCCACACCTGAAATGAGTACTGACAAGGACGAGTGACTTTTAGCTATAATGGGGTATAATACAAATGAAAAAAACAAACTGTAAAATATGTAGTCCAGTCTTGAGGTGTTTAGAATGAAAAATACAAACACATTTAGTTTCATCAACTTGCTTTATCAGATTACTATATAATAATGTGAACAACAGATTTAAAAAAAACAGTTTTAATTATTTATCCTGCTGAAGTTTCTATATTTTACGAAATCATTCAAGATTACTGAAGAAGGATGAAAAGAAGATATTAACAAATCAGCTAAAGGATAGCAATGTGACTGAACATTAACTTTATACAAGTGGCAGAAAAGTATTTTTTATAATAAGCAATACTAACAAATATGCTAGCTATAATGGATAGAAAGGAGGCTTGACCTCAAAAAAACTGTTTTCTTTAACTTTTTTCTCTAACTGGTTAAAAGTCTTTGTTAATTTAAAATATAGTATTAGCACTAGAGCGCAGAACGTTAGCATTAACACTGAAGCACAGCAAGCTACTGCAGAAATGTCTCATTAGTTCTAAGACACAGCTAACTGCAACAGGAAACTAGTGTTAGCTCTTAACACAGCTATGTAGTACAAACATATAAAATTAACAGTGAAGTTCAGCAAACTGCTACACGAAGTTAGTATTAGTACTGACGCACAGCTAGCTGCTACAAGAAGTACACTAAACATTAACTTTGAAGCATAATAAATAACTACATCACCGCAACACAAGCTACTACAGAAAGTCAGTATTAGCACTGATACACACATAGCTGCAACAGGAAGGTAGCATTAGCACTGCAATTAGCTAATACAGAAAGCTAGTATCACAACAGCAGAATGTTTGTGTTGGCACTATAGTACACTTACAACTGTAGTATAGCTTTCTAAAGAGGAAGTCAGCATTAGCACAATTCCACAGCATTAGCAGTTAGCATTAGCAATAAATCATAGCAGGAAGAATGTGTTTGCACTGAAGTGCAGATGATTCCTACATGAATGTAGCACTAGCACTGCAGCACAGCTAGCTGCTAATTAAAGTTATCAGTAGCACAGAAGCAAAGCTAGTTAGTGCAGGACGTCAAGGCTAGCAGTGGTGAATAACTTCCACGGTATATTAAGTTAAAAATATTGCAGAACAAATTAAATGTGAACTACTTTTTTCAAGTTCTGCGAGTCCAGTCATGTGAATGTAGATCAGATGAACCATATCATACCCAGAAGCTATAGTCATTCAGTCTCTCTATGTCTTTTTTCCTGTCTAAGCTTTACTGAATAAAGGCCAAAAAAACATTAAAAGTCTACAGTTATCCATTTTGCTATCACAACTTTTTTGACAAATGTTATCCTTCCACCAAACTTTCCATTAATATACTTAGAGACAGCCTTTAAAAAGCAGTCAGGTTCTTTAGCAACTGGCTGGACTTAAGTGTCAGTGACTTGTCAGTTAAACAACTGTAAAATCAGCACTCTTCCCTAGATGTTTAAATATCATTATAGATTCATATAACAACAAAAAGGCTGGAAGTTTGTTATCCTTATTTTTAATGTTCCACCTCTTAGCTCTTATTTATACTAATAACTCCAAAGGTCAAATGTTGAAAGCGTTCATCGAGAATTTAAAAAGCTGAAGTTTTCAAAGTAAACTACTAAAAAACAATCAAATTGTTTTTGTGTGTAATGTGCATGCTGAATATTCCATAAACTACTCCCATCATAACTTCCCACCACTGACTTTCCAGATATCTAACGGGGAGTTCAAAACTATACAGAGGCTTCTGTGTATTCTTTCCCACCTTCATTTGTTTAAAACCTGCCACTGCTTTGCTCTGGGCTACCCACCGGCTGAGCCAT
>JAVLVB010000002.1:688811-732726 GCA_032876305.1 Orestias chungarensis
ACATTATAAAACATCTATAAAACATACCTGTTGTTGTTGTTTTTTTTTTTTTTTTTTTGTTTTTTTTACCGTTGTGTCCATGGTGACTCAACTATGCCATTTACATTTATTTTCCAACATTGATAAAGATAAAGAATTGTCTTTTGTTACAGCAGCGTAGAAAAGTACCACTGAATTTTCTTCTTACTATTACATGCGAAAACACAGAATTTGTTACATTTTGCTGGGAGTTTAACCAGAACTGTTTGTTTTTGGTCAGATTAGACAGAAGCATCCCAGTCAGTTTGATTTAAGATAGAGGATAATTCTATGAAAAGCCACTGAATTATCATTGTTAAGCAAGGAAGCGGATCTCTGAATATTTTCTCCTTTCTCCTTATTATGCCCTGTACGAATGAATCGTTTAGCTAATGACGAAAAACATAAGGCTTAATTAAAACAGCAGGGACGCGATTAACTTTTTTCCAAGGCCATCTCAGTCCCATACAAACCTAAACAAGCTTTTGGGTTAACCTTAACATTAGGCTTCGTTCAAGTTGCAGGTCTGGATGCTCAGAACAGTTTACAGAAGCGAAATGTTCACGTTATTAACAATGGACGCCGCCGTCTCTGGATGGATTTTAAAGTTGTTGAGCAATGGGAGTCGACCGTATCGTCACAAGATCAAAAGGAAGCTGAGGAAGAAGAAAGCTAAACTTGGCACTGCTTGCTTCAGACATTGTTTACGTGTCACATTCTGCCCTGTTGGCTGTGGTGTGTGAGGTCTCCCACTTCTCTGCAGCACCTCCTATCAGCTCCAACCTTCCACACCTGCTCAGCCTCAGCTGCAGCTCATCACTGCTCGTCAGCCAGTCAGCTTTTAAGCAGCAGTGTTTCCTTCATTCAGTGCCAGATTGTCGTTGCAGCATGCACTTCATTCCAGCATTGATTCTTGGTTAAAATTCTTGGTTTTGACTCCAGCTTGCCTCTGACCACGCCTTCTCGTCTCTGCCCCCGACCTTGTGCCCGTCCACGACAAGCCTTTTGTCTGTCCCCTTCGGATTTTGTTTGTTCGACTGATACCCGACCAAAGCGCTTACCAGCCTGCCCGCTTCCTGTTGGTGTCTGGAGCTTACCAAGGCCTGTTTTCTGCTGTCAGGTGAATTATCAGCTTGTTGCCAACGCTGTGAGGACTCACCAGTCTCCTCGTTTCCTGTTGATGCCTGGAGTTAACCAAAGACTATTTCCTGCTGCCAGTTGAATCACCTGCTTGTTGCTACGCCTTAAATAAAGTACTTTAAACTCTACCTGACGTTGTACTGCACTTGGGTCCTAAAACCAGTTCCTTGACATTACGTCCAGATTTTCCACGTCTGGCTTCTTGTGGTGCAGAGTTATGAAGCAAGACGATAATTAATGACGTGAAAGCGTTGAAAACTATGAGATATTATGCGATTTTATCACATATTAAAGTGGCAAAAATCGGATTGTTTTTCGAGGGGTGAAAAGATCAGAATCAGTGCGTAAAATGCAAGTTCAGAACACTTAGAAAGAAATCTGCCAATACTGGTTGCACTCCAAACAGACCTTTGGGACATGCATATTGCGCACTTATATCGTGAAATGGACATATTGGTAACAAATTGTGCAGATGTAGTTCAACCCCAGTGTCCTTGGTCTAAAAACTTCTACCAGTACCGGCCATTTACCTTCCCTGTTGTTTGTGCATCTTTTTCTACGAGGCACTTTTTCGTTTCACTAAACTTTTGATGAATATGTCAAGACAAAGCCTGGCTCTAAGCAACCCCGTTCTTTTGTAATTACCTCGACTGTGTGGTTTGACATGTTTGTTTTTTATTATTTTGTATTTTTTGAAAGTTTTATTAGTTGTAAGCTATGATGATGCACATCAACAGAATAAAGCGCTTATAACATTGTTAGTTTCAGTTTTCTTTCCTGACTCCTTGATTATTTTCTAATTTACTTGCACATTAGGATTGTTTGCATATTTCTGTTTTTTCATTTACCCCAAATTCTCAAATTAATAATTTTTCACATCCAGATTATGAGACCTTTGTCATTCCCCAATCTCCAGCAACAACAAAAATAATCTTTATACTGGTAATAAAGCTTTTTCGGAGTATGAATTGCTATTATTTTTAGTAGTAAGTAAATTTCTTCCTCCAACAAGTGAGTTCATGTCCTGGTGGTGCAATAACTCCTCCAGGGAAACCGGTTAATAAGACAGGTGTGGAACACCTGAATCACTCACACACAGTTTCAACCAGAACCATAAACATGACTGTATAGTGATCAGACGTCTGAAAGCCTGATTCTCTTTGTCAGGGTTTGATTTCCCTATAATAGGGTCTTACCATGAAGCCAGGTGCGTCCTGGACGTCCTGGGAGGGAATGGTGAGCAGCAGGATGCCAACCAGTCCGACCAGCAGCAGCGTGATGGGGACCACGGGGAGAGCCATTAAGGCGAGCCTCCCAGCTCAGATCTGCGCCTCCTGGAAATAAGAGCGTCCACCGAACAGCGGAGAGGAGGGGATTCACCTGCGGACACCCTTGAAGTCTCGGTTTCAGGAGCAGCAAGCGGAAGCAGCTCCAGGGAAACCGGAGCCAGTCGTTCAGCAATGCTTTGTTTCTCCCTGGAGCTGCAAACGAACACGGAGCTGCTGCTGCTTTACATTCAGGGGAGGAGCGACTGCACGGCTCCATGCAGGATCCACCAACTGCAGCAGGTTCACCTTTGAGTCCTCGTTAGGTTTAAGATAACAGGACATTAAGGACTGACCGGGGTTCCCATGTTCACAGGCTGGGCTTCCCCGTGTGACGTCAATGCCCATAAATGGTCCTGGTGGTCGCTTCAGGCTCATAAGGAAAACCAACAGAACCAAAACTGAACACAATATAAACTGCTGCTCATGCTTAAAGACATAAACGTACTGTTGATGCTTCTGAATTATTACAGGAGCAATATTAGATTAAAAAAAAGAACATTTATTACTATAAGGAGATAGGAAACCCATTAAAACCCATTAAATACATCTCAGTTCTTTAAAGGAGCTCCTGTTTCAACTTCAATACCTTTCTTGTTGAACTTAGGACATCATTTGGTTTAATTACATAAAAAACGTGTTATTACAAGATAAGAACTAGAAATAAATCATTAAAATGAAAATCTTCATATATAGATAAAGATAAAACATATATAAGGGAAAATTTCTTGCTCAAAGAGACACTGCTCCTGTCTTTATCGTCCAGCTCTGCTAGTCTAACGCTCCCACACTTGAAGATTATGACCGGTTAATATATGTGTACTTTTATTGATTACAACATAATAAAAACGAGAAACGCGATGGGAACCAGAGACACTAAAGGAGCAAAACTACTGAGGAGCTAAACTAATAAGACTACTACTAAAGAAGGATGCAAGGGAAACCAGAGACTACAAAGAAGCAACAAACCATGAGGAAATAACTAAGACTCAAACCGGAAGACTGATGGAGGAGAGAGAGAGAGAGAGAACCAGCACAGAGAATAAAGGAGCAGGGGGAATAGGCTTACAGGGAGACAATCTAGCGGTGAATGAAAGAATGAATGAAGCTGATATGCTGAGGAGCAGGAGGTGGAGCAGTGGAGAACATGATTAGATGATTAGGGACAGATGTGAATGAATGATGATGAAGGAACTGAAGGAAAACACAGAGAGGAAGAGAGACAGAGCAGGGGGAACTGGAGAACACAGAAATAACAGAATAACTACCAACAATACGAATAATAATAATCATAATAAATACAACAAGATAACTACAACAAACTGAACAGAACCAAAACACAGACCATGACAATGGCAACAAAAATACAAATTTAAACTTATACAGAGCAACATTGTGAAAATGTCTTATTTAGTTTTTTGATATTAATAATAATAATACTAAGAATTTATAGGCAGTTGCTTTAACATGTTGCTTCACATCCCACACAACAAGCTAACAGATGAAATCTGTAAATATTTGAGACTCACTTTTAGCATTAGCAGCTCTCTATAAATAACTCTACTCCAGGAGTATGACAAAAACTTTTCTATAAATGCTAATAACTGCCTAGTTTAATAGTTCAAACACCAAATATGTTTATTTGTATGCATTTAGCAGGGGCTTTTATCCAAAGCGCATTAGAAAGTAGACACAACGTTAAATTTTTATTAACATGATGATAAACTATCTAGAGAAAAATCCTAAATCAGAGTCAGTGGTGACAGTGAAGAGATAGAGGGAAGTACAGAGAGAGTAGTAGAGGGGGTATAGAGGTCTGGGTAAGAGTAAGGATAGGAGACACTCTAAGAAGAGGTGGATCTTCAAGAGTTTCTTGAAGACAGACAGGGACGCTGCCGTTCTAGTGGCGCTTGGTAGATCATTCCACTATCTTGGAACAGCACAAGAAAACAGTCTGAATTGTCTTAAGCGTGGTGCAGGCACAGCTAGACGACAATCCATTGATGACCAAACTGACCGAGCTGTGACATAAGCTGTTGCTGTGACATAAGCCGTACCCTTAAGCACTGTAGGCTAGCGTCAGGGACATGAATTTGATATGGGCAGCCAGGGGTAACCAATTAAACTCAATGAACATTCAATGGTCATCATTTTCTCTATGCTGTTTGGGGTTAATCCAATCAGCATGTAGGAAAATTTATTGTGCTAATTTCTTGGCTACTTTCAAATATCAGTGCTGTCAAAGATCTTTTTTTCTTTCTGTTTTGTTTTTTTGGTGATTCAGGTTTCAAAGTTGAATTTTAAGACAACATAGTAAAAAACCTACAAATAATTAGGAGACAGATCAAACAGAAAGAACTCAACCACAGGGGATATTTTTTGACATAACATCACTAGCAAAAACATGAATATAAAATTCTAGTCAAATCTCATATAAACTCATTTATTAATTGATATTTGCCCATTTTCATCTTTGGCTAATTGTTCGCTGTTTAAAGTTGGACGACAGGATCTTGGAGCACAGGGCCTCCTTCAGGATCCTGTTTTTGTGTTACATAATTGGTTAGTAGGGTTTTCTCACCAGAAACCTGTAACAAAAACACCACCTTTATTTTGGTGTTAAAATTTTAAATACCTTATCTTCTTTAATATTGCCAGTTATGTCGTATTCACTGAACCTAAACGATTTTACAGCTGCCTGAATGTTTGGACCAGACTAATACAAACTTAAAAAAAATGCATAAAAAATAAAGAAATACAGTATAGAATAGATAAAGTGTTTTTTGAAATACAAAGCCCCCTAAAATGAGTGGAATTAAAGCGGTAGATAGTTGTTTTTTCTTGCTGGTAGTAAAGACGGACATAATAGGTGCTAGTGCTAAGTTAGCTAAGCCTAGCCAAGTTCTTGGAGAAGGGTTGGGTATAGATGTGGACTCAAAAATGCATTGCAATGAATTGTTTTCCTAACTTAATATGGAAAAACCCTGTGATAAGAACATTCAAAGCAATACGGCAATGCAACAGCTCATGTCATAGTCGATTTAAAAAAAAGATGATCACATTTTTTCCCCTTTTTGCATGACGAACAAATAAACTGAAAGCTGCAACTAAAAGTGAGGCTTTCATGTTCTCTTTCATCACAGCTCAAGTTTTTACTTTAGTTTAACAAATCACATCTGCAGCATGCCAACATACAACATATGTCCAAATCCAAAATGACCGCACCACATGCACAGCACGGCATTACAAATATAGGTTTTTAAGGTTATATATGATCATTGCAATACAAGGAATTAATTATACATTTTTTTGGTTTACTTGCTGTTATTTCTTCAAAATATAAAAAGAAATATGACTAAAGTTAAATTTCTACTGGTCTGTTTTTGAGTGAAGGTGCTTGCATGGTTTTCACACCCTGAAATGAAGCTTATATGATTTCCTTTTCCAAATTAAAGTGGCTATAATTACTGCAGCTTGTAAAACAAAAAAACTTTGTACAGTAACAACATGCAATGTGTGACCTTTGGTATTGCCTTTGCAGACGCTCAACTGTTTATTGTAAATGCCCTCGTCTTGATAAGTTCCCTTATTTCCACACTGGAATGTTGATGGTAAATATCTACAGGCACTTCTAAGGAAATAATATCAGTGATTTATGCTTCCCAGACAACATTAACCTCTTATTGTTTTCGTCTGTTTTCACACGCTGAGCAGGACAATGACACAGTCTTCTTAAGCCGGTTCAGCGCATTACTCAGTAATCCTGTCTAAGTCTTAGGAAATCACAACACTGTACTGTCATGCACATCTGTCATGCCACCTTCACTGTAGGAGATTTTCCGCGGCGGGTCGACCGAGCTTCAATGTTTTCATTTGGCTTTTATCACAGTGGGGATGAGGGACTTCAGGAGCTTCTTTGAACCTTGGTTTCTTTTTTGTTTCCCCTTCTCAATTCAAAGCTGTTAAAATCATTGTCTGATGTTTTAAATATGCATTTTTACAATATGTTCAACACCTTCAACACCTTTCAGTTAGTTTTGGTTACAAATGTAAAGTGATCAGCACAAAAACGTTTGAAACCAGACGTTAACATAAACTGGTTTTCCAGATATGCTTTCAGGCATTTAAGGCCGACCCAGGTTGCAGGTGAGAACAGCAGACATGCTATGGAGTGAAGATAAGGGTATTAAAATAAAGTATTTAAGTTACAAACTCAGGGAGACACAAAGGAGCTAGAGAGGCAGAAACTATTTAAAGGAAGGATCCAGCAGTAAGGGAATGTAACCAAGGAGCTGAAATATTTTGGAGATATGATTGTGGCATGGCAACCAGGAGAGGACAAAAGAAAACAAAAAACAGATTATAAGCAGGGAATGAGGAACGGCTGAAAAAAATAATGGGAAACAGGAGAGGAGTAAAGAAAAAATGCTGATACATGAAAACCAAACAAGAAATGCACAAATTATACAAAGAGGAGCAAAGTGAAACCCAAAGATAGTAGATCAAATTCCCAAAAAATAAAAAAAATCAACTATGAGACTAGTGTAGCTTGTTAGTATCCAACCTGTCACAGCAAGACAGAAACAAAGTATGATCTGACAAGGCGGTAAAGAAACTGACTGGCTCTTAACTGCTGGAAAGGTGATTGAGTAACATCAGGATCAAGTGAGAGCAATCAGTGAAAATATAATACACCTGAGTGAGAATCTGAATATAGGAGCTATGGGAAAAAATAAAGATAAACGGAGTAGGATAGAATAAGGACAACCGCTAATACGAATGTAAAAAACAAAAATCCACATTAGAGACATTTAAGATTCAATAAAACAAAGAACCTAACACTTCTGGATGGCTGCGAGGGACAAAAACTGAAACTTAAATGTAGCTAAAATGATACAAATACAGAAGCAAAGTGACAATCACAACTCAAATACTTGAATGAATATAACTGATGGATTTATACTGAAATTACACCTGAGCTACTCCTGATTGGAGTTTGAAGGTTCACCCGGCGGATGAGTGGGTTCTCTTTGGGTACTGGCTTTCTCCCAAAGTAAAAAAAAAAAACCTGGTCATTCCTCTATATGTTCCTCCTTTGGCCTAAAATACATCAAGCTTTTACTTTCAACCGCTTCAAGTATTTCTACAAACAATTAACTCTTCTTTAGTGCAGTCATTGAGTCCGTATAACATAGCAGGTTAAAAAACTTCTTTATCAGATCAGGGCTACAAAATTTGCCTTTAGCAAAAGCCTTTAAAGTCAAGATTTCTTGCTTCTGACAGGAAATAAAACAGGCGTTTCCCAAGTAAAATCAATGCTTTTTTTTTTTAAATGGGACTTTATATTTGTCTTCAATTTAATTGGACATCGTGTAATACATTTACAATTTAGGTCACCACTATTCTTATTTTCTGTTTTACATATTTCCCTAAGGGAGAAAGTTGCATTAATCTTCACATAAATCTTGCAGTAAAAAAAACAAAACACGTTAGACTTGGCAATGTTGGCGTATTTTATTTACAGCAGTAAAAACATGATAATTTAAAGCAAATTCACTGGAAAATGTAGGGAAAAAAAGCAAGCCGATTTCTCTGTAAGGGCTTTCTTGTGCATGTTTGTACAAGTTTGTGAGTCAGTACATGCCTCCGTTACAAAACTCCAGTAAGTTTACAGCTGTTCTGTCAGACATTCCCAGCTGCAGTCGCAACACAAGTGCAGTTTAGCCTCACCTATTTACATTTCCTTCAATTTAAGTGCTTCTTCACACAGCTCAGCTAACTGTGCATATTGATATCAAGATTCCAGAAACAAACAAAAGCACTCTATTATGTTAATAATACAAACGCATGCAGGGGCTTAGATGAGGCGTTGACAAGCATCTCGACTTCACTATAATGTAAGCTAAAATTATTTAATAGGGTATAAATTTGCATTTCTGAGTGATACGTTTGGGGTTTTGCTGTAGTTCCTTGGTAAACAGCTCATCTTAATTAAGGAGACCCCTCAGTATAAAGTGCAATGAAATGCCAGATGTCATATGGGTACCAGCTTATACACAGCAGATGTTTCTCATCTCCAGAAAATGGGAAACGGCCCGTTTTTGCAACTAACCAAGACGTGCATTAAGGTTTCAGCTCACTCTGGTCTTTCCATGCAAAAGTTCTCTGAGGTTTTGCACGAGAGGCCGAGCGCTGGTTGGCTGAAAAACATGGCCCTTTGATGCAACCCCTTTCAAAGCTGGAAACGAGAAAGGCTGCAGCTGCAGGAGAGAGGATGAGAGCGGACGTTTAAGCATGAAAACAAACTAATTTGAAATTGATTGGACTTATACCGTTTCCTTCTATAGGTTTATATATTTACATGTATTTTTTTTCAAGTAAGGTAAAACTAAGTAGTGGAAGCTTTTGTTATAACGTTTGGAAATAACTGCCTTTGGCAAATAAGTGCAAACATTGAGAATTTTCCTATAAATTGCATTAATCATTACCATCGTTTAGATACATAAAGCTTCTACATTTTCATAAACAAGCACACACATGCTGTCATTTTTACCAGAAGACATAAAAAGGCCATATGCTCGTTTTAAGTGCTATTATTCCCAATAAAACATCCAAAAACATTTAAAGTGTCGATAAAAACTCATAATTCCTATTGAAAAATAATTAATCTCTAGCACTTTTTTAATATATATTGCACTGTAGTTTGTTAGGAAACACTTGATTTTTCTGATCTATTTTAATCCTAATTGGAAGAAAATTATTTCCACCAGAAACCATTTTCACCTTAAAATTAAAGAAATTATATATCTGGTCTTTTAAAAGCTTTGCAGGTGCTTAAGAAATTGATCCAAAGAAAAAAAATATAACATCAAACATTAAGCATATGTGAGTTAAAGGACAAAACAAGGCTAAGTAAGTCAAGGTAACAATATACAGAAGAAAAAGTTTGTATATGTGGGTATGATGGATTCTTCTGTGCATGCTTAGCGATCCTAAAAACATCTAAGACCAGTTAGATAATCCTGGTTTTTTTTGTTTGCTTTTTTTTAAAGGTGCAAAGTTTAGTGTCATCAGTCGCATCTTCAGCAGAGGTTTTCTTTCAGAGCTCTGCAGACATCAACTGTGAAGGGAAACATGGAGTCTTCTCCTTCAGATTCATCTCCTCCCACATCGTCTTAAATCCTCTCTCCTTCGTGAACGGACCTCAGCGTCGTTCTCTTTTCTTTCACTCTCTCAGTCTCTCTTTTTTCTTTTTCTTTTTTTTACACCACGGTGCTGACAGACGGGTCAGACAAGTTGAGTTGGCCCGTGCCGTCAGTGGGTGGGAACTGCTGCAAAGGTGAAGAAAATAATGGAAGCAAAAGATGACGAGAAACACATAAAAGGTAGTCATTTAGTGAGAAAAGGGAAGGATTTAGCTCATTGTTGATAATACTGTAGCAAAAGAAAACTCTAACCCCCCCTCAGGTAGAATTACACTGGCTTGCAGGGATTTTGTGTGACAGACCAACACAAGGGGGAAGAATCGATGTAACGAAGTATTTTATTGCAAATAAAACTAGAAAAGTGTGGCATGCACTCAGATTCCCCTTCTTTAACTGTAAAACATGTAAGTCCAATCAAGTGCTACAAATCACCTCCATAAAATCATCGTTGAAACTTTCAATTCCTTCAATCATTCAGTCACTCAATCAATCAAGTATTTAATCAATTTAGCACAAGTGCAATCCTATGAAGAGATGAACGTTCTTGCCGAACTTGTAGACCTGGCTAGGAGGTTATTCATGGTTAATAAGGAGGCTCAAATTGGAGAATCTTTCCAAAGATCAAATATGGCAAAAAAGCCTCACAAAATATCAGAGCAAACATGGAAAAATGTGCTTTAGGCCAATCAAAGAAGGGCAGGATGACATTTTCTAAACTCTTCAAGGCTAAAAATATTCACCTAATTACGGATTATGCTGTGGAAAATAAGTCTAAAACAAATTCACAGACAATTTGCCTATTTGCAGATTTTATTCGTTGTTATCTAGAACATACTAAGGAAAATAAGGAAAGGAAATCAGTCAAAAGTTGAAATATCTAGGTATAATGCCGCCTCCCTCCTCAACACCACGACTGAAACTGATGGTGAATGAGTGGAAGCCTTCCATACATGTGCAGGTAAATTCTGCAGATAGGGCCAATTGAGTGGTTTAGTTTGTAGCCAAACAAGTTCGGATTTTTAAGTTATTTTCTTACCATTATGTTTTGAAAATAAACATTTAACCAGGCAAAAGAGGACTGTCAAGTCTAAGGTTGAGCTGAATATGTTCCATTTTTCCCCCTCTATAAGTAAAACCAGGAAGCCATCATTTTATTGCCATTAAATAAGCTAATGTAAAAGAATCAGAATGCTTTAACATTGCCCACGATCTGATCTCCAGTTAAGAGAGGTTACAATGGATTTTTTTTGTCATGCAGAAAAGTTATGCCATGATCGCTGAAGCTCTCGCTAATTATGTATACAACACATTTGCTCGAGTGCAAAACGAAACCAACAGCAACTCAGAAAGTCACAGTAACAAACCCCATCTAATCTCACACTATGCTATAAGTTTTACTCAGCTCCAAGTAGGATGGTTAAAATTACTATAAGACATTACTATAGCTACATGTTTAATTTGGCTAATACTTGTTTTAACAGTAACTCAACTGGTCATGCCACAGCAGAACACTGAACTCCACCCTACTAATCTCAGTATACACAAACATTTGATAAAGTGAGTGCAGCACTTGCAATACTAACCCTCATACTGGGACGCAATTTCTTTACAAGGACTGGAAAACTTAGGATCAAATTAGGGCAAATCCTTAAAGAAAAGCTGTTTTTAAAATACATAAGACAGATGTGGAGCTTCTCTCTCCATTAGGACAATCAGAGCTGCGACATATGAGCTCTTGCCAACTGCCTAGTCAAAGTCCAGAGTTATCCAACTGGTAAAATGTGACAAAACTAGCAAAAAAAGGCAACTACTTTACAATACATATATGAGCATGCCACAGATTTCTTATTTTATGGTTAAATATAGCTTTCCTTACAAACTGCAGTTATGCAATGCTTTGTGTTGGTCTACCTCATAAAGTTCCAATAAAACTCGACAAAGGTTGTGATTATAATGTGACATAATGTTTTGAAGGTTTAAGGGGTATCAATATTCTTACAAGACACTGTAATAACACAGTTTTCTTTTCAGCCATTGGATTTTGCCTGAGATGGGTTATAGTCAGGAGAAGAGAAGAGGCTGGACAACAGCAACTTTTAACGCATCATTTATCTTTTATCCTCCCGCACAGGAGTGGGAGATCATTTACTCCAATAGACCAAACACACTTGTGCTCACGTTATTTGTTTGCATTTTTGCAGAAAAGGCAGCGTCTCTAATTTGAGCAGTTGAGGAAAAGCAGATTAATTATTGAAAGATTTCAAAGTGCTGTTGGGTTAGACTCTTGCGTCTAGTCCTTCCTTAAATGCTCTTATATTGTAGCATCATACAAAGCTGAGAGGGGAAACAAGATCCCATCGTCTTCTATGGAAGTATTAAAACATTTTCTGTGGAGTTTTGTCTTGTTTTGGAGCAAAGTAAGTATAGGAAAACCGCCAAACACAAACTTGACCGTAATCCCAATCGTCACATTCATTGTTCAGGAAAATAAATGTTATTTGCAGGTTAACAGCAAAACTGGTTAAGTAAATGAGGGAAGGTGTGCCCGTCTCATGGGTAATTATTATTATTCCTATTCAAGCGCTGATCAAGCTGCTTTAATGCGTCTTACCTTGAACTAATGACGGCTACATATTTTATCGATTTATCTTATAATGCTGCTAACATGCTAACAGAAAGAGAAACATCCACACTGATTAAACAGTACTGTGCAAACATCAGAAAGCACCCAGAGTTTCTACTCTTGATCATCTTGATCAACAGCATTTCAGGTCTTTTGTTTTTTTTTCGGAATCCTGAAACCTTTTTTGTTTTTCAAACTTCATTATAGGTTTTACACTCAGCAGGAATCCATCCATCTTTCCTACCATTCTAGTTTATCTCTCTATCCTTTTTATGTACATCCATCATCCGCCATCAGTTTTCTGTGTGTTCATCCATCCATTACTCTCCATTCATTGATAATGTCAATGTCTGAGAGTCACATCTTTTAGAAATAGGGGGAAGAAATCCAGAAGTCCCAACACAGGAACCAATATTCATACCCCTCGTCAATTAATCTTGTACTATAGAAGCGTTTATTTTAGCTTACTTTCCTGAGTCCGACAATTTAGCATTATTTATGTTTTAAGGTTCATACTTTGAGATTACAAGCCTTTTTTTCTAAACTAACAATTATCGACTTTTTTTAACAAATATATCTTAGGTTATTAATCTTTTACAATGATGTCATAGCCACACATGAAAAACTTTAGGAGGTTTCAAGAATATTTAACAAATATGAATTTTATAAATAAAAGATTGACTTTTGCACAGTGCTGCATTTTTGTTTTAATCTGCAAAAGTCAGCGTGAATGGTCCTCATCCTCTTGAACCACAAGTTGCATCATCATATATTGGTTACAGCCCCCATTTGATTTCCTTAAACCATTGAAATCCTTGTTTTTTTTTTGTAGGAGCGAAACCCCATTGTGGTCAAGTGGACCAGTAAAAGGAAGATACTTTACTGACATCACAAGCACAGGTAAGGCTTATAGGGCCTCTTATTCCATAGGACAATCTACACACTGTTTCTACTGTTACTACTGCTACAACAATTAAAGGAATTGCATGCTTGCAGAGGAAGAGAGGAGCGGTGTGGCATGTGGGTGAGGGACACTGACACTCAAGTCCATTGATATCCATTAATATAAAAAAATAAGAACATTTATATAAAATCAAAAATAATGGTCAAAGACTGAAGATGGTTGATTTTTATATTAGTAGAGCTTTTGTGAAATTTAACTACATCCTACTTAATTTTTAACTCATAGGCATTTTGTCCCAAACAGCGCTCCAGAGTCAACCATTCAAACTTTAAACAGACAAATTAAAAATGGAGTTTCAAATCTTCTTTCCTCGCGAGAAAACAAACTTGTAGGAAACTGCTAAGGAAGATTAAAAAGTTGTTTGCTTCAGTTCATAAACAGCCATAAAACAGTATCAGGATCAGAAAAAGAAGTAAAACCAGTTTAAAATAGACCAAAATAACCACTTTCTTAGATTCCTAACAACTTCAAGTAGATAATATATTAAACAAGTGCCTTGATAAACATCCAAAATACAATGTCACGGTAAAAACCTTTGTGCTTTAGTTTATCTTTTTGATAAAAATAATTTGTAAATTGGAGAAGCTCCATTTGACTACAGTGTCAATGCTGTATCACTTGAAGCTTGTTCCGCACAACTCCCGAAACTCAAAGAGCCAAGATTTCAGGCTCAACTGTGAAGAAATGCAAAAAACGTAAAACTTTCATTTTGTCATGCATATGCTTTTGGTGAAAATGGTCACTCATTCACTATATAGTGCAATATAGCATTAGTCATCCATTTTGTAAGAGGTAGTAAAAGCCATTACTGTAATTTTTCGCCAATTGTGCAGCGGATTAGAACTTAATTTGCTGGTACACTAAAAGCAGTCTTTGTCGTTCACAAAATACCACGGCCTATCAAACGCATAACCTTTTCAATTTTCATGTTAGCAATCGGAAACGCTCCAGTTCAAACAGATTTTTTAAAATGTTTTATATAGTAGTCTTATATTTGTTACATGGTACAATACATGTACTGGTAGAGAGATAGTTTAATGTACTATGAAATGCAGTGCTGCCTGAGCCAACAGTAAACATTAGCATTTTAGTGCAAACGTTATTATGCTAAAACCTAATCGTCTACATGGCCCTTTTTAAACTTATTGTATTAAATCCACTGTAGACAATACAGAAGTCTTGCCCTGAATCATTGACTAAGTTCAGTGCAAAGCACCCTTATTTAGCACAATAAATCATAAATCTTCAATCGTATTGCTAATATGCTAATGCTAAAGTTTAACCGTATTTTTTTTACCTTGAATGTAGTGTTTTAAAAAGGTGTATTATTGTCAATAAATGTACCTAACACAAGCCGTGCACCGTATCAATTTTTAAGAATAGTTAAGCAGCGCTACCTGAGCCAACAAAGAGTAACATCAGCAAAGTAACGGGTAATGTTAGCATGCTAATTGGCAACAAGAAGTGTTTCACATGGTACAGTAAATGTACTTTGCAGAATTTATTAGGTGTAATGTGCTAGTTAAGCCGGCTAGGCATGTAAGTGTGGCAATGTTAGTGCTAGCATGCTAATGTAAAACAAACAATTGTCATTTTTTAAAGTGTTTTACCTAAACTTTGTTATATGAAACAGTATTTATAAAATTTTCACCTACATTTTTGAGTGTGCAGCTGTAAAACTGATGAGGTAGAAAATGATTTTCAGCTTTCACACATACAGTTTGAAAATAAGGACCAAGTGTGAAACTATCCAATTGATTTTAGCACATTTCTCCCCCTTTTTTCTTTGCGAAAGAACATTTGTATAAAAAAAGACCACAAGGTACCAAACAGAATTTACCACAGGATGTCAGGATGTAGGAATAAAGCACGTATAATACATTAGAAATTAGCATAGAAAATCTACTATAAAGATATCTGTGGCATCTGTAATAGTAGTGGTGACTATGTCAACAGAGCATAATGTTAGTTTTTTAAGGCTAATATTAACATTAATTACCTAAAGTCCAGTTAGACATCAAAAGTTCAACAGTGCCTAGAGTGTGGTTAGATTTATAAGACTGTGATGTACAGATATTAAGCACTACATTAGTTGAAATAAAATGTCAGGTAGGTTCTGTGGCAATAGCCAACCAAACCTCAATTTAGCCTGCCAAAGATCATGTTAGTCTATTTATGCTAATGTTTCCTACAAAATAACATAAAGCAGAAGCACAATAATCATCTGAAAGTGTAAATC
Source organism: Orestias chungarensis (assembly GCA_032876305.1). Classification (NCBI taxonomy): domain Eukaryota; kingdom Metazoa; phylum Chordata; class Actinopteri; order Cyprinodontiformes; family Cyprinodontidae; genus Orestias; species Orestias chungarensis. The sequence continues at coordinate 704,326 of JAVLVB010000002.1, forward strand.
GGCTTGTTGTCCTGTTAGTCTGTCCTAGATCACGTGATAATACAAATACCTAAACTAAAACATATGTACTCACTGACCAATAAAGGAATTGCTGGTGCTAAGGCAACACGTTTGTAGCTACCTCTAAGCTGCAACAATGTTTAACCCAAGAAGTTCATTGCCTCTATCATGTACCCTATCTGTCGATGTTGTACAATGAAACAAATTATTCTCAAGTCTCAGTACGACAGTTTATGTAAGTTATTATATGTTTTAGCCACAAAATACCATAAAAACTATGTCCTTCATGTGTTGATACCTCTGCAAAATGGAGCCATGGCACTTAAGGGTGGAAAGCAACCGGCTAAGTCTTTGCATTACTTTATCCTTTTAAGGTGAACAAAATATAGTGATTGAGTGACATTCACATTTCAAACATAGCTACAGTTCTAGGAAATGTACCAAAAAGTATTTAATGCTTGTCCTGTGAAAGAATGAGTCTGAGCATTCAAAAAATTTGTAGCATGATTACAAAAAATAAAAACACAAAATGGAGTGTCGTCTTCACCTGAAAATACAATTTGAAAGAGGCATGCACAGTTCAGACCACAAAGCAATTAAACAAGAATTGTGACAAAGTAAACATGAGAAATCAAAGGATTATCAATAAAAAAAAGAGTTTAATCCGGAAAATAGACATATTGTTAATTCAGATAACACGCTGGTTTTCTTCTTTGGAGGACTGGCCATCACAACTGCCTTAAATATGAATTTGTAAGAAAAACAAAACAAAACAAAAAAACAGGAAAACAACATAAAACTAAATTACAGAACACCAGTGCATGCTTGACAAAAACATAAGCAAAACCCAAATTGAGGAAAGTGCAGGGTTGGTTGCAAAGGTACTATGAATACACACAGGATCAAGCAGTCAAAATGACTCAACACAATCAGAAGAACAGACACACGCTCATATACAGCTCACACACTATAAGATCACCACGGTACAGGAGGAATACCTTTGCCATAATCCACATCATAAACAGAGTTAGGAAAGGGCAGCTTAAGACAAAACACTGCTTGCTGGCTTTTGTCGCCCCCCTCCTCTTGAAGACTTCACTGCTGCCAAAACCAACTTATTGGGAGGCTTTTCCTCCGAGATAACAGAACCCAGCTCCTAAACCTGGGCTGTCCTGACCTAGGATCCTTCACTCTTTGAGACTAGAGGAGCTGTAAACGCTACATGGTGATGGCTGATCAATGGCAAAAGGAACAGACACTTGGCAGAGGCTGCGCAGAGTTGTGTGGAAATGAGTGGGCTGAACATGGGACTTGTTTGGATATGGGGGATGTATGCAGAGAGGACAGAGAAGGAGAGAAGGTGAAAATAGAGACAGAAGAGGAGAAGAAAAAAAGAGGAGGAGGAGTAAACAAGTGGAGGTCGTTGATCCCTCGTCTCCTTACCGTGTCTTTGGAGGACCTACGTCTCTTGATGCTGGAAGCCAAGGTGGTACTGATGGACCTAAAAGAGGCTTTCGTTTTGGGGTCGGGCTCTGCTCTACCACTTTTCCTATCCTAAAATAAATATATTTAGAAACATTATTCATGTTCTAGGGCTGGGGTGACGACTGTGCCTTCCAGTCTCACCCAGTCGATCTATATCCATAACCAAAACCACTAGCACCCAACACCCCACTTAGGTTACCTTATTGTCTACTTATTTAAAAGGATCTTGTAGAACAAACACTAGAGCATTTAAAAAGGTAAACAAAAGTGAAAGGAGGGAGAAAGAAAAGGATAAAGATTGTTAGATGCGTGTGGAAATAGTCTTTTAGATTGATATGAGGGGGCTTTGCTAGCTCAGCAAAATCTCTCTGACTGCACAGGAAGGTGGAGTGGTCCTCTAAAAATGTGTTCAAACATTCACTCTACTCCTTGGAAATGCACTGGAATGAGTGATGACTAGAAAAGATGCCAGTGATTGTGGTACTTAAATTACTTAAACCATCTAAATGAATGACTGCACCCACGTGACCGTAGATTTGAAATGGGTTAAAGAAAATGCCGACACTAATAAACTTGTTACACACACACCTGTTAAAGGACCTGATAATTGTGATGAAAAGAAAATGTATCTTGATTAACATGGCAGAATATTCTTTACCTTCATTGTGTCATTGAATCTACAAAACTTAATTTTCCTTAAGCGAATACCTTAAGTGCTCTGCTTGTTTGGGTAGGAAGGTATCAGCAGGACACATCTTTACTTGGCAATGTCTGCTCCCTAAAAATGATCTTTCAGACTGTTGGATATATTTTGGCAAATCATGAGTTGATGGCGAGACATTCTCCTTATGAATTGTCTTCAAAATCTATCGCTTCATCAACTCAAACAAGTCATCTAGGTGTTTGTGTGATGTTCTCTTCCTGAAAACTTTACACCAAACATAATGGTACACACATCTTCCAACAATGTATACCATTGACTTGTTCAGTTCACAGGGCATTTTCCAAAAGCCTGGGGAATCTTCGAGATGGTTTTCCTTTTTTTTATTTTTTTTAATTACTGTGTCTGTATTGTTGTTGAATCATGAACTCTAAACTTAACAGAGTCAGGTGAGTACTGAAGTTTTAGATGCTATTCCGGGATCATCTATAACCCTTCTGGATGAGTCGTCGATACACTTTTGGCAGTGATTTCCGAAAGACGAACATTCTTAGCAAGGTTTATCACTTTTCCAGTTTTTTTCCCCCCCATTTTTTAATAACGGCTCTAATAGTGGTTAGCTGAGGACCCTAAAGCTTCAGGAAATGCTTTCCAACCCTTTCTAGACAGATAAATGTCAATTACTATGTTTCTCAGCCTTTCTACGAATGGTGATCTTGTGACCTACTTCCTGTTGTCAGACTGGTTCTATTTAACTAATTTCTTTAATTAACAGGTAAAGTGCCAACGGGTCCTGGGGATAACAAGTAAAATTAGATTCAGCTCCCCAAAAACTAAGTTATTGAAAGTTAATACCTGTGCAAATTTTCACATGTATGGTTGGCTGTTTTTTATCCTAACATGAAATAATGATTTATAAACTGCACTTTGGTTATTTTTCTCTGATACTAAAATATATGCATGATCTGTAACATTTAGCACACCAAAACACATCTTCTTATTAAGGTCTCTGCAAATCCCAAATTCTGAACAGTTTGGTCATGCTTGAAAATGCTACCATCTAGCCATGAGATGAAAACTGAGACTGGACCGGACCAATTTAAAGTCCTTAGTATATCTATTGAATGTGCAATCATTGTTTGCCCATCTGCTGGCTGATACCCTTGACAACAAGATTTACCAGAGGTTTTGTAAGACCTTGGTTTGGTGGCGCATTTTATAAAATCACAAAAACATGTCCTTTCCCAAGGTGTGTGCGTTTTAATAGTCCGTGCATCTAAATACTAATCTACACTTCGGCAAAAAATGTCATATTTTTTAAAGTTATATATGTAGAAAAGAAAACTTCGCTGCAATACTACAAGATGGAAAGCCAGTCTGGCGCCCTCCCTCCCTCAAACCATCAGAGTGCCCCACAGCTACTCTCACAATGACTGCATGGTTTGTGTGCAGAAAGGAAAACAAAAAAAGAACCAACTCATTAATATATTCTTACATCCTCAGTCTCTACAGAGGAAGAGGGCTGCATAGGGGGGAGAAAAGAAAAATTAAATAAATTTCCGTCCACCTGATCATTACTTTATAAAAGATCCTTAAGCGAAAGCCAAGGGAACCAAAATAAATTGAAAAAATAAAAATGGCGATTATCTATTTTAAAAAACTGATAGCAAAGCAAACATCCACATCCAAAGCCAGGCAGGTATATAAAAACTGTTTTGGATGCATATCAAAGAAGGAAAACAATAGCGACAAAAGTCAGTAACTTAAGCCCATTTAAAGTCATTATACCGTAAAGCGGTATAATGGAAATTCACCCCACACACAAAGGAATGTGATGGAGCATGACTGAAGTGAAATGGATGTCTCATGTTGCAGCAATCTCTTACTGCTTCTCTATAAAAGTGCAAATATAACCCTTAGCAGTTTTATACAAATAACTATAAGATGAAGTCGGGAAATGGTAGATAAAAGATGGTACTTCCTAAAAACAAAAAAAAAGCAATCTAAGATGGAATTAGATAAAAATAAAAGAAAAAGAGTATGTGGCGGTTAGCTGAGTAGCAGCAACGAGGGAGGCCCTTGGGGTTGGGCAGGGCAGTGTGGTGTGAATTTCAACATGCCAAAACGTTTCATGGATGGAGGGGGCATTATAAGGGAGGAAAACATAGAATAATTAAACAGTAAACAAATAGCTGGACAGATCAATTCCTGGCCAGCACTGGCCCCCGCAGAACATCCTCTTTCATCAGGTCACTTGGCTCTTTTTGTAACACCATCTCCCACTGCCAACCAGGACTTTTCTCTCGACCGCCTGACAACACATCAGGTGGTTAGCAGGTATAGATGAGATTGAGACGAACTTCACATTACTTGAGTATTGGAAGGCAAAGAGAGAACAAAATCTTTTTTTTTTTCCTGTTGAAAGATGAGACCTCATGTTGGTAAATTGTTATGCAAAGAATTCATTTTGCATCAGAAACAAACCAAAAAAATCAATGCCCAAGTGATGACAAGTCCCTTCATGTAACCTTTAGTTTCAATTATTTGTATTTCAAGCACGTGTGAGACCGCAGGAGTGCAGCCTGATGAGGTGCTGCGTGCGCACAGTCTCGGCCACGCTGGGCATGCTGAGCCATCAGATGAAGCGACGAATGGCACTTATACACAATATAAAGCCACCGCCTGTTTTGCGCTGGAAACGAAAGCAAACTGCCAAAGTCCAGCATTACTCCTCCGCTGTGATCATCACACAGTGGAGTTTGGTGGGTATTTTCAAAGTGAGGCTAGTTTCTGCTTTGTTCAGAGAGTGCACCTCTGGGTAAGACCTGCTCTAAAAGCGGAAGCGCCTCGTCGTAATAACTAAAAGTGATGTAAATCTTTAAAATGTTAAATAGTGTCCCATAGGGGTGAGTGATATGGATATAATATGTTGAACTATAATGATTAAAAAAAGTTAATATAAACACAAATTCTGCACTTGAAAAACAATAATTTAAAATTGTTTTTTTTTATTACACCACTAACATAAAGTGTGTTATAAAAAAAAATTTAACATTTTTTTTTTTTTTAAATGTACCAGCGCTCCAAAGGAACAAAGTGTTAGAAGAAAAAGAATATTTTGTGTAACTGTTAAATAGGACAAATTGTATGTATCACATTATTGATAAATGATACAATAATGCACCCCTAGTATCGATTATCAAAACTGTCATTGTTTTGTATGTTTTTGTATTTTATGTTAAAATATGTAAAAAGTTTTGGTTTATGTACACATTTAGTAAAGCTCTTAAGGCAACAATTAATAACTGTCAGCTTTGGTCGATTTTGGTGGCCCAGCGTTGACAAAAGCGGTAGTGTTTGTCTGTAGAAGACTGCATTTCCCATGACAACCGGCGCATAGCATCGTAAAATCCTGATCTCCTGGTCGCCTGCAGTTGGATTGAAGTACATTTCTGTGTGAAGGATGAATAGCGATAAAGTGATGAATCCAACTGTGGCTAAACAATGTCGTGTAATGATGTTGGAAATAAGAAACGTATGCCGTAAAGCAGTCAGCACATTTGTAGTTGTTTTGTGTGGCAGGGCTCCTGCCAACGTTCTTAGCTTTCTTTCGACTTTCGAACCCGTCATCAAGAGTCTCAGCCTACTAGCTGTTGAATAATTGCTTGTAGCTGTTAGCTTAATTTATTAATTGTTAGGTGTTTGAAGCCAGCTTGACTCAGTCTGTTGCAGCAATTTAAGTATTAGCTTGTTAGACTATTAGTTTTCTTCTTTTTAAGTATCTTTTAGCTTGACTCAATGTGAAGGACTGACTTTTTAACTGAGGTACTTGTGATCTTCCAAATAGCTGAAGTAGTCATTGAGTACTTAGGCCCAGTAAGTGTTGGCTAGATCATCAGCTGGAGTAGCTTTCATCTTGACTTTGAATTTAAGTAATTCCTATTAATATTAATGCTATTCAAGGTCTCTGTTACAGTTCTTAGCTTGATACTTTAATTGAGCACCTCTTAGTTTGACTCTCTTCAAGTGTAGCTGTTAGCTCCATTTTTAGATGGATTAGTAGGTTAGAGAGTAGTTGTTGGGGTTAAAGTAGGTTTTTCTACTAAATACTTCCAAATTAATGGACAGCTTCATCGGGGAACAGGGATTAAAAACATAGTGTGGTAATTGTGACAGTTTTTGTTCTTTGACATTTTAGTTACATCCACCAAAAAACACTTTTAATGGTGTTTGTGTTACTTCAGTTTAACAAGATGTTTTAAAATGAAGGATTTACCCACCACAACATATATATTAATTTTACTTTTCAGGTGGTGATTGTCTCAGTATACAGAAGGTTGCAACTTCATGTAGACATCACTGTGATAGAATAGAATTGAAAACTGATGAAACTCTTCCTTTCATTAGAATTAAAAACTCCCAATTGCATAAACTGAAGCTATATTTATATCTAAGGTATAGTAATATACCACAGTTTAATTTGTTTCCATTTATTTTGGAGGTTGCAGTCTTCTTTTTACATTTTTCCTTATATGTTTAGAGCAGCAAATATTTTACTTCAGTTATCTTTATCAGGTTTAGGGTAAGTAAGGAAATTAGTGCCATCTAGTGTTTGTAAATACATGTTGAAAGCTGCAGTTAAAAAGAGGGAAAACATTTTTAACCATTTGGTTTTGATTTCTGTGATTTAGATGAAAAGCCTATTAGTTTGACTTTTACTCTGTTAAATTGGCTCAGAATTTGATTATCCGTAAGTGGATTTCTAGCTAAGATAGCTTTGAGTTTGTGATTTAGTTTGAATGGTGCTGCCTCAATTATTAGCTTTAGCAGCAGCTAATTTGGTGTTTGTTAATTAGCTTCAAGTTAGAGGCTTCAGCTTCAATCTTAACTTGAGTAGGCGTCACTTCATTCTTAAAAATTGGGTCTTATTATTGAATGAAACGACTTTTTCCTTGACTAGTTGTTAGCCTAACTCCTCAACGTTTTACTCTCAAACTTGAGATTGTTATTGTCATGAGGCTCCTGGTAAGATATTGCCCGCTCATAACTAACCCCTACATCTAAACTTGGCAAAATAAATAAATATGTTTTTTGCATAACCGTCAATGTTTTTATTGAGTAATTGTTTTTTTAAAAAATGTTATTATTAAAATTTTAGAAATTAGCAAAGAATTTTGAACTAAAATACTTAAAACAATGGATAATTATAAGATAATCTTTTAATGTAGGGATAAACATACAAATTTAATACATGTGTACCAAACTATTCTTAAGAAGTAGATAAGATATACACATCATAAAGATCTACATCACTATTATGATAGGAAATAATTTTAGTGCCCTTAAATCATGCATTACAAGGGCACTTGAAAATTACATTCACAGATCTAGTCAGATGTGCACATTCTCTGATGTTACATTTATTTCTGAAGGCATCAGGGTACACAGTCATCCATAAAACTGTGTCTGCAGTAATATGTCAACCTGGCATAGTATAAGCACACCATTACATGTAAAAGAAAAAGGAGTCAAAATGATGCCAACGATGAGACTGCAGGTTGGTATGCTTGCTTTACTAAGGAAGGAGGAGAGCACATTAACTGCCGATCTTACATTATCCATCATCATGATTTGTGTCCTACATAAGCAAGTTGTCACTTTCAATTCCTATAAATTTGATCACAGAGAGTAATTAGTCCACCAAAATAGATTGTAAAATAACATTTATGCAAATCTAATTGAATTAGTTTGAATCTTCAGGGTCCCTCAGTGGTTTGTTTGCAAGATGTCAGAGCAATTATCGGTCTGTAGTCTCAGCTATGGGCTCCACAGTGACGGTCAATAAGCAACGTGATTCACCTCTCAGCTCAAAATATCAATGTTGTGCAGGCAGTTTAATGTGTCGTTCTCCTTTCTCAGTGATTAAATCTGCTTCATGTGCCTGAAACTCGTAAATCTAAATGAGGACACCAACAACAGCTGGATTTGTCAGTATGATGGTAGACGCCATTAAAAGAAATAAAACAGTGGCTTACGGACAGGCACTTACATCCATACTGTACCTTCCTCCGGCCCCTGCTGTCTCATTTCAGCAGGGACAAACACTGACAGACAACAGACAAGCTGCCAGGGCCTCACCACAACATCACAGTGTGAAAACCTGTACCTCCAAGTCATGAGTAAAGTTCAGGCACCTCACAGCTGCACTGATTGCACTGCGGTAAAGTTCCAAATCATTCTCTTGATTGGCCAAGTAAAGGAGCTTGCGGTTAATGCTTGATTATAGCTGAAATAAGTCCACACATTCTGACAGCTACAGTACTGTGAAAAAACCGTTGAGCCATGCTTTACTTCTTTCTTTAGATCCCAAAAAGCTATAATTTTCTTGCTAGTTGTTTTTTATCAATAGTTTTTTGTGCTGAAAATATTTGGAGGTTTGTACTTGGACTTTGCTTCTACAAATCTCAAGAATTATCTCAGCCTGTAACGACCTTGAACCCTCAGGAATCGGAATTGCCTCATCCACTAAGCAGGTTTCACTATTCTCACCTATCACTTTCAAAAGGTCAGAGTTAAATTTTCAACAAAAAAAAAAGAATCTGGTTAAGATTATAATATAATGTAACACAGTGTTTGTTAACTTCTGAACCCATTTTTAAATTGTGATTTAATCACAGAAATCAGACAGGATACAGGTGGAGAAAGAAGCTAGAATCTTAAGTGTTAAAGACTGAACCCAGTATAGCATGGTCAAGCACGAACACCCCTAGTTAAAGGTAGAGGGCTACAACCTTGACTTTTAACTGCGTCTGCCACAAACATTTCAAATGATTGAGAGAAGAGTGTAGAGTTTTTAGATACCAGAAATGGAGAAATGCTTAGGGACGTCAAGTTTTTGCACAGCACTGCACATGAATACTAAAAAAAAAAAAAATTATATCCAATCTTCTACCCTTCATTTTGAAATATTGCATGAACTGACCTTTTAAGAGTGTGGTGCACTGCAAAGCCTCAAGCATGATAGTGTTTTTTTGCACGCTGCAACACTGCATTTAATGGTTACAGTCACTAAAACGAAATATAGGTCGCCAACCGTATGATTGAGACAAAGCATTGATTTTTTTTCATGCTCTATTTCTATGTTTAGCTCTTGGGTGTTGCATTGCTGTGAGGAAGAAAAAAAGTCAATGTTGGGACAATCAAAGCATCATTTCTATTGTACCCATTCCTACTGTTGCCTCAAACTTGCATATAAGCTTAAAAATACTTCATCATGCCATGAAGAAAAGAGAAGTTTTGATATAATGTCTATTATTTAGTGGCTACTTAGTTTACTTATTGTCTAATAGCGAGCGGTGACGTAGGAGTGCTACATACTAAAGAGGGTGTCCCAGTCACCGCTTGACTTCCAGAGGCTTCCTTACTTTCCTGCAGGCACACACACAAGAGATATAGGTGCAGTTCGACTCCTGAGAACAATTAAGAACCTGAAAGTGGCCACTCGAAATCCCTTACATTACATTTATGCATAGGAGATCACGGTTCCTCTGCTGCTTGTTCACTACTACAGGGAAACTACGTAGGTTGAAGGTTTACCGGCTATTTTTGATCATTCCAGATGTTAAAGGGGCAAAAAGAACCATTCCTACCTGCAGGTTCTTCCTCCAAACATTGACGGCCGCAAAGGCCAGCTGCATCTGCTTCCTGCGGGCGTCTTTATGGCGTTTGTAGGCGATTTCAATGAAGATGAGGAAGATCCCCGCTGCAATGCCTCCAGCCACAAGCATGAAGACTCCTGGTGTGGGGAAAAGTAAAAAAAGACAGAATCTTGTGAACAGCTGAACTCCAATCATGCCGCTCCCACTGAGCATGAACTCTTGTGATGCCCAGTGGTTGCCTCCGTTTTCTTTACCGGCTCCTACTCACGACAGCGGCTGTAAACAGCACCATATCAAAAGAATAGCACGACTGCACCAAATCACACTCAGATAACTGTTAAGCCGCACTTTCACACAGTCCCCACGCTGACACCACAACACTAAGGCAAAGGTATTGGACAAAAAAGGGCTACAGTAACTTACCACTGCAGTTTTTGTCCAATCACTTTTAACGTTTTTTTTTTACGCTAGAGGGACCATACCTGCCATATTCTCAAAGGTGAGTGTGGCTGGGGCATTGCTCCGTGAGTCACACTCCTGGTATCTCACCCAGGTTTTATCTAGGTCTTCCATGAAGCCATTCTCATGAGAACTGCAGGGGGTTGGGGGTGGTGGAAAGAGAGGTAAAAAAGTTAATACAAAGCCTCAAATGGCAGAACTTTCGAACCGCTTACTCCCAATTACCAACACACATGAAACAAAGACAGATGGTCCAACAAACAGACAGACAGAAACTTGACAAACAAACAAGGCCAGAGAGCGAAGATATAAAAATATGTCACATAAGCAGATGCACTGAATGGCTCTAAACTGTTGTTAGGTGACTGTAAAGTCATATGGATAAGTAAGAAACAAAAAAAAGTCATACGAGAATCGCAGCTCTCGCTGGGACAGACCTGAGAATGGCCAGGGACACATTCTGTTTCCAGGGGCTGTCCTTGCGCATGCCTATGCCAAAGCCCGAACGGAAAAACAGCTCTCCCGTGGTCACCAGGTCGCACTTCTGCGAAGCTTCAAACTCCAGCACCGCAGAGTCCCAGATGAAAGCATGCAGCTTGCTGTGGGGGGAGGGAATGGGTAGGAAAGGAGGGAGCAAGGAGGAGGGGAAGGAGGGGGGGTTATGGTGCAACAGTACAATGATTTACATAGACATTTATGGCTCCCAACCTTCTCTTCCTCGCACACCAAATCATGTGTCATTCAGCGTTTACCAGGAATATCTACAGCAGCTTACGGCCCAAAATGAAATCCAAGGCCAGATAGGTGAGGGTGTCTCCCCCACTGCGTTCTCCAAACCTTAAAGACGCTCGCCTGGGTATGACCTGAAAAAGGGTGCTCCTAGACTCAACATTAGCTCAGCCTCACACTCTTGTCAGCACTTGTTGACACATCTATGGCTACGACTGACCCTAAACAATGGACCTGAATCAGAATGAAGGTGGCAGTAAATCCTGCCACCTCCATCTGGTCCGAGGTCCATGTTCCCTGTCTTTCTGTGATTTACTGGATTCCCCCTTATCTATGTGAAGTAGCTGGCCGACATATGCTCCGGTCGGCCCCGGCCTAGCCGAGACTCACTTGTCACGCACAGCCTGGATAGCCTCTGCAGCACTCTCATAGTTGTGCTTCTCCATGTGGCGGTACATAGTGCTAAGCTCCACCTGCCGCCGGAAGTAGATGTCCACGGAACTTTGCTTCACCGTGGCGTAGATGAATTTGTCAGATGGGTTTCTTAGCTGCACATACAGAAGGGCATCAGTGGGCTAGCAGGCTAAAAACTTTCTTAAAAGTCTTATGTATGATATATTAAAGCATTATTTTAATTGCTGTTTTTCTACCCACCCTTGGGTCATTGATGCCAGTGATACGCTCCTCAGGCCGGTCCAACACTAGGAAGGCAGCCAGGTTGGCAGTGTAAGAAGCCACAATAATCATAGCAAAGCCAGCCCACACCATGCCAAGGATTCTCGCTGAAAAGCTGCGTGGTGCACCTGTGTTGAATATAAAATAGGTTTTTAGCTCAGTAAAGTATATCTTTAAACTTTGTTAGCCTTGCTGACTAGATTTCCCTTTAGCCTGACAGAAAGATACCTTAGTAAATACGCACCTCTCAAATGTTTAGTTCCTGTATAAATATTCGTTTAAGAATACATTTAGTAAAAAATATCGCAATGTTGCTGTATTTTCCCTCCTGTCCCCTTATGATTGGCTAATTAGCTCCCCATCTGTATCCTTTCTTTAATGGCGTCACCCTGGCAGGACCTAAAGTGAGGGACCAGTCTCCATGAATGGTCGCCTGTCTGTTTTGGAGTGAAATCTGAGCGGACAAAACTGCTGTTGGAGCCAAGGCTCAGTGGGTCCTTTTTTCTGGGAGAGGGATGTAGGGCCAAAAAACTCACAGCAGAAATAGATATTCCCAAGAAAAATATCACAAGTGGGATATGTGCATTCTACATCTATCCTATATGTTCATGTTCAGTTTACTGTGATGTGCAGGGTCTTGTTGGATTTCACCATTTGTGTTCTTCAGAGATTATTATTCAAACATAAGCTGCAACCCCTTTCTTAGGGGACCAAAGAAAATGTCTGGTAAAATTTAAAGCACATAAAACATTGGATGTTTACTTCTGATTAAAACAGACTTTCCCTTTTTAAGGAGTAGTGATCGTTTCAAATAAAGAGGGGTCAAGCTAAGCTACTTTCAAAGCTATGAACAGGGAGCTTATTTGTAGGAAACCAGTAGGTCTGTAAGTCTTGGAACAAACTTTAAAAAGGGTGTCTATTTTTTTTAAACTAACAACATTGATGTGAAAATGCTATTGATATTTATGACGGCTGTTTAAATGATTTGCTGCTTTCTAGCTACGTTTACAAACAGAAACCACAGACTAAACTATAGAAACCCTGGTTTCCTAAGCAAAATGTGGGGTTTTTACTAGTCTAAACTGTTGACTTTCCTGCTAGCTTGAGGAAATGCTATTATTTGTTAGCCTTTAGTTTCAGAGTTTATGAGGTGCAGGCAGTTTATAAACATTGTGTTACTTCCTCTATTTACCCTCCCAAACTCCATTAAGTTCAACTTTGCAAAGCATAACTCAAAACATACCACCAAGCTCTTTCTTTAAACCATCTACGAATATAATTCTATTTTCAATGGAAATTTCTTATTTAAAAAAATTACGTCAACATTTGCCTAGTAGAAGTAAAACGTGGAATTATAGTCAGTATCTTTGTTGCATCTGGTTTGTTTTTGTTGTATTTTTTAATTCAGTATTTATTATAAGGAAATAAATCTAAGTTCAAACAAATTAGATCCAATAATAAGATGGGTAGACAACATTTTACTTTAAGGATGGGTAAATAATTCTTCCTTCAGCAAATGTTTTAAAAGATTATGTGGCATTTAGTTGTATCGGATGTATTCCTTGGATATCATAGACCAAAAGTAAGAAAAATGAACAATTTGCCCAAAGTACCCCAAGTGCATATATGCTTTTGACAATATGAAATTGACAAGTAAAAATATTTTTCCAAATTAGTTTGGCAAATAAATTTGTAATTGTTACCTTCTCCTATTCCAGAGTTCAGCAAAACTCCCCAGGAGAACCACATGGCAGATGACAAAGTGAGGGCATCTTCTTCTTCTTCTTCACTGTTTACTTTAAATCTTCCAAATGGACTAGAGGGGAGAAATTGGATCCGTTGCAGACAATAAAATTAGACATTTTTTAAGAACATTTAGGGGAATCAATACCAGCATTTTACCAGGAAAAGAAGGGAACTGAACATGAATGAGCGAAGCAAGACAGATTAACATTCAGAAAAACAGGAAAAAGGCTAAAGACGGTTGCACAGAGACAGAGCAGTTTGATGATCGGTGGCAATCTTCACCTCCGTCTGCCATCTCATCCACACTGAGGGATCTGCAGTGCTGAAGAGTGCAAATAAACATACACACATGGTGTATACAAACAGACATGGAAAAAAAACGCCCTTGTACCTGAACCGGTCTAGAAGGTAAAGCATCACCGCCACCACATGCACCGAAAGACCCACCAGCAGCCAGAGCGTGCTTTGGAACGGCTGCATAAATGAATCCAGTGTACTTCGAGGAATTTCCTGAAAAACACACATTATACCAAGTTATCTGCTGTTTACATGAGAATGACAGGAAATGATAACACTGATTATGATTTATAGACAAAATAGTAATGAAACTTTACAAAACTGATGTAAACAAAGTTAGCTTTGCATTTACTCTAAATTGTAAGAGATTTGTTTTGTAAGTCAAGGTGTATAAAACGATGTAAATTGGCTCCTAAATGGTTGTTGGTCTGATTTTATGTTGCAATCTTGCTTTGGACTATCTGTGAACCCAACTTTAGACTGTTTTTAGCTTGCCTTTGAGTTATCGTTATCTATAGCTATCAGCAAAGGTCACGAGTTAGCTTAGCCCTGATCTGCTATTACTTCAACTCTAAAAATCTTGTAATTTGACTTTTAGCAGTCCTTCGCCATTAGAGGTTCATATGTCCCTATAGAAAATAACTCTCGTCACATGAGGCCTTGCAAATGTATTTAAACTTTGAAACCCTTAGCCAAGAACAATGGCAGGGTAACTCTGAGTAGCTGTTAGCTTAGCTCTGACCAGCAGTTATTGTGACACTAAGCACCCAGTAAACTAAGTTTACCCAGCTTTTAGCTTTACTTTAAGCTGTCGATGTTGCGGCTCTCAGAAGCTGTTAGTTGAAATTTGAGGTCACTCCTAAGCAGACGTTTGCTTTACTGTGCCGTAGTTAGTTTCACGCTGATGGGCCTTTAGCTTGACTAGCTTGAACTGTTAGCTTGATAGCGGTGGGGACTATTATTACTGTCTACTGCATGTAAAATATTGAATTAAAAAAAGCAACTCACTTTATTATGAATAATTTACAGTCATATCTGTGTGAAGTTAAAACACTGTCACCAACCAGTTTAATTAAGTCTCATGCCCACACACAAGTAATTATTTCATCATTGAAGCACAAGTACCATGTTTCAGATTAATAAAAATCAAGGTAAACATTTGTTTTATAGAAGCAACTCTGCCATGCTTGACTAAGCATTCTAAAGGACAATGCGTGTTTCTCACCTTTTTGACAAGAATAGTAAGCCCTTGATATTTAAAGGGTTTAGAGAACTCTATGTATTGGGCACGTTCGTTGTTTATGGTCAGAGGGGCAACAATCATGTCAGCCAGGCCACCCAGGAGCTCCCCCATCATGCCGTTCCACTCTTTCTTGTTGCTGTTGTTCACCTAAAATATACAAAAAACAAAAACAGGCATCAACTCCAGCTTCACGGAGGGATTAGTGGAGTGCACATATAGATACACCATGCGTACATGGATGCAAACAACATAGCCATGCATTAATTCATGGCCATGTTGCAAGGTGTACATTGTAAAAGCATCATTTGTATCAGCACGGCTTTTTAATTTAATAATGAGCTTTGCATCCCCTTCAGCACTTTTCCGTGTTATAAATGTGGCATTAACCCAGAAACCCTGTGTAGTCACGGTGTCACATTGCCACTAATCTGACATGACGGCACGTAAAACACAACATGAGAGCAAGTCAAGTGTTAACACAATGACAAAGAACAACTCCTTATGACAAAACATCCTGGATAACATCCATTATCTTCCCAACTATGAGTTCTGATTGTTGCAAGCCCACCCTGGTGTTCCATGCAATTTTTGAATTATTCAACCAGTAATTGTGGTGAATTTTTTATTTTTACTCTCAAATCATTACAGAGTGTATGCTTGTGTTCATGTTTGTATACAGTAGGTACATAAAGTATGCATAACAAAGAAAAGCAAGAATAACTGACAAAGCTAGTACAACTATCTAACCTGAGTTTTGTGTAATCACAGTTAAAACTGGGTTAATTTTTTAGTAGGCGTTTTATTACCAAATAAATCTGTTCTGAACTCAAATCTAGAATGAACAAGACTGTTTCATAATCAGATTTTTATCCTGTTACATACAGCATTTGTACTAAATGTTGATTGAACTTGATTGTCTTGAGATTACTTTTGTCAATAAAAGTACTTGAACTGAACAATAAAAATAAATATTTTTGTTTTAAAGTGTTCTGCCTATTGTAGTGGATTTCAAGGCTACTGCAGCACCACAGTGGGATACCCTACTTTAATGTATTATGAATAAGGATGGAGGTTATTTTTGGTTCGCCCAGAGTCCCTCCTTTTCTCCTCTGCTGATATCTGCAGTAACCTCAACCCAGATGAAAACAGTCTCCTACAGAGCTGCCCGTAAATTACTTAGCCACTTTACAAGAACTAACATTAAATAATATATACTGCTCAAAAAATAAAGGGAACACTCAAATAACCTAGATCAGAATGATTATTCTCATTGAATACTTTCTTCTACACAAAGTTGAACCTGCTGACAGGAAAATAACATAAAAATCATCAATGGAAATCAAATTTATTGACCCATGGAGGCCTGTATTTGGACTCAAACACAAAATTAAAGTGGAAAAACACACTACAGGGTGATCCAAATTTGATGTGAGGTCATTAAAACAAGTCAAAATGAGGCTCGGTATTGTGTGTGGCCTCCACATACCTGAATGACCTCCCTACAACACCTGGGCATGCTCCTGATGATCCGGAAGGTCTCCTGAGGAACCTCCTCCCAGACCTGGACTAAAGCATCCGCCAACTCCTGGACAGTCTGTTGTGCAACGTGACGTTGGTGGATGGAGCGAGACATGATTTGCTCAACGCGATTGATGTCTGGGGAATGGGCAGGCCAGTCCAGAGCTTCAATGTTTTCATCTTGCAGGAACTGCTGACACACCCCAGCCACATAAGGGGGTCTGAGGCTCTCACCTTGGTACCTAATGGCAACCAGGCTACCTCTAGTTCGATTTACTTGGAGTTATATTGTGTTGTTTAAGTGTTCCCTTTATTTTTTTTGAGCAGTGTATTTGGCAACCACAGTAACATTTCTATTATTTCATTTTATATTTGAGATGTCCACAAAATTAGGTAAACAAGATTAAACTAAAGGAGGAAAAAACTGTCACTACCTTTGACAACCCTTCAATAAAGTAAGTAAAATTATGTACATTTGACCTGATGAAAGAAAACAGAAGCATTTTAAAGATCATAGCATGTGTGTTTTATGCAAACATGTTGTATGATAAATGGCTTTTATCGTTAAAACTCACGCGTTCTTGGGTTCCGAACTTTCCATCAGCCACCAGATGCACCTCGTAGGTGAAGTTCATGGTCATAGCCAACTTAATCAGAAGATCGACACAGAACCCATAACAGCACTGTGGCACGCTGGGACGCCCTGTAACAAAAGCAGGCCCTAAACATTCCCTCTGGATGTTTTATTTAAAGGATTACGTTTTCATGTAAATCTAAAGGCATCGAATGAAGACAAATGCTTTAGTGCTGAAAATATTACATCCACAAATCGAAGTAGACACCGCATTTGAAACTAAATAGTTTAGAATATAATTAAGAAGTGATTTATTTAGAATTATTTTTATAATTTTAATTATTTACAGCTAATAAAAACCCAATATTAAACCCAATACTATATCAACAGAGAATTAAGTCTAAGTATCATAGTATATATGCTATAGATGCTTTCTATAGTTAGTTAGGTCTCCTTTCTTTGTCAATTGTTTCATCAATACAACTTTGCATGTAAATTTTCCTCTGTACCTAAAGCATATTAGATTATGTGCCTCTATCCGTTTACTTCAGACACGAAGACCCTTATTTTATGAGTGAAAGGCAATTTTTACTCAAATCTCAAACTAGGCTTTTGGACCACTGAGACTCCAACTACAGCCCACGCATTACCTTCTTTGTGGAAGATATCTGCGATTGTCTGTTGGACTAAAATGAGCCTTTAAATGGTATACTAATTTACTGATATCCAACTGTATCCATCTTATAATGAGAAATACATTTGTAATGTTACCTGGGATGGTCTCATTGGGCCCAGTGCAGATAACCTTCTTTATTAATACTCCATTTAGTGTCATCTCCTCCTTGCACGTTCCGTCTTGCATGGTCGGCTTGACATACACAAACGGTTCCTGGTGTATGGTCACTATCTGCAGCAGATGAGCCAGAGCTGTTTTTAATTGTAATTTGTGATCCCAACGCGAGACCTTATAGTATGTACCAGTATGTTTCTGATCAGTAAAAGACATTAAAAGGCTTTTGCAATCAAGCTTTTGGGGATTTTCGGAGAGAGGAAATCTTGGTGTAAGTAGATGATTAACAGCAGGATGATGCATTTATCGGTCCCAGTCAACACTGAGCATTTTGAACCATAGATACAGTAAGGTTTCCTCTAGTGTGCAGGAAAAACAGGGTGTGTATTTTTTTGCGTGAAAGGCTCGTAACAGTGGCCAGTTGGAGGGCCGCCCACCTTTAATCGAGTAGACATCTGGAATCCCCGCGGTTTCTCCGTCTCCCCTCCAGGCCAGATGATCTTCCGCTGATTGTTCATCACCACCTGCGATAACGCCGGACACACAGCCGCATTAAGAGTGAGCGCTGACAGAAGGCGTGCTGCCGATAAGACTCCAAACACAGCAGTTGAGCATCACTAATGGATCTGCTTGGCATAACATCGGCTCAGCAGTTTGGTTATTTATTGCCTTCACCTCTGCTTTGAGTCTTACACCTTAAGGCCTGCAGCAACTCACTAACGTTAAAAGAAGCTGAAGTCCTGATCCTTGCTGTCTAGTCTGGTTTTCTTCGTTTAAATAGCTTCCAGCTTGCATAAACCACAGAATGAAGATCGTCTAAGATGTTTTCAAGTATTTATAGTCCACTATAGTGAATTTGTATCCAGACTGGAAATCATTTGAACCAAATCACCAGTAAGAAGCAACCAAATCTAATTATGGAGTTTTTATTTGTCTGAAGATGAAGTTATATTCATTATTATCCACAATGTATATTACAGGTACCTTAAAGGACAATAAGGCTTTCTATTTTAAGATATTCCAGCAAGTAAATGAAAATCTTCAGATACCAGTGAGTTACAAAAATCCAAACAATGAAGATTCCTCTTGCAGCTTTCCTCTTGCTTAGAGCAGGAATGACAAGTAAAACTGTACAAGCACAAACATCCTCAGTAATATTTGTTAAATGTCCCTTAGCAAGTGTTTTTTGCCATCAATGCGCTTCTGGCATAAAGTTTGATAGGAGATTGACCACACTTCTTAGCAGAATTGGTGAAGTTGATTAATATTGGTTGGTTTAAATGAGCAACCTCTTCATCAGGCTGTTAAACACCAACAGTGTCTTAAATCAGTGTCACAATAAATATGCAGTAATACAGACTGCTGCAGGAGATTATCCCCTCCCACAGCCATGAGCATTTACAATAAATCTTTCAACAAACTTGAATAATATGAACTAAAACAATATTTAATTTCTTTGTGGGATAAATACATTGAATTTCTTGCCAGTTTTAGAAATAGTTTTTGATTTGTCAATAGAATTAAAGCAATCAGGACTGTTGCCCATGAGGGCAGTAGAAAGGGGGTAACAGTTAAAACTTTAATTTATTTTGCATGTCCTCCCTAAACATTTTTTCTATTGCTTTCATGCAGTAAATGGGAAGTTTTCCTTGCTTGTTGCTGAGAAAAGGGCGACTAGGTTATGTGATTTTTGCAGAACTGCATTGTCTTTTATCATTTTGATTTTATTCTGTGTTTTGATTGGCTGGGGCAGTCAAAATGAGAGAGGGTCATTCAGGGTGGCATTCATGCAAGAACTTCCATTGCATAGCGGTTGGCATTTATTGTATTGTTTTTCATTATCGTGAATCAATGTTCTTGTCACGATAACAATTATGATTCATTAGAACAATAAGGATAAAATGAGATTAATTTTAATTATATTTAACGTCTTTTTTTTACCTTTCATTTGATTAGAGCATTAAGAAATGTAGAAAATATTACTACTGTGTTCAGTAAGTAGTCAAAATATATCGCAATTCTTTATAACTAATGATTTCTAAGAATAAACCTGTTTTAAATAGGTGTTTTTAAAGAGCAGCATTTGTGTTTGCAGTCATTAGTTTATCATTATCGACAGTGCCTGAAGATATCCTGATATTTAAAATGTCAATGCCTACGACTGCATCCCAGTCTCAACAAGCTGACTGTTAATTTGATGTGATGTTGAACAGTTTGCAGGTCGTTCTCCTTTATGATCTAGTCCCACATAACGTTACCAGAACTACGCTTAATATTTCTCATCATTCCTCTCATTGCTGCCATAAAGCTGACAGAAGGCGTGTCAATGTGAAAAGCTGCAAATTTCATTTCATTTTGAAGGTGTTAACTTTGGAGTAGATGGTTCTTTCGTAGTGGTTCCCTCACCTTAACCTGGCTGCATTGCTGACGGTGACGCTGGTGTTCCAGCAGTTATAGCTTATCATAGCCTTGAGCCTTGAGGATTGGGTGCTAGCATGCGCGCGTTACCTGCGTGCCGTTGTAAATGCCGACTTGAACAAGGCGAGACTTCTGATAGTTGAGAATACTGTAGTGGGCGTATTTCCTGTCTCCGTCATCGTTGAACTCGACCCTTCCCGTCAGGCCTTCTGGATATTTGGAGGACATCAATACTCTGTGGCAAAAATAGAAAAAACTAATATCTGTACTACAAAAGCAAATATGTTCATATGGAGAAAGATCAATCCCACAGAAGCGTCGCAAGACTTCGACGCTCCAAGACGTGCGTTTACATAGACTTTGCATGTCCACTGTGCGCTCTTGATGCTCCAGACGCCTTTGGTGTGAATGCAGCATAACTGTTTTAAGTATGTGGCATACCGAATTTTGCTGAATCCAATGTTGTTCTAGCACTGGAGGTCAAACGCACAAGTGTGATGGACATTATCAGCCTCTATATAAAAAATAAACACGTAAAATACACTT
This sequence comes from Orestias chungarensis, assembly GCA_032876305.1. NCBI lineage: Eukaryota > Metazoa > Chordata > Actinopteri > Cyprinodontiformes > Cyprinodontidae > Orestias > Orestias chungarensis. The sequence continues at coordinate 725,125 of JAVLVB010000002.1, forward strand.
GATGGCCTAAAGAAATGGTCAGACAATGGGACCAGTGATGAGTATATAGTTAATCTATTTTGATTTGCAAGGATCGGCCATGTCTGGTAATGACGGCATATGTGTACCTAACTAAAAAGATAGTTGCAATAACTCTAAATCATCAGAAGCTAATGCTTAATTCAACCATTTGTTAAGGAGAAAACATGTGTGACGACATAGTTTATTCATCACAACAGGATCAACTTTGTTCAGGAAGGGATTCTTTCAAGCAGAGCTTTGACACATGGCTTCAATTTTATACAGAGGTTGCGGAGTATTTCTAAAAGTTGATGGATTTTGAACTTTCTACTGTAGTACCACAGGCCGTGGTTTACAGATGTCGACCCTTAATCAACCAAAAGTTTATCAAACAGACAAATCATAGCAGTGAATCAGCCTTTAGATTTTTTTCTGAAAGCTAAGTGCCAAGTTTTCAAAATTAGCTAAAGCTAAGCTGTTTTCAGGCAGTTTTCCAGGTCATTTGACATTCAGAAAAGTGAGTCAAGGTCAGCGAAAAGAGAACAAAAACGCATCAAACATCATCAAAAGTTCTTGACGTGGTTTGAAACTCACATTTTGGGTTTTTAAAGCAGGATCAAATGTTTTATGTTTAATTATTTTACGTCTGATGGAGATATGAAAGATACAACCTGATGGAAAAATCCAAATGCAACACCATTACTCTATTAGAGAATGGAACTTGAACCGTACTGAGTCCTGGGTGCCAATGCTTGGAGCTCCTCTATTTTACCTTTGTTAGTCATCTGATAGAAATACTACACCATGTTTGAGTTTTTTAATTTTATTTTTTTGCAACAGATCAGTCTCAATCTTCGTTCTGCAAGAGCTATGGTTGAGAAACTAATTTAAGATGGCATCAATACACAACTAGCTAGATTGTTTTGGAGGCATGCCAGGTCCAACCATCACAAACGGAAACATGGGAATTTAAAATTAAGTTTTTTTGCTCAGATCAGGAAAAACATATTTTTCTCTATGTTGTGTATGATGGAGAATCTAATGCTGTGAATAGCCCCAGAAAACTTCTGGGGCTAATCCTACCGTTTAAAAAGAGGCCCCGTCTTCCAGATGTTAGTGTTTCCCACACAGCCCCTGGGTGGTTCTGTGATGTTCTCCTTCTCAAAGAGCTCCTGGATGGACTGAGCCACCACAGCCACGGCGTCCGTGATGTGGGCCGATTCGTTCTTCCCATTGATGAGCTGGAGGGCGATCAGACCTGAAACCCGGTCGACAACCGATGGTCACCAACAGGAGCCAAATCATCCGCATCAGGGTCCATAGGAAAGGTTTAAAACTGAATATTGGATTGGTAATGTATAGCAGTCTGCCAGAAAATCTAATATTGAAAGAATCAATATTTTAATTTACTTCAATTTAGAATGGATTCGCAAGCTGTTGAAGAGTGATATAAAAGCATGAAGACAGTAGATATTATCCCATGTTCATTTTAAGCTTCAAAAACGATTTACTCTGAACTGAAGTTAAGTCACTGAAACAATATTTAAGCTCGTGGGAATAACGTCTGCAAACTGTCAGGATTATTAGTTTTAGTCAGAACCTCTCAACTAAAGATTAAGGAAAAAAATCCCAAATCAAATAGTTTTGAATAAGTAAACTAAAAACAGTTTAAGCCCGTTAAATCCTTAAGTACAGGATTCATACATTATCCAAAACTCTAAACCAATCCAGGCTGAGCTGCCGGTTGAACGTACCGTCGGGCGCCTCGCTCAGAGCTTTACCGGACATCTCGCGCTCGCCCACCAGCCACACGTAGCCCGAGCCGGTCATGTTGAGGAAACGGGCCGCCTTGTAGACGGCAGCAGCATCGTCCTCGCTGGAGACACAAGCAAAATTACATATTTTGAGATCTGCCAGTTAAAAAGTCTGAAAAGCGTTTCTTCTCACCCCTTCCTAATTCAACGGGCTCCTTATCTTCATCATTTAAACTTAGTCATCATTCTCCTCTGAATTTAATTTGCATGTTGGCCTCTGAATTGAATTTGTTCTGTGCACCAGGGCACCTTTTCCAGTGAGTTTTTTTTAATTTACAGCTGGCAGAAAGCTGCGTTCTAAATGCTAAAGAAGAAATGAACAAGACTTTCTTCATGATATTTTTTTTATAACTTAAGAAACATCTACTGGAAACAAGGGAAGTTATCCAGTTGCCTTGTTCTCAGAGATTAGATTGTGTTATTTATGAGAGAATTTGAAAATCAAGCTTTTGTATTATCCTGTACAACTTTGTGCCGATGTTTAGAATAAATTCTCAACAGGTTTATGTTTTTGTCTGCAAGATAAAAAAATCAAGCAAAATCAGGCCGACGTTTTTGCATATTTTACTCACGGAGTCTCCTGTGTTTGTTTTAACATAAGGTTTAACTACTGCATCAGGAAGAGGGATGAAAGTTGGCGTCTCACCTGGCGGACAGGATGATGACACGGGCCTCCAGCTCCCTAGCCTCCAGCAGCAGCGCCGTTAAGTTTGTCTCCTGACTGAACTGTAGGACCTTCTCTGCCTGCGGTTGGGGCATAAGAAAGGTCAAGCCAGCTACTTTTCCCGACCGCAGACCCCATGCTGGCTCTTTACCTGCGTGGTACGAGCTTGGGCAAAATTTGTTTGAAAAAACTAGAGACAGAGATTAAAAAAGGAAGGCGATCCAGGGGGGGAACCGGCCGAACTAAAAAAAAAAAAAAAAAGAAAAAAGTAAAAGCTCGAAGGGAAAAAAACTTTTGCATTTTGTCTGCATGCAAACTGAGGGTTATATCAAGGCTCCAAAGACGAACGTGCATGTGTTAGGTAGAGGGGGAAGAAGAAGGTCAATGCAACCGGTAACTGAAAACAGGTGAAGGGGGAGTGAGGGGGGGCATTATCCCTCCAAAAAGCTCAATTAAATTAAAAAATATATATAAACTGCTGAAACCAGGGAGGTGCATCTGGGAAGTCTTAGTCCCAAACTACCGGATCTCCACAAAGGAATGAACTTGCAAACAGTTTTTTTTTTTTTTTGCACGTGTGCGAGTTTGTGTGTGTTTTGAGTACATGCATTCCTTTATTGACAAAAAATAAATAGATGAAAATGATAAAAGTGGGTTTCTGTTCTCTTCCTTTTTTTTGTTTTTAGAACCGAAAAAATTATTAATTTTTTTCATACCACAATCATTCTTTTTTTATTTTTTATTATAGGAAAATGTCTGAAATAAAACAAAGAAAAATCAAAGAAAACACGTGCTACCAAGAGAAGGGACATTTCCGGGTCGGCTGGTGACCGGTTTGGGCTGGTTTTCTAGTTGCTACGTTTGGAAAGTTGGTGGGCGGCGTGCATTGACCATGCAAATATACCTTAGGTCCTCGCTTGTTGTCATAGGACAGTTGGTCGAGGTTTTCATAGTTCCTTTTTTTATTCTGATGAGTAATGTGCACAGAGAAAATATGCAGACACAGAAAAATATTATAAACAGTTGAAAATGGAGGGCAGTAAAGCATTCCAACAAATCTCCACTTTTCTGCTTCAAATTGGGACCTTTAACATCGAGGCTTGCAAAGGACATCACCAGTGTCGGCTTCAAGAGAGAGAATAAAAGATCAGCTACGAATAGAGAATATGGAACAATGAAGATCAAGAAGGTTTATTGTGTTTAAGCAAAGTTCCTGCCATCAATGCTTCATTTAGTTAAGTATGGAAAAATATTGGAGCGACTGGGGCTCCGTTGGAGGAGTCGTCTTGCAGTGGTGAAGAAAGGTTTTTGTAAATTGGAGAATGAGGCTATTAGAAAAGCTAAATATAATTTCATTCTATTTTGCATTCTTCTGCCTCTTAAGCCATACAGCCATCCCTCTATCATTGTTTTAAATTTCCCTTTTCATGATAAAAACACATGATGCTGCCACCCATGCTTTACCAATAGGATGCTGTGCTATGATTTTTCTATTCAGACCCATCGTTGCTGTTACAAAGGTTTCATTTTTGGCCTTATCAGTTTATCTAAGTTGTTTCTGCTTCTCTTTCATCAGCCCCATTTTGGTAGAGTATATAACTGCAGCTGACCTCCGTCTATTCGTGGATTTTCCTGTGGAATGTAACGAAATTATTCACAGACACTTTAAACAGTTGCAAGATTTTCTATAATTTTTCTAAATCATTTTAAAGAAAACTGACTTTGGGAAGCGAACGTACTTGGGTCCGATTCTGAGTGACACGCCATTGTGTGGTGATTGGAAAGCAACCATTTCTACAGCTGCACAAAGTTTCCTGGGCACTGATCGGCAGAAACCCCAGAGCAGAGACGAGAAAGTAATCAAAATAGACGGCGCTGTGCTGGTTCCCCTCGACTGATCCAGTCACATAAGATTTCATGTTATAGCCGCAGATATCTATAAAGAGAACCAGATATTTGGGCCATTCTTAATTTGTTTGTTGGACATTTATTAGGATAAAGATAATTAAAAAGCAATACAATTGCTCTTAACCACACAAAAAACTGTATTTTTGCTTATACTGAGCCATACCAATTTTAATGACGTGTTGATTATACTTAAATCCTTGACTAGCGCTTTACGGAGTTAAACATATGACTATAACTATAATTGCATCTGCATTTGTAATAGTAGAACCATTAAACACAATAGGTGTTTCTGAACCTTTGGTATTTGTTTCAGATTGGTCCGGTTTCTTTGTCTGTAACTTTAACTTGTACTTCCCCAGTAAATGTAGTAGAAATTAAACCAGCTACATCCACAACTTTACACAACTATGGCTCCACAATCATCTCCTTTCATACAAAACGGACCAACAGAAGTGGTTTTAAAGTAATACTACAAAGTAAATGCACTCCATAAAAAAAAAAATACTAAGGCATACAGATGTACACAGGTAATAAAATATTTAAAGTGAATGCCGATCTGTCGCCATAAACAATTTGTGTGCTGTTTTTACAGTAGATGTTGAGCAGATAGCCAATTTTCTTTTTTTTAATTTCCGCTGCTTATATTGAAATATAACTCATTATGTGCGTCATCCAACTTTACCTTGTTGCTTCTTAATTATTTAAATGACAAAATGTAATGTACCACGTAAAGCACTTTCAAATCCATTCTAGCCTTTAAACCATTGCATGGCATACATTTATTCCCCATGCAAATATGCCAGATTACAGCAGAACTGCTAATTTGCATCTCTAGTCCAGAGGCAGGAAAAACAATTGAACACAAATACGCGCAAAGAATTAAATAGAAAAATTATTTTATCTAAGCATTTAAGTTTGTTTCTTAAAAAACAGAGGTAAGTCGGGCAAATCTTATATTTTTCTGCAGACTGTTTCAACACTGACCTCCTTTTAGGGATCCTGTGTGGGATCTTCTCATCTTTTGCATTTAATTTTTTGAAGAAAGTTACCGTGATGGTGTGACAAATGTTTTCCATGGCCTTTTTTTTTTTTAATGAAGGGTTTCAATTGATTTTCTATTGGTTTCTGCAGTGAGTGACACAGTAAAGAATGTGTGACAAAAATCATTTAATCTAAAAACATTTTTCCTGAATTTATTTTAATGAATGATCGGTTCATAGTTCTGTAATTTGGACATTATAAAACTGCCTGTGAGTTTTATATGCTTTGATAAGATAATGTTTGGTCCAACGCGACCCTGGGGTATTTATAGAAACATGTTCGCAGCGCACATTATTGTCAGTAGTGTTAGTTTGTAACAAAACATATTTACATGATCCGTTATTGAAAAAAGTAACACCGTTTATTTTATTGTTATCACTGTTAATATTTGAAAATTAATGCATAATTAATAAGCTACGGAAGATCTGAACCAAATAAGCTGCACCATGCGTTCCTGCAGGAAGCTCGTACTGAAAGATCATTTTTTGATGATAGAGTTTTTGTGCAGAATTGCTGCATCAGTCCATCACTGCTGAAGCCAGGGAGAAAGATTTATATGGAGCCCTTGAGCACATGACTGTTGGTGCAGTACAACTTACAATCGCTATCATTTATGTCAACGTCGGATGAAAGAAGGAGGAAAGACATACAGTAACATCGCTCCCCAGTCTGAAAGAGAAAAAGATGTCCTGCAAAGTTTTTTCAGACGTTTTTTTAATTCTTGGTGGATTTAAGCAGATCTGAGAAAACGTGTTTGCGTCCCTACAGAATTCTTCTATTTCAAGCTTTTTCGACGCTTAGATCTTTTTAAATATATATTTTTAAAAATAAGATCAAAAAATTACAGAAGAAGCTAAAGTTAATAAATAACAAGAACTGGCGGCCAAACATTTGTTAAAAACAATCTGACACTGTGAAAAAGGTTAGCAGACATGAAAGTGCAGAACATAACAGCCTCACAGATGATTGATCAGTCTGAAACCGATGAAATTTAGATGGACTCAGATGTTTGCATTTTTTAAATTATTGTTACAGGTGTTCTTTTTTAGTGACCTAGTTGTTGTTTTATATGCATATTTAGTTTGTCGCTGGGGTTACTCAATTCTGTTTCTTTCCTCTCCAGATTATAGATTCAGAATTTTATGGAGTAATATTCTTGAAATTATGTTTCCTTTAATCTTATCTTCCTCTTAGCCCTCGTTTACTGACCCCTCTCTGTTTCCTTTTACTCCTTTTTATTTTAACAAGTGGAACATTACAGCAAAAGCTGTAATGCTCCACTCGTGAAAGTTAATATGTTTGGCTCCTCCTCTCCTTTAACTCAAAACATTCGGTTAACCGAAAAGACAAGAACAGACAATTTTTTTTTTATCCCCGCAACATCAGGTGTAAAACAAACTCGGCTTTTTAGAAGCAGGTAGTGTTTCATGAACAAAATGCTTGGGTTACGCCCACATCATCACACAGCCACCACCATGTAGGGCAACTCTCCCTCATTGAACATTATAACAATCAACAATGGACCCGAAGAATATGCTTAAAATGCTCTAGTTTTTCTACAAAGTTTATGCAAATTGGACTCTTGAAGGTTTCCCGTGTTCCTTGGAGGTAAAACAGGCCCACACCATCACAGACCCCCCCACCAGGCTTTAAACTGGTTTTCAAACATATCTAAAATGAAGAGTTTTCGCCATGTTTACCGAAAGAAGTAGTTATTCTTTATTCTTGCTACCTCGGAGGACACTGACCCCAATTAGCATGTTACTTTCCTACAATTTTATATTTAGTATTATTTTTTAGCAGTATCCCTTCCTTTATTGTTGAGCTGTTTTTACTACATTTGTTTTCTCAGCTCATTTCTTTTTCTTTTTTTTAATCACAGCCTAAAATAAATCCTATTTTTTGCCTAAGATGTTGGGCCTTAAGTGAAGTTGCATAAAAATTACATGGTGGCTCTTTAAAAGCTGAAAAAAACAGGCACTTTGTGTCTTTTCCTCAGCATTTTGTGTTTTAATAATTTACAGCTCCTCCAACTAGCCTGAAGCTCTCAACTGAGGCTCTTTCCTTTTTTCACAGGATTTTACGTCAGTTATTTTTGTTAAGAGACAATAGATCTATTTTGATAAATTCAAAATGCTCAGATTTTTTTTTTTGTGAAAAATATGCAGATTCCTT